>JAWNNW010000130.1:600000-982500 GCA_035044465.1 Scaptomyza tumidula
TCAGCTGCAAAAAGCCACAGCACATCCTTTATTGATTCTTTCAGTGTGCACACACACACAAGGGCAGGCGAATACGCATACGCGTACACATACTAACACATACACATACACATGCACATGCACAGTTAGCTGGTGTGCCTTGGTCGCCTTCGCCTACATATACACACACAGTTTCATTCATTTAGGCCGTAGTATAGACACATCTTCGGGGAGTCTCTTTTCTTTCTTTGGTTTTTGGAACAGAGGTTTGCAATGCCAATGCACTTGATTCGATAAAGCACTCTTTGAAATTGTTATTGCCACTTCTCTAGCGCTAACTAACTAGTTCTTTAATACATTGTTTGTCGTTTAACTTTACAATTTTTAAGCAAATATCGAACATTTCCAAACACCCCAATAGTTCCTTTGACTAGGGATGGTGAAAACTATCGATGTACTCAGCTTATGGTACTATCTAACCTGCGATATATCGCATGTGCAACGATATTGACAAATTGTCTTCGTTTTAAAATTAATCGCCGACACTTCACCAACTGCCAGTTGCTGTCTTACGACATTGGCATGTAGATGGCGCCACATTTTGTAGATGGCGCCAGATTATGTGTGGCGCGTTATTTAAATAGTTAGTAAGATAAAAAAGCAAATGACAGCGTACCTTCGAGAGTTGGTATATTTTGGTAATCATGTCAACCGTCTTTAGACTTAAGTTAAATACATACAAAGTAAATGAATGCCCATTGGATTTATCTTATAATAATAACGGTTTGCACTGCAGCCCGCTAATTTGACTGCAAGACAGCAAAATAATCAGATAAATTAAATGAAACGTGCTTAGCATTATTATTGCTGACCACAATACACAAATTGCAACTGTAAATTCGGCAACAGGCACCAAACTTGAAACTTGAAATGCATATTCTGCATAGCCGCCATTTTATCGTTCGCTCGCTCGCTGCATTCTGCACTGTATGTTGATGTGTGTGCGAGTGAGTGAGCAAGCAACACACTAGCATCATTCCCAATGCAGCATCCCAATGCATTTAAGTGTGTGTGTGTGTGTGTGTTTGTTCTGATTGGAGACGCCATAATTGACAGACGATCGTTGCTAACTACATTATTGTTTTTTTTTAACCCTCTACCGTTGCGTGCCGCATACCAAAGGCATTTCGATAACAACAGAAATCATGCATATTTGTTGTTGTTGCTGAAAAGAAACTTTGGCAGCAGCAACTTATTGATTTGTGAATAAGTCGAAAATACACACACGTACATCAATACACACACACACACACACAAAGACATGCGCAAAACTTGAACGCATGAATTAATTAAAAATTCCGTTGGTGCCCGCTACGCGAAAGTGGTCAGCATAAGCAAGCGCTGCTGATAAAGCAGCAACAACAACAACAACAGCAACAACAACAATAATAACAATAACATAGCAACAATATCCAAGTCTAGTCGAGCGCTTTGTTGTCTGCCTTTTGAGCTTTGGTTCATGTTTATGACCAAAATTAATGAAAGTTCTTACATTATGTTTTTCGGTTGTTTGTTTCAACTCTTACTATATATATCGATGTTCGATCAATCGATCGATCGTTCGATTATGTGCGTCAATGCAAATACACACACATACTACAAACACGCACACATATTAAACTTTAAATGCGTATTTATGCTAAGCATTTGCTTGAGGCTGCTTTTCGTTACCCCCCTCCCCCCCTCCACCCCTTTACAACAATATCCATAGAACAACCCAAACACACACACACACACATACACACGTACGTAGATACAAAAAGCACGATTTGTTCCCACATTTGGACAAATTCTTCAATTTAGTGGAAAGGGTCGAATACACTACACAAAACGGTTTATTGCCGAAACAGTTCGACTAAGTTTGTTCCATGAACCAAACCAAAGAAACTTAAACTTAAAACAAATCCTATTTTCTTTGAGTGTATCTAATGTAACTTCTACTTACATACACATTAACCCGATACGATCGTCACAAATTGACGAGAAAAGTTGCTGTTGTTGCTGTTGTTGTTGGTTATGTGTTGCATGTCTGCACGCGCAACGCACTTGCCTCCGTTGGTTGCCACCGTTTGTTGCTGCCTGCCTGCTTGGCGTGCCTGGGGATTGTGGGGGCCATTCTTGAATGACGACCACAGCGACACCTTTTCCATACCAAATCAACTTCTGATGGTGGCGACTCCAAATAGAAGCTGCTGCTGCCGTTTGTTGTTGTTGTTGTTGCTACTGTTGCTGCTGCTGCTGCTGCTTGGAAGATGTGTTGTAATTTAATGGCCTCTTTTTATTTTTTCCTTACATTATTATTATTCACAAGTGTTCGCGCAGCCGCCAACAGCCAACATTTCTCTCTGTCAATTGATCTTTTGTTAACTTTTCTTGATAATATTCGCTCGCTCTCTCTCTCCCTCTCTTTCTCTCTCTCTCTCACTCCCTCACTCGCTCTCACTTGGTCATAGGGTCTTGGCTGCTGCTACAAATACAACTCTGGGCTTGTCCACTATTTCTTTCTTGCTGCACTGAGAGAAATCATCTATCAGTTTAATGAATCTCATGTTACTAAACATTTTTTGTAAGTCTAACTTTATTAAAAAAATTATTATTAAAATATATATATATATTTAAATTATATTAGCTGATCTTTTATCAAATAAATTCGAAATTAGACATAAAATCAAATAAACACTGAAATTCAAAACAATTTATCTGAATCTCAATATAAATAAAAGTTTCAAAGATCAAACTGAAGTTACTTTTTTTTCTTATAAATTTTTGGGTGTGCAGAAATTTATGAAAAAAATTTATGAAATTTTTATTAATGTTTACCATTTATATAATAATATATATAATAATATATATAATAATATATATAATAATATATATAATAATATATATACAATAATATTAATATAAAATTTTTATTTACAAAAATTCAATTAATATTCGTGTTAAAATTCATGTCACATTTGATGATCATAGATTTTTCGTTGAGTGTACCTGATATAAAAGGCTTCTTTGACTGCATGAAAATTTATGATGTATCATTAGCATGCAAAAAGAGTGGACACCAAATAGCCACGACTAAACGAGCCATGTACACATATACACACAGACACACACACATACATACACACATACATACATTTCTTGACGGCAGCTAGTGGTAAGGGGAAGAGGGGAAAGGCGTCGCAGCACCCGCCTTTTAAGCGGGGTCAAATTAAGCGACGTTGTTTTTTTTTTGGCACGTTTCTTGTTTTTTTTAGCTGATTCTTTTGTTTAAACTTTACAACAACTTAAAAGTTGCTAATATCATTAAGCACATTCATAAATATACATTAATTCAGTGTTAGAAATCTTGAATATTCTAATCAATTTGCTGTCATAGGTCAAATTCGCTTTCTTTCTTCTCTTTTATGGATGAGCTTGTTGTTCAGAAGGGAAATCTATTTCTATAGATTATGAGACACACCTCAAAACGAGATAACCAAAACTTTTAACATTCCGAATCCCTTAAAACAAAGTTCCTTATTGAAAGGAACTATCGAAAGGAAAAACTTGATTAAAAGTAAACGTTGTTCAAATGCTTTTTTCAACTTTCCAACTACATTCATTAAAAAAATTTGTTTTTTTTTTACAAAACTAATCAAAATCTTTTAGGAACTTTCGTTGGTGTTAACAAAATTAATTTTCATCAGTGAATTTTTTTGCCTTTTTAGCAAAAACTTTCTTCCGCCTTATTTGCTGGTTCTTTTGTTGTTGTTGTAGCTATTTTTAAGGTTAGTCATATTTTTTTGGGGGTTATTAGTTGACCATTGACCCCATAAATCGATGGTTCGACCGATCGACCGAAAGTTTTGGCAAAAAAAAAACAAAAACAAGTTCTGGGAAACGAGCAGAAAGAAGTGAGAAAGCAAATTATGAATAGCTAACTGATGAAGTAGTATACAAAAATATACATCCATTTACACTGAGAGAAACGCGACGAGTAAAAACAAATATTTTTGCTGAGCCACAAACTTTTTTTCAGTTTCATTTCATGTTAATATCGGAATTAATTTACTGAAAAAATTTTTTTTTTATTTTGCGTTCTTTTTTTAAGTTTAAATTGACTTGAAAAAAGATTTCCAACAGTGTTATCTTACTTTTTTCTCAGTTTTCGAGTTTATTTTATAAACTTGAGTGCTGAAAAGAAACTTTTTTTATTATCTCACTTTTTTGGTCAGTTGTCAAGTATCGTATCTCATTTTTCTAAGTGTAATATTGTGTTAGATTTTGGCCAAGTCAAAAAGAAAGAATAAAGCTAAGCTGATGAATAATTCAGAGCAATTAGCTGTGGGTCAATAGGTCTGCGGCGAGCTAATATAAGACGCATCCAAATGTTTCGAGGAGCTCAGTTAAGTTTCGAGATTTGAACCGAACCGAACAGATTCAGATTCATTCATTAAGATTCCGGCAAGATGGGTAAAAGCAGCTTCTTGCCGCTAATTGTTGTTGGTATTGCCATCTGCTGGCTAACAATCGCCTCGAGCGTTGCCGGCGAGACGAGGATCGAGGTGGACGAGCATGGCGATGAGTACGAACTGAAGCGTTTCTACATCCAGGGACGTCAGCTCAATGGCCAGGGCAGCAAATCGCAGTGTGTCGTCACCAGACGCAAGCGTTCCAGTCGAGCAATCGCCGATCCTTCGCACGAAGGCGTTAGTGTTAGTTCTCAGAAGTTGAGTTTGAAGCCCGCCGTCGAGGGTGTTGCTCTGCCCATGATGAATATGGACGGTGGCAGGATGAGCAGTGGCAAGCGACGCTATGTGGCATTGGCAGCTGTACAGTTCGACAACAATGCAGATGCAGATGCCGATGATAATGATGATGAGGAGGCGGAGGCGGAGAATGATGACGAAGATTTTGAAGATGATGACGAACCGGAGTTGGAGCAACAGAAGGGACACAGTGCACAGTTGCCGCAGGGTGTCAGTGTGGTGGCGAGTGCTGCCTCCGCTGCGAATGTGGGCGGTGAGGCGGGCATTGTGGTGGTAGAGTCACAGCTACCGCCCAAGGTTAATCCCAGCACACATGCCGTCTTTGAGCTGAAACCATTGTCGCCACAGCAACAGTTGGTGCAGGTGCCCGGCTTTGCCTATTGGCCCGCACATGGGGCAGAGACAGCCGATGAGGATGATCTCGATGAGGATGATTATGATGAAGATGATCTGTTCTATTATGGTGATCGCTATCAGCAGGTTGGACTCTATGATGAGCATGAACAGCTCACAACGGAGGAGAGTCCCGTTAGCACCACGGCCATTTGGAGCACTGGCGATGATGAAGACATTCATCCCGTTATCAATGAACCCAACCAACGACCCACCGACCAGAAAAAGAGAAGGAAGCAGCAGCAGCAGCAACTAAATCGTCGCAAGGCGAATAAGAAACGAAAGCAGCAACAAAAGCAGCAGCAGAAGAAGAAGCGTCGTCCTGGTCAGCTGGAGGAGCAGCAGATCAAGCGCAAGAAGGAACAACAGCAGGATCAAAGCATGGCAAACCAGGATCCGCAGCAGGAGCAGTCGGGATCTTTGTCTGGAACAGTCGTCGGTTCACCCAGCAAAAAACCGAAAAAGAACAAGAAAAAGAAGAAGAATAGCAGCTCCAGCAATTTGAACAAACGTCGCCGTCCCAGCTCCGGTTCCAGTTCCAGTGCCAGTTCGAGTTCCTTGGGCGGCTATCGACGTCGCCGTCCGTCACAGCTGACCGAGGCACAGTGGCAGCGAGAGCGTCTGCAACAGCGACGTCGCCGTCTTAAGCAGCAGCAGCAGCAGAAGCGTCGCCGTCAAGAGCAACAGCGACGTCGCCGTCGCCGCAACAAGAATCGCCAGCAGCAGCAGCAGCTGGTGGGCGGCAATCGTATGGGGTTCGGAGATGAGCCCATCATCAATTGCATTTACATCAACAAGGATCCAGTGACGACAACGACAACAACAGCGCGTCCTTTCTGGAACATCCTTGGACGTGAAGCAAGCTCGGTGAATGATGATGATGGACTTGCTAAGGATTCACAGAATCCAGCATCTAGCCATCCAGGTTCGGAGACGGAAAAGGAATTGCTTCAGGCCATACGACGCAATGGCGATTTTGGGCATCGCAAACGCGCCAGTCTCAAATTTGTGGCCTAATTTTGAATTAATTTTACCACACCACAAACGAAATACTCTATGAATGATTTTTTTTTTCTTCGGATTAGCATTGTATTTATTTATTTATATAAACTTTTTTTTTCTACTATATATTTGGTAATAAAATTTTATTTAAAATATTTGATGAAACTTTGAAAACAATGCGAAACGCAAGTTATAAAAGTTGGAATGAAGTTTAGAGAGAGTGAAATCGATAATATCGATGAATTTCGTGTTTCGTTTTCGATCTTAAAACAATTTTGACGGTTAATAAAAGTTGTGTGAAGTTACTAAATGGGGTGAAAGGTTGATCTTTACGTTGTGTCTTTTTGCTATCGATAATCGATGCTTTAAAAGTAGGGCTATCGATAACAGATGAATAATATAGTGGCTTCTCCGTTTGTCGATAGGTAACGGGATTTTTCGAGTTGTATAATGCATTATATATAGCTAAGGTAAGGCAAGGTAAATTATTTCTTTTCGGTCTTGGTCAATTCAGTTTCAAAAAATATGTTGCCAATCGAAAGAGGGAGTTGTGGAGGCAGGAAAATGTATAGGGCGTTTTAACGCATGTCAATTTTATTGATTTTGTGGTTTTTGTCGCCAAAAACTTATCGAAAATATGCGACACAAGCGCCTCCTAACATCGTACAACTTCCACCAACTCTAGTCCCCACATGTGTGCAGGTGTCTGTAACACGAGTCCTTTCCACTGCTCTCGAGCCGAGAGTCTAACGTGGCTGAACGAAGCTACCCTGGCGGAAGGTGGGTATCGGGGAATCGGTGAATCGGGGAGGCGGCTGATGTGTGTAAAGGGTGGTCTGGCGCAGGATGTATGCATGAGTGCGCCCCATGGAAAGAGGAAAAGAGGCAGAGACGGAGACGGAGAGAGGGTGTAGTGAGTGTAGTGTAGTATGTGCGCGCTTGTTTATGATTTCCGCCGTTAGATGGCGCCAGCAATCGGAATTTAAAATGTCAACGGATTGGAACAATCGCTGCCTGACGCTGCGGCATTTCCTGTGTTAACTTTGCTTGTTCGTTCGTGTGTGTGTGTGTGTGTGTGTGTGTGTGGGTGTGGGTGGGTGCAAGGCAGAAGAACTTTCCTACTACCTTACCAACTATTCCTACTTACACACGTATGTATACTCATTCAACAGTGGGTAAGAAAAGTTTTTGCAACAGTGCTGCTACTACAAATTCTAGTTTGATCTTAAAATCTGGCAAAAACACATTTTCATACCTTTAAACATATATTTTTTTTCAGTTTTCGGGATTGGCTTAATGAAAAGAATGCCAAATTTATATATGTCTGTATTTACAATTTCACTTCCCAAAAGTTGAGAAAGTAAGCTAAGTTTTCTATCGACCACAACTGCTTATCGAAAGCAAGAAGAACTATCGATAAGTTGAAGAAACTTCATCTGCTAATGGTTTTAGATAGCTTTGTTTCAAATCTTTTGCTCTTTGAACGCAAAATCTCCTGTTTCAAAATCAAAGCGCTATTGCTAGTCACTTAAGACTACCATCTTGAAGATAGGTCAGAACTTTTAAAAGTCATAACTACCTCAAAAGCGATTATCACCCTATTATCAACTGCAATACCTGATAAGTCATGACTAAACATCTAGATTTCAACTCAAAATTCATACAACATTATTAAATGTAACTGACAAATACTTTTCTATATGACTGTAAACGTAAGTGTGTATGTGTGTGTGTGCATATGTTGTAGGTGTAAAATTGGAGTCGATCGATATTTGGTGTCCAGCAGCAGCAGCAGCAGAAGCAGCAGAATCCAGGTAGCCAAGCAGCTGCTGTACACATTACGTGCAAGTTGTGGCTAGCAAAAAGAAAAAACAAAAAAAAACCCACAAAAAACGTATCCACAAGATACACAGCAGAAGCGCGCGCACACACACACACACACACCAATCCACACACACACACATAGAGTAAACGCTAGCGCAATGCGAGGCGCATTAAGTTTGGCTTCCGCCCATTTTAGTTAAATGTTGTTTTAGCTCCGTTTGTTTGTTTGTTTGTTTTGTTTGCTATATAAATAATAAAAAGCGTGCGCGCACAGGACACAAATGGGCAGAAAGCCCGTACAGTGGTGATGGATTGATGGATGGTTGGATGGTTGGTTGTGGGTTGTGTGGGTTGTTGTAGGTTGGATAGTGAAAAGAAGCTAGAAAAAGTATAGGACAATCAACTTTTCGAAACAGTTAAAAGATAGCAACTGGAATGGGGGGAGTTGGGCAAGGTAGCGCTAGAGTAGAAAGGTGAGATTCGACTAATGACAGCCACAACAAAAAAGCATAATTTCTTGGCATTTGTTGGTTTTGTTCTAAACATAACCTTACTCTATGGAAAGTTATTATTTAGGTTTAAGCTGAATGGTATACTGCTATTCGATCCGAAATTCTACAAGATTGTCCATATAAACTATACTTTTTGAGGTTTTTTGACGTATTGAATCCAAAGTTTTGATGTATTCTTAGCTAAAAGTTCAATACAAACATCCTTTGACATATTCGAGATTGTTTCACATTAAGCAAAACATTTAAAAACTATTTTTTTTTTATCTGTGATAAATTTACTTAAACCTTTTGTAACATATCGATCAATTTTCATTGTTTTTCAGATTAATGCAATTTCTTATTATTTTTGATATTAATTTTTTTGTTTGTCAATGTTTTTTTTTTTGTTTCTCAATGTTTTGCCCTTTAAAAAGTATTTTCATCTTGTTGGAAATCGGATACCAAAAATGTTTCACTCGCTTTGCCTTTCCCACGCTCTTCTCTCTGCAAGGGGGTGTTACTAGACCTTGGGGGCTTATTTTTAAAGAGGGGGAGAGGGGGGAAGTTTGAGTTTGTTTATGTCATTGATATCGTCGTGCGATGATGATTCGTTACTTTTACTATTAAAACGCTTTTTTATTATTGTTTCGTGTAAATATTTACGCAAATTTGAACGCTCTTTTGCGGAATTTCGTGTGTGTGTGTGTGTTTATTTAAGAGGCCGAATAGTTCGAGAATATTATGTTATGCTTTTTTCTTTCTGTGTTTGTATTAGCTATTCACACTTTGCTTCTCTCTACTTGATGTAATTAATAACTAAAAACAATGAGAAAATAGTTCGTTCCTTTTTCTGATCCTGTTCGGTTATGTTCTGTTCCTTTGTGTGTGTGTGTGTGTGTGTGTGTGTGTGTGTGTGTGTTGGCAATCATTTTTGGCATCGCAGCTGTGTTTATTCGCAATCCAGGTCATTGGCATGTGTGCGAAGCAGAGAAAGAAACGGGTCCTCATTCCTTTCCTTGCGGTTGCCCCACATTGCCAACGGAATAAAGGAGCACGAGCCAAAAAGTCAACAACACAAAAGGATCAAAACGAACGAACGAACGAACGAACAACAACAACAACAGCAAAAGGGAACGAAGGCGAAGTTACTTTCGGCACAGTCTGTTAGTTTCTACTGATTTATGGTGAACGTATTGATTAAGCATCGAAGTCGTTCCCCCCCCACTCTCTCTCTCTCTCTCTCGCTCGATCTCTCTCTTGGCTATGCCTCCTAGATCCTGTCTTCTGAAGGTGTGAGACGCAACGCAACCCTCGCCGTTTTCTTTCTTAACGCCAGTTGCTGTCGACAGATTGCCGAAGGGTTTCTCATCTGTATGTGTGTGTGTGTAAGTGTGTGTGTGTGTGTGTCTGGGGCTTGAGATGAGGCAGATGTTTTTTTAAACGTGCTGCTCCTTTATTTTTTACCCCACACCTTACCCTCTCTCTCACTCTCTATCTTCCTCGCCTAGTTACGCAATGATTTGGTCTGCTCCGGTTCGGTTCGATTCGATTCGAAGGGATCAGGGTTCAGTGTGGTTCGGTTCGGTAGTGTGGGCGTGTGCTATCGCCAGGTACGTATACCATTGAAAGGAACAAAAAAGGTGCGTCTATTTAGTCATAATTGGATGCGTAATTGGCCAACTGATGATGACGATGATAATGCAGATAGAGTGAGAGCGAGAGAGAGAAACATAAAGAAAGAACGGATGAGAGATAGAGATAAAGATTGTTTATATGGTTCATCAAGCATTTTACGAGCACTCTTAACTTGATTTGAAAATTAACGCACATCAAAAGGTGTGAATAATTCTGTTAACGATATTAAGCTAATCAAGACCTTATAGCATGTTCTTCTTTGACGATCAAGCTTAACAATAGATTCCGTGTATTCCGATACTTAACGTGAAAGAAAGAAAGTAACTTTGAAATATAGAATAGATGGAATAGAAGTAGAAGATAGATAATACTTCTAAACTTAGTAGAAAACAGGAGAAAATATTTGTTGAATCAAGTAAAACGTTAATTGAATTAAGTTATGGATTCTTGACTCATTCTTATCGAGAAATATGATAGTCAACAACATTTATGCTTTTCTTTAAGCGATTTAATGATACATCCCACGGAATTGGGGGAGAATTGATAACTTCAGAGCAGAATAGACATGTCTATATACACCCTAGTTTCAATGCTTATCAGTTATATATATATATATATTGTATATACTTATGAGGTTTAAGATGCTTTCAATGCTTTTCATGCCTTAGATATTTCTTTCTTCTGCCTTTATTTCAATTAATTTGTGGTTTGGCTTGGAATCAACTGTTGAACGAGAAGACAGCTGCTGTTGCTGTTGCTGCTGCGGTTGCTGTTGCTGTTGGATGCTGCAGAAGAAGAAGAAGCTGCACATCAAGTTAATTATAAAGCGGTAACAAACACACACACACACATACACAGATAACATACTGGCTGTCCTTCGTTTGTACTTAGCTGATCCTGCCACGCGCCTAATTGAAGCTCCCGATTCCCCAACCGAATGAAAGAAAGAACGAAGAAGGGAAGATGTGTGTGTGTGTGTGTGTGTGTGTGGGCAGGGGGTGAGTCAAAATGCAGCTTGCTTGAGAGTGCAGCTTGCTGCTGCAAACGAAATGGAACGGAACGGAACAGTTAACTGGTAACAGGTAACAGCCCGCAAATAGCCAGACGCTAACAGGTAATAGGATGAGAAGCAGAGTGAAGATGCCTCCTGCAACATACAACACACAATACACACACACACTCACACACACATGATGTTGCAGTTTCAAGATCATCACAGAAAAAAATACAAAAAGGGAAAACCGGGTCAGCGCGGTAAGGTGGGCGGCGGCGGAGGGAGGGAGGGGTGAGCGCATAAGAATGAGGGGCACGTGCCACACAACACAACACAACACAGTTGCCGCGCTCTCTCTCGACCTGACGTGCCTTTTATTCATCTTCTTTATTTACGATGCGAGGCGTCGTTTGCCTTTGTTGTTGTTGCTGTTTGCTGCAAGGATGCAAAAGGACTGCAACATCCGAGCGCGCAACCGATCGAGGGTCGTCAACTGTGCCGCACAATGCACCTGTTAGGCCTATTAAAGAGGGCCGAGGGACACACACACACACACACACATATACACATAAACAATGAGCAGCGTTCAGAGTCTGTTCATCGATTAGGTTCATTGCACTGAGACGGAGTTTGGAGTGAGAGAAGAGCATATGTTATTCGACTAGATCTAGGGATATAAACTATCTCTCTAAGATAATTTCTTGTAGAAAACGACTTATTGATTCAAGTACAATTTGTTTTAATAAATAACAGTGCGGTAAGGATTACCGGACTGTTCTAAAGGACTGTTACTAAATCAACCTAAAGTCTCCTTCCTTCGAATCTGACTTGGGTGAACGTCTGTTAATCTACAATGTCCATATGCTGTAAGTTGCATATCAGAGGCTTAAAGTAAATTATTTCATCACCTCGACGCTGTTAAACTTCTGTTGTCCTCCCGCTGTCATCAAAATACTATAGTAGGAGCCTTAGGATTAATCAATCGAATAGCAACAACTAATAGTCTAAGAACCCTTTAAGGCTAAGAACAGGCAACCTACAACAACAACAACTACTACTGTGTATGAAGTAATAGGTTTTATGGCAGTCTGTTGCTGTTGTTGTTGTTGCTGTTGGCAAGGCCTGCTGTTGCGTTGTTGGCCCAAAGTGTCCCCATCGAATGCAACTCGAGACATGTGCATGACTGCTTAATCTAATTTAGCTGCAGTGTCCCGGGTACGGTTTTTAATAGGAAAAAAGAAGACGAAAAAGAAATAAAAGAACATAAAGAAGAAACAACGATGAAACCCCATTGTAATAAAGAAGACAACAGCGACAAGGCGATGCCATAAGAAAATAAGGGAAAAACCTACGGGAACAAAATTACCAAACAGGATAGTCGAATGAGGAAAGTATAGTCCGAGTGTAACTGTGTGTGTGTGCAATTAAAGAAAACGAAGTTAAGTACAACAACAACAACAAGAACGAGAAAATACTACTACTATTATGATGATGATAATGATGATGAAGTCTGCCGAGTCAAATGAGAGAGAGAGAGAGAGAGAAAGAAGGGAGAGGAAGACAGTGAAGCGGAGCGCCGGAAGTGCAGGCGCTGAGTGCAGAATGTAGCTAAGAAAAAGTAGTTGATAGTAGGAGGGGAAACAAATGGGTATATAGGTACATAATACCAATGAATGATGCAAGCTTAGAGATGAGCAAGCATTTAAACTCACGAGCTGGAAGCAAACATTTTCGTCTAAGCTCATCTATATATTGAAGTTGGAGTTGTATGTGAATTGTGATTTGAAGAGCTTAACAGCTCTTTCATTTCGTGTTCGTGTCACGACACGTGCTCAAAAAACACAATTACAGAGCACAAGAAGAACTCTTGAATGTTGTTGGCCCGATGCCCGAAACGGAGGCACCAACCAAAAACAGAAGGCCCATCTTCGTCATTTGGCTAGTCATTCGTTTCGTAGCTGCATTTCTCGCTTGAGAGGGCACGTGCCCTGCCCCTTGGCCCTTGATCATCATCATCATCGTCGTCGTCGTCGTCGATGAACCCACATGACATTTTTTTGTTGTTGCTCTTCCGTTGTCCCTAAACTAAAGTAGTAGCTACACACTCATACACAGATGTTGACTTTAACTGTCTTTAAAGTTTTTTTTTCTGTTTGATGTGATGCAGTTTTGGTACTGCTGCTGCTGTTGCTGGTACTGCGCGGGGGGGGGGGGGGGGGGTCTCTTGTAAACTCCTGAGTAGCCGCCTCTGATCAAGATCAAGATCACGATCGAGATGGTGGTGGTGGTGGTAGTTCTGGTAGTGCTGTGGTGCGCGACTGAGGTCAGGTGTGTTTTGTTACGATAGGAGTGAGGGGGTAGAAGACACCAGCTTACAGTGTCGTCAACGACTTTTACAAGAGTTGCAAGCCCATATAAGACCCTAGACTCTACCGCTTTCGAGGGTAGGGCAGGCAGGCAACCCACATGCAATGTTGATGTTTAATTATCAAGATGACTAAAACTGTCGCCTTACCAGAAATGAGTTCAAGTCGCGAAGAGCCTTACTTACTGTGCAGCTGGTCAACTAAAGGGTCATTTGTGGTGCTTCTTCTTTGACCAAGGTGGTGGTAGGGTGGGGGGTGGGGGTAGGAACGCTTGAGTGATCCAGTTGATTTGTCAGGGGCATGCTTCTCTCTAATCTGGCATTGTGGAACGAGCCAAAATGCGTCAGCTGTGGAAGAGTTCTGTTCTGTTTTTCTTCCTTCTGTCGAGTTGAGTCACTGAGAACTGCTCCGTTTAATAAGCCACAGGCGCAGAAACCCAACCGAGCCGTTACACAAGGTACTCTTAGTAGTAGTCTTATCAACAAAACGGACAGACAGTCAGACAGTCAGACAGACCTAGTGACAGGCTGTCTGAAAGTAAGCGAGGGCAGGCAGTCAGGCTACATAATACATATCTTGGCGGTTGTCTTCGCTTCGTTGCGCAATTGGCGGAAAAACAAAAATCCAAAGCAGCACCTTTCCGAAAACGGGTAGAGAAAGACCGAATGAACAAGAAAGAGGATAAAAATAAAGGCGCTTCTTATCAGACAGTATGCATATATACTACCTAGGCTGAAAATGTTGCTTATGCGGGTGTGAAAAGCTTCGAATGATAAGTTTTTGGGGCTAGAGGCTAAGCGGCGCGTGGGAAAACAACAGACGCCCAATTTGTGGGAAAATCCCTATCGCTCTTTAAACTTGTATATATTACCTCTTTAATCCAGGCAATAGTTAAGATCGTGAGACTTTAGATCGATTCTTGATTCCTAACTGCTGAAAGCTAAAATTGTTAAATGATCTTCTATACTCAATAATGTTTAATTCCGTTTCAATAGATCATTTAACTTGATCTCTTCACAATTGGTTTAGTCGACTAACAGAAAGGAAAAATCAGAGTTGCTTTCAGTTTGCTTTGGTTTGGTTTGAATAATTTGCTTACTTATTACGAGCACCTTTTACTTTTCCTTTTTATTGTATACATTTACCATCTCCTGTCTGCTGTCTCCCCTTCCTTATGATTTTTACTTCCCCCGCGCACCCTCTCTCTCTCTCTGTATATTTTTGCTCTTGTTGTGCACCAGTTTCATGGCTTGCACGTGATAATTGCCGCCTGCTTGCATTTATTTAATGTGATTTTGTTTTTGGTTTCGTTCCTCCTTGTGTTTTTGTTAGTGCTGCGTTTTATCTCGTTTTCATTTTCATTATTATGTATATGTGCATATACTATATATATATAGTATTTGCTTTAAGATATATACAAATGCTCTGTAGCGTAAAAAATGTGAGCTGCAAAAATGCGAAAGAAACAAAATAAAATAAAACCAAAAGAGCAGAAGTAGAAACGGTTTCCTGGTCGACTTGTGGGTTTATCGGCTGAACGAAAGATCCACTTCCCCATCATGCATGATGATGATGATGATGATGATGATGATGAGTATGTATTGTGTCTGGCACATCCCCCCTGTTTAGAATGGGAGGCATACTCTTTAAGATGGAGTGCCAGTGATATGAAGAAGAAGAAGAAGAGCCTCAGCTGCCGTGTTAAATGCAATTACCACAAATGCAAACGTCTGCATTTTTAAATGCCAGCACCTCGGGGATTCTTTTCTTTTCGTTTCGAGACAGACAAACCCAAACCCAAACTCAAACCCCAACCCAAACCCGGACTCTATTCACTCCGTTTAGTTTGTTAAGTAGTTGGTTATTTAGTTGTTGCTGGCAGATGCTTTTTGTTTTTTTGCCACACCCTGTATTCATACTGTTCTGTGTTCGGGGCCACCCTAATGGCAGCCAGCAAACATTGACTTTTCCACCTTTTACCCCTTGGCGGCGCGAGTGCGAGTGCGAGCGTTAAAAGTCACGATTAAGCATAAAATAACGCATCCACCCGCCACTTTCACCCCCTCTAAATATTGATGCACATCCCACAAGCTTACATCCCAGAACCCGGAACGAGACACAGACCACGTTTCAGTTTCAGTTTGTCCAAGGGGGTGTTTTTGTTTTGGGTTGGGCTTCACTTCCTTCTTGCTCGTTTCTCTTTTTTTTCGAACATCAACTGCGTGAAATGAAGCAATTAACTCTATATGTCTGTGTGTGTGTGTGTGTATAAAGTTTAGGTCACATCATGTGGCGAAAAGTCATCAAAATTTGATAAATACCTTTTGATTTATCAAAAAAACTCAATAGGATTTCTAATGATGCACATTTATCCTGAAGCTGGTAACATAAATAACACACAAATATGATAAACTAGACTTTGAGTTTGCATAACAAGATATTGATATATATATATATATATATTGATATAAGATATTAATAAGATATCTGATAGCTGTTAAACAGTTCCAATTATCAGGAAAAAGCTTTAAGAACGTCTTGAAAACAAAAGATATTTACTAAATGTAAATTTAGATTTTTAGTTTGTACTTATTTGGCGCCAAATATTAAATCACAAAGCATATAATTAGTGTGTAAGGCAAAGGCAGGACCTTTGAGTACAGCTGTGACTCTTGATTGCCGCGAAATACGATGTCTTATTATATATATATATATATATATTTGTTTTTTTTTTTGGTTCATAGTCAAAACGAGTTCGTTCGTTCTATCCACATGTGTCCACAGTGTACCGCTCCAGTGTCCTGTCCAACATGACATATGATAACAAAAGGCGGCTGCCAAACAATGCGCACTTGAGCCACATACATACATACACTATATATATATATATATCAAAGTATCTAGCTCAAAGCGAAAGAGAATAGACCAACTGACCAACGGTCGAGGCGCAAGAAAAGGTTCCCATCGCAATAATAATAAATAAATAGACGAAGGCGCTTAAATGCAAATGAACCTCGAACTCGAACTTTTGGCTGCTACTAAGTAGCTGCAAGAGAGCGAGAGAGAGAGAGAGAGGGGGAATGGGTCGTTCGGTTTAGGGATCATTCAATGCGCTGACCACTGTCCAGTCGAAGAAGGCAGCTTCATCTTCTTCCAGGGTGGATTGAGTTTGCCTGCTCTTTGTGAGCTATCTGTCTTTGGGTCAATGCAATTTTCTTGTTGCGTGTCTTGAATTATCCCATCTTAGACCCTTTGCACCCTCTGCACCCTCTGCACTACTTACCTTGCACCCTCTTTTGCACTCTGGCGTACTATCGTATCTGGAAGGTCTTGTGCCCTCTGCCGTTTGCTCCCATTGTAATGAGTTGCGCTTGTTGTTTTTTTTTTTGGTGAAACCCTTTTTGGTTGCTTATGCATTTACTGCTGGTCAGTTTTATGTTGCCTGTTAATTTACGGCTGCCAGCTACTGGAACTGATCCGGTCCTGACCTCATTTGAATATTAGTTGGGTTGGTCAATCTCCTCTGTGGATCATCTTGATTTGCTGCTGTGAAATTACTTAGGAACTGGTCAAGCTATTCGCATTCTCACATCCTTTGGCATTACACGCTTGACCAAGCCCTAACGCCACACCACCCCACCCCATTCCAAACTTCTCTCTCCCTGTGTGTGTCTTGAACTCATATTTCATATGGCAAATGTCCAGTTTCGAGCGCATTTTGCGTTTGGTCAACATGCGTATTACAATTTGATCCCGCGTGAATCTTTACTTGATTAAAATTTGTTTTATGACTGCGTAATTTTTTTGTATATGCTTATATGTATGCGTGTGTGTGTGTGTGGCCGTTAAAATGATAATTTATGGATCGGTCAGAGCTGATGTTCCTTTTGCTCCTGATCCTTACCTTTTTTTGGGTTAATGAGTGTTTGAACCTTGGTTACATTTTAGCTCTGGTTTGGTTTATCGCATCTCAATTCTGCTTGATTAACCAGAATTAAGAATCTCGGGGTTAGAAGAAGAAGCATGATAATGCATATAGAAATTTGTTTTTCCAATATCTCTTTGTATATTATCTCTTTATCTATGTCATCAGATTCAATCAATTTGTTTATATTTGCTTAAGATCGAAGATGCAGAGATATTGGAACTAACTAATTAGTTTCTTCTGCTTCAGAATTGAATCTTTTCAATTCAACTTATTTTGAATAAAGTATTTGGGTTTCCTAAGTTCCATTCTTGTTTTATATACTTATAGCGAAATCAAGCATTAGTGACTTATCTTTAATTGGGATTTTGACTTTAAGTTGTGATCTCAAACTTTAAAGAAAATCTTAAAACATACTTTTCTTCAAGGTTCTTTGATCTTAAGCAAATGAACAGACTGTAAAGGGGTTTTTCTTTGTTTTGTCATTGAATGATGAATATTCGATGGTTGTATTATATCTGCACATATGCAAAGTTATTCTTAATCTTCTCTCTATCTTCCCTCTCTTTCACTTCTGAAAGACATTTGGGTATCGGTTTTAGTTCGTTTGGCTTCGCTAAGGTTCGATCGAAATAAGGTCAGTGACTGAGCGCGAGGAAGAAGACGTAGAAGGAGAGAGAGCGCGGAATAGACAGGACATTCAAGCTGGCAGGACACTCACTCAGGCAGGCAATTCGGTAAGTCAGGCAAGAAAGCAAGTAAGTAGAATAACAAGGGCAGAGGCAGAGGCAACAACAACGGCAACGGCCGTTAGTTCCTCCCTGGGGCATTGTGTGAAGAAGTAACGGTTTTCTAGACGTTCCCAAAACGGGACGTGTCCAATGAAAGAAACAAAAAATTAGATCAAGCCAAGCAAGGACAGGTTTCCTTTTGGATTACAAAATCTAACGGTCAGTTTCGTAGATGAAGTAAACAAGAACATCAGAAATAACCATTTTAACTAACATAAGATATAGTTTAAGGTAAGACTTACCAAGTAGGTAATAAATCGCCATTTCTTACAAACGGCAAGCGCATTGGTCCAGAATCCAACCAAAGAACCATCTATAAATACACAAGAGGGCAAATGGTAAATGGTAAATGGCTTAAAAACAGACATTTTCTAACCCAAAATGTGCCATGTTTAATTGTTAGGGGCAGGCGGCAGCAACCCTACGTGGAAGGTTGCAAAAGTTCAGAGGGATGTGACCGTTGGACATTTTTAATGAAACGCTCTTGAAGATCAAGATTCTAGATCAAGAGTTCAAAAGGAACATATTCAATTAATTTCTAGCTAGAAAGTTCATCTTTTTTCGCCATTCGACATTGGTCAGCGTCAGTCCAGCGTGACGAAACGGAGGATGGGAACTGTCCAACAACCCTTGTCGAAAGAAAGAGGAAAGGTAGGAAGTAATGAAGGTAGACACTGAAGTGTGAGGTGAGAAGGGAGGTAGGATTAAGCCGCTAAACTGGTTTTGTGTTTCTTTTTTTTGTAGTTCATTGTTGATTTATGAGTTCACAACCCTTTGACTCGAAGACACACACGGAACACTCAACAAGGAACAAGGAAAGTGGAAGAGGCAAAAAAACCTTTGGTTCCTGCCGTGAAAGTAGATCAAGATGCTGGATGACGATGACGAAATAGCTATAGCTTTGGCCACAAGATGCTGCGTGTTAAAATGTCTTGTTTGGTGTGGTTGCTTAGACGGATTTCCATCCGAATAATTGGGTTACGTTATAAACCCCTTCCCTTCCCTTCTCTTCGCGTTCGAAAGGTCAGCTAAAAAGCAGCTGTCACCCAATTAGTCACCCCAAATCTCTTTCTCAAAATTTCAACACAAGCCCAGCTCCCATAGCCCCCCAAAAATATATAAAAAACTAGTTTTGGGGGCACAAAATTTCAGCATCTTTCGGACTTTCCGAGTTCTTTCTCAGCACCTTTTGACCCACCCAAACTGTGTGTGTGTGTGTGTGTGTGGAGTGTGGGGCGCAGTTTAAGCGAAATGACACACACACACGCACACTTTTAATAGCCATAAAAAACAAAAAGGCAAAGAGATACCCATAACGTACGTACATATTGTGTAGATGAAAGCTAACCGAGCTGACCCCAAAACAGAGCTACCGAAATTGAGAAAACTGGCCACACCACACCACACTACCAAGTCGGTGCGCGGTCGTTGTTCGTTTTTGTCGCTTGGTCAACAGTTTCCGTTAGTACACTCTCCAACTTGTCCAAGCTTGTAGCTTGTCTCGTTTACCCATAACTCAACAACAACAACAAAACACCCATAAAAAAACAAAAACATTTAACAAAGAAACTTAATTATGTGTCAGATGTATTTCGAGTCTGTCATTCAGTTATTATGTCTTCTGCCTTGTCTGTCTGTCTGTCTTTGTGTATATACATTTTCCATATTTGCCAGGCACTTGAACTTGCGCCAATGCTGGGAACCTTTGCTCGTTGATAACATCTTTTTTTGCATCTTCAAATTTTGAAGGTCATCACACCCAACCCACAAAAAAACATTGTAGATAAATCAAGAGAATAAAACAGAAGCTGTCATCACTAAACTAAATAAATGTGTCTTAAGTTGGCCATATTAAGCCATAAAGATATAGATCTATAAATAGTTAATCAAATAGTATATAAAAATGAAACGTTAAAAGATTCAAAATTCATTGCATGAATGATGAGTTGATTAAATGTATTATTCTTTATTTAAAAAAACCAAATGAAAAACAAAAATAAATCAAATTATGATGAACTCACTTAAATCAATTCAGAATTTTATTCAAATTAGTAAAGATGCAGAAAAAAACGAATTTTTTCTCGATTTCGAAATGAGGTTTAGCTTGAATTTTGTTACATTTTCATATTCTTGATTTGATTCTTAATAAATATATTTTAATCAAGATTATACTTAAATAGTTTGTGAATAACAAATATTTTTGCGAATAAAATATTTTTATCTATTTTCTGTTTAAAAGTTTGCTTTCAACAAGAAAGTTTAAATTTTAGTTGTTGAATCTTGAAAGTTGAACATTTTCGCTGTTAAATTGTTTATTCATTTTCCAGACTCCGATGCCGGTAGTCAAAAAAAATTGTAAATTAAAAATTATACATATATATATATATTTCATAGTTTTTGCCCCGTTTATAGTTTGTGTTTGTACTTCCTCTTAAAAACGTATGAGTTGGCTGCATTTCTGTTTAATTACATTAGCAACAAAGGCTTAAAGATGTTGCATTAACCAAAATCAAACATGCAACACGGACAGACGGACACAGAGAGACGGCCAGACGGACAGACAGACAGATGGACAGATGGATAGATGGATGGTAAGTGGAGACGGAGTTAGGCTCCAAAAAAAAGAGCAGCCAAAAATAGTTGCGCCATTTTTTTCAATTATGAAATTGTTATTGTTGTTGTTATTGTTGTTGTTGTATATATTTTGAGGTGGTTTTCATTTTTGTTTGTGTGTTTTTTGTTGGCGCTGTGTGTTTGGAGTGGAAGCGCGCCAATGTGCAGTGATTGTTGTGATTATATAAAGCGAAACGAGCGTTAATCATAAAAACACACACACACACACGTGCACACACATATGCACATGCACAGAAGCGTCAATGCGATGCAATTGTTTTTTGTTGTTGTATCTACAAGATACAAATGCTGGCGTCGAAGCCGGCAGAGTTTTGCAGCGCGTGCCGACGGCGACGTGCGCGCCAAACGGCAGTTAAAACAACAGCAGCAGCAACAGCAACAGCAGCAGCAGCAGCAACAATTGCTGTTGGCTCATCGCCGACTGTGAAGGCGGCAACAATGTGTGGCTAAATCAAAGCGCGGGGGGTTGGGCGGACGTGAAGGGGGCGGGCCGGATTACACTGCCTGTTGTTTTTATTAATTACACACGGCAGCTGCTGCATGCAAGGGGAATGGGGAGGGGAGTGGGGTGGTAATAGGTGGCAGCAGCTTCGTTGCCTTTTAGTTTTTTGTTTTTTTTTCTGGTTGCGCATGCGCCACAAATTTGTTGCATTTACGCCAAGATTTTTATTATGATTTCGAGTTTGAGTTTTCATTTTCATTTTTTTATTGCACTACTTTGTCTTACAACAACAGCAACCAGAAAACAACAACAAAACCACGATTGCAACAATAATTTTTGATCAGTGATCTAGGCAGATAAGTTATGTAATACACAAGAAATATTAAATCTGATACTTATACCCTTAAGAAGTTAAGACTTTAAAAGCTTCATCTCAACCAACTTAAGATTATTGTCTTTAGGTTAAGATTAATACTTTCTTAAGATATCTGGACTATTCACAATGATCAGGTTAATATCTTTGCGTCAAGACTAGTTTAATTTTTGAAGAGATTATTAGATAAAGTTGATTTTTATACCCTGAACCCATTGAAAATGGTATAATGGTTTTGTGCTGAGTGCTAAGTATGCAATAGGCAGAAGGAAGCATCTCCGATCCCATAAAGTATATATATTCTTGATCAGCATCAACAGATATCTCTTGATGCTGTCGATCTCAGAGACTATGGGAGCTAGAGACTCCAAATACTCCAAATATAAGCTCGACTAATCCCTGGACAGTACAAGTTTGTTTCAAATTTTCGATAACCCTTTTGGTTATCTATATACACATGTTAGGTAAAGGGTTCAGGGTATTTTCTAGTCGGAATTTCTTGACTGAAGCCTTCCTACTTATTACCTACTTTTAGTCCAAACTTCTCACTTAATGAAACTGTTTCACTATAACAATATATGCGATGTATATTATATATATACGACATATGTATATGCATGTTTGTGTATTTCTAAGTGACCTTGTCGCCGTGGTAAAGCGATCGTTTTCAATGCCACAGCTCATTACATAGAGTTTCCTTTCGTGTGTGCAAACTTTTTTGGTTTTTTTGCTGTGCTTGCATTTTTCGATTATGGAACTCAAGAACTCGGATTTCTGCACACACGCTTCGGTAAGACGATGCTGAATAATAATGTCAGGAGGCTGGGCATGGCGTAACATGCATACACTCGGCGAAAACAGGCATAGGTTATGAATAAGTATGTGAAAAAAATGGTTAAGAAAAAGTGTTGAAAAATGAATCGAGAACTTTTAACTATAAACTAGTACATAAACTTGATACTCGATGAATATGACAAAATACCCGATTAATTACTATTCATATACCCTATATCTGTCTAACACTATCACATTATTTGAGCTTGAATGCATTGGGTTTAATTCTCAATTCTAAAATATTCGCTTTCTCATCTCGAATGCATTTGATTTTTCATCGAAGGAGTTCTGAAGTTGAAACAAATCTTAGATATTATCTTTATTCTTTTAAATCTCAATTCTTAAGATCTTTGATAATTTAGATAGTTGTGTTAAAGTTTTCGTTTGTGTTATTTTTCATTTTCTTCTTCTTGTTTGCTTTTTTTTTGGAGTAATTGGATAAGGAACGACAGCGTTGGGGAGCTTGGGTTGCTTGGTGGGAAAGTCTTTGGTTTGGTGTGCACACGGTTGATTCATGCTGAGGAGCTCTTTACAGTTAATATTATGATCGATCTGCCCTAACTATTCCCCCCCCCCCCCCCCAATGCGAGATAAATGGGTGGGTTGGTTTGGGTTGAGGATTTCCTGCACTTGAAATTAAAAATCGCCTGGCGTTCGACAACAACAAAAACCATCAATGAAAGAACTCTTTAAACAGTAAAGAGTTTTTTTTTGTTGTTGTTAACTGGTTTTCAAATGTTGTTTTTGGTAGTAGCTTCGTGGCTGTGTTGTTGTAGTCGAGACGACTGTCACGTTCCCTACATAAATATCCATAAAAGTAATGCTCACATCCGTCCGGATGATGATATGCTCTGTGTGCTTCGTGTGCCTCTGATCTTTAAAGATTAACTGAAAGAGACATACATACAAAGAGCGAGAGCAAGAGGGAGAGGGGGAGAGTGTTCAACACTTTCGTTTCTTAAAGGCGTCATAAAACCGCTCCATGTTGGTACGACGATAAGATAACGTACCATAAAAATAATTCGTTTTTGAATTATTCACACGGATCTGAGAGGTTATTATTATACCTGGGATGCCTCCGATGCCGCATGCAGCATGGATATATAGATAATAATACTGACAGACCTTTACAGAGAGTTAAGACAAACAAATTCGATTGACTCGCTGCTTGCTGCAAGCTGCTCGCGCTGCTCGCTGATAAGAGATAACACAACATGCAGGTGTCCCATCCGAAAGAGAACTTAGAGGAGGCGACCCGATCCGATCAGAACCGATCCCGGGACTCAGTTGTTTCAATATTTGGCCAGCTTATCGAGCACCCACACACACACAAACACACACATATACTGTCGCAACTGGGCCAAAGTGTCAATAAAAAAAGAACGACGACTGCGATTCGAATCATAGATCAACATTTGTTGGTGAAGGAGGGAAGTGTGAAGAGAGAGTAGGGGTATGGGGGGGTGTATAGTTAAGCCTTTCAATGAGTGTACTATAAACATACATACATCGAGTATATGCAGATGGTCAAAATGAGCAGATGCAAAGATAACAATAATATCAACCCCAAATAATAATACTCCTAACCCAGATCTATTTCCATTTTTACACTTAGTAACTTTTGAAGACTACTTACAAGCATTCAAATACATTCACAATGCACTATATTTTTGGGGTCGAGGATAGAGTCTCTAAAGCTTGTTCCAATAGCTCCACACACACACACACATCAATTATAATTAACCAGAAACCGAAGGTTCGTTCTTCGTTCTTGGTTCTCACAGAATTCGAATTCGAATTCGTATTTGAGCGCCTTGAACGCGTTTCGCATTTGCACATGCAATGCCAAATCGAAGTCAAAGACAAGTCCAACTATATAGCTACTATATCTATATATATACGACATCCGCCCATCCAACTATCCAAGAACAAAGAATGAAGAATGAAGACTTCAAAAAGCTCCAGCTGCCAAAGTATCAACACTTAAGTAAATCATTGTCGGCGCCTTGGAAAAAACCAACGAAGCAATCGATGGATGTATTTAATATATATATATTTTTTTTGCGCTTCTGCTGCTAAAGTCAAGGGCTAACACTCCTTACCCTCCCCCCTATAACTATGTATACCCTGTAGAATGAATTCAAATTGAGCTAGAGATTGTTCTGGGTTAACAAACTTAAAAGGTTCTCGCATATTTCGAAATCAAGTTAAGGAAATACTTGTAAATTTCCTTATTATGAAAGATTTATCCCTCCTTGCATGTTAGATCTTTGGATTGTGAAGGAAAGTTGGAAAAAATAAGGAAAGCTTCATAATTTCGGGACCTAACAATCTTGGGATAAAAATTTCTATCCTAAGCACAATCAGGATTGTGTTAAAACTATTTTCTACCATTAAATAACACAAAATATTGAACAAAAGGGTATCTGTTAGTCAAGAACACACACTAAAAACCGTAGAGCATTCTTGAATGTATATTTATTTTAAATTCAATTAAAATTCTATTCATAAGAATCAATGTTAAAGTTATTAGAGCGCTATGAGTGCAGAAGTAAATCGAAGTCATTGCTAAAAGCTGCTAAACAAGACAATTCAATTAAAACAATTATAAACATATAGTATATATTTATATATGTATGTGTGTAAGTCGAGGGGGAGGGCCAACAAACCCATTTAACCTACAATACAATCCAATGTCTTCTGCTGTCTTCTGTCTTCTGTGTTCTGACTGCGTCCGTTTAATTATGGAAATTGATCGAGGCAAAGAGCATTTCCTGTCGCATTGTCCAATCGCTCACACACACACACACACACACACACACACACACACACAAAGTCCATTTTGAGAGTTAGCAAGTTTTAGTATCCCTCCCAAACTCGTAACTACCTTCTCGTTCTGTGCTGTTTATCTTTTGTCTTTCTTCTGCTTTCTGCTACTTCTTCTTCTTCTTCAATTGCTTGGCCTCTGTCTTCGACGTCGTCTTTCACTTTGATAATTTCTCCCGCACTTTGGCGGCAAGCCATTTATCCATTAACCATTTATACATTACCCATAGCCCAATGTCTATCTCTCTCTCTCCCACTCTCTCTCTCTCTCTTTGTCTGTCTTTCTTTTTCTGGGATTTGCTCTTAGAATTTTAAATAGGCTTCGAACGGTCTATGAAGTATCTTCGAGTATCGAAGTATTTAAATTTCTAGCTGGCAGTTTGCCCAACAAAGTCCAAAGAAGAAAAGAATCTAGCCTTAAGTTTTGGTTAGAAATATATAAACTGAACATCATCATTTGGGTTAAGCTTTATAGTTTTTTAGATCGCAAGACACTAAAAAGCTATGAAAGATCAATTGCAAGTTATTAAACCAAAAGACTTGTAATAGGTAAGGAATACTTCTGACAGAGATCACTCGATCTTAAAGACGTGG
Source organism: Scaptomyza tumidula (assembly GCA_035044465.1). Taxonomy (NCBI): domain Eukaryota; kingdom Metazoa; phylum Arthropoda; class Insecta; order Diptera; family Drosophilidae; genus Scaptomyza; species Scaptomyza tumidula. Next base: position 625,915 of record JAWNNW010000130.1, read on the forward strand.
ATTGTAAAGGTTTATCTTTAAAAATCCATAAGAGATGTGGACAAAAGTCAAAAAAACTTTCTTTTGTTAGATAGAACCGAAGGTAAAGATTGTTTAACTCATTTAGTCGACTTTTGCTTGCAGTTTTAAAGTTCAAAGGTCAGTTTGAAAGGCATTTTGGCTTGTGACTGATAAAATGCATCAAGTGCAAACAAACTTCCAAGAATCTAAAGATATTCTTGAAGCCAACGTAGTGTCAAACGTGTCAAACATAAAACCTCAGATTGGAGCTTAGAATCCAGTTAAGGCGTGGGCAGTTAAAGAGCGAGAAAGAGAGATAGAGAGCGAGATGAAAAGAGGCTCGAGATGATCCTCTGAAAAAGCCATTTCCTTTTAGCCAACTTCGTGCTGCACTTGGCATACTAATTGTGAGTTTTAAATTCTTCTTAAGACTTGGAGAGAGACGTCTTGAGTCTGTGCCATTAAATTGGTACTTGATGTGAGGCAGGAGAATATGATGATGAATATAATCATAATGATGTTGATGATGTTCATGTTGTTGTTGTTGTTGCTGTTGCCATTTTTGATGTCGCGTCTCGTCGTCAGAAACAAACAAATTTAATGGCCTGGCGAGGCGTTTTGCCTGCCCTGCATACTAATCGTAATCGTAATTGTAATTGTGTTTGTATATGTTGTGGAATGATGATGATGATCATGATCTGTGTCTGTGTCTGTGCATCCGATACCGATCCGATTCGCTCTGATCTGATGCGAGCCGAGGCGATGCTTATGCTTATGCGTTAGGCAAGCCCAGAGGCCTTCACATGATCTGTTCGTACATACATACATACATATATGTATATATATATGCTGCCGCCTACGCTCCTCGCGGTAGCGCGTTGTTGTCTCTTAACGTGGGAATCACTTAAAGAGGCAAAACAGCTACCAAAAGTCAACTAAATTTCGGCCGAAAATGTGTATTTTATGTGTTAAACGTGAGGATGCCTCAAGCCTCTCCATTGCTATATCTCTTTCTCGCTCTCGCTACCGCTATCGCTATCTCTTTCTCGCTCTCGCTCTCACTTGAGGGACTGAGTTGTATTTTGTTTGAAGCTTATTTATATGCCAGCCGAATCTCATCAATGGCCGTCATAATGCACATAATGCCAAACTGACATTCACCGTTCGGATCCCAGATTGGGAGTTTTTCGGTTTTCGGATTCAGATACAGAGCTTTAAGCATTGCCAGCGAATGTGACATAATCAAAGTACTTAGAGTTCAACGAAAAGTTACTCATTAGGAAAAACTTTTGGCAATCTTAAGATCAACACGAAAATGTTTAGTTTGATAAAGATAGAATATTCAACTGTGGGGATAAGATGTTGTTGGGTGGTCAAGAGAGTCTTCATGTACAAGTCCACACGACTACAGGGTATCTTCACACACACGCACACACACCACACATCTTAACGCACTTGAACCTTGCGAGTACCGTTGTTGCTGCAACAGCAACTCACTCACAACACACAACAGCAACAACAACAACATCCTGAAAGAGGTCAAGTGATTGCCCAATGCTGCTGCTGCTGCTGCTGCTGGCAACTCATTGCCAGTGTTTTGGTCTCTTCTTCTGTTGTTGGCTGATGGGGCATGTAGTATGTAAGTAAGTAAGTAAGTAAAGTATCTCATTGTGTTTTCTCATCAGGTGCGTTGTTGTCGCCGTTGTTGAAATATGATACACATTGTGTATGCATGATCGTATGATGATCGTCCTACCCCCCCTTCCCCCCACTTCCATCAAGCTTCAATGTTAACCATCTCCATGTCCAAGCGATTGTCCGTTGTCCATTGTCATCAGATCAGCTTGTAAAACAACAACAAAAACTCTCAACCGATCGACTCCACTCCACTCGACACGACTCGACTCGGATCGTTGACTGATCAAAAGTATATACAACGGGAGAGTTCAAACATCCCCCAAAAAAAAATCCATCCTAATCCACTGAGACGTGCTCAGTTTCATTGAGAGACGTGCTCATCCTGAGGAAGTCAGGTGCCTAATTGTTTCCGTTTATTGTCTGTCGCCAGTTTCACAGTTTTTCTCGCCTCGCCTCTTTCTCTTTTGACTTATTGATTTCGTTGTATGCGACACCCGATCTCAATCGTTCGTTAAGTTAGGGATTCTTCTCACTTCTTCTCAATCGTCTCTCTCCGTTGTTTTAACCTTTTGACATGGTATTGCGCTTGGGAATCTGCAAGCATAGGGTTTCACTAGTTTTTACCTTCATTTATCAGGTGTGCGGCATTGTGAGATTCTCTAAAAAACACCATTTAAACAAAGGGAGAAAGAGGAGCCAGCTTGGACATGAGAGTTTTTGTTTCTATGGGTAAATCTTTTAGTATTTTGACAGTGATTCGATTTAGCTATACTTTAAGCATACTTCAGGATTCCTTCTTTGAAAAAGATAGAGTTAATATGCTTATTATTGATAATCCAGAGAATAGTTTTGCCAATTAAGATTCCAACACGAAGTCATTGTAATGAATATGAATAAATATCTTTCGAGTAATTGGAGCAAAATCAACAAGTCGAGTCGATAAGCTATGGCCCCAAAACTCAAATTCAAACCCAGACCTAGTTCTGACTATCTTTCCGCTTAGGTTTTTATGTATAAATGGCCGTAACGGAGCGTTCATCCATTCATCCGTCCGTCTGTCCATAAGGCAATTGACACGCTGCATGCTAATTGGGGGGAAAATGGAAAAATCGTATGCAACAACAACAATAACAAAAACGCAGAAGCCCAGCCCAGCGCTCAGCGCAAGTTTTAGTTGGGCGCTTTGCGTAATTAGCATAAAATTAACTTATAATCATTGTGCCAATTGTCAAAGGTTGTGTTTGCGCGACAATCTTTCAAGAAACCTTTATGGAAACCCTAAACCCCCCACACTCAAACCACTGAGCACACAAAACTGGAGCAAATGGACTGTGCTGGTGTGTGTGTGTGTGTTTGTGTGAGACCGTGGGAAACGGCAAGATTAGTTTTATTTTAATTATTTTATCACAAAACGTTTGCGGCTCTCTGTCGACTTTGTCAGCGTCTGCGGCTGCGGCTGCGGCTTGATATACACTATCTTTTTGGCTTTATTTTCATTTTGGTTTTGGTTTTTGGATAAAAAAAAAAGGCAACAACCCATTTATTATGCTGAATGTAACGCAAAACAATGCAAACAAAAAAAAGAACTGCACAATTTATTCAGAGTTACTCGCAGTTTTTGAGATAAGCAAATAAACTTGACTTGTTGTTTGATTGACTTTTAACTTTTGTAAAGGGGTTGCTGATTCTACGTTAGTTAGGAACGGTTCTTATGTGTAGTATAGGTTCTTGCGTTGAAGGTTTGTTAGGTTTGTTAGGTAAGTAAGGCTACTAAGGCTAGTAAGACTACTAAGGTTTGTAAGGTTAAGGTCTGAATTCTTACGTAAGGCCTCAATGTTCTTTTCAAATATCTATACAATCAAGTTGTTGAGTGGCTTATGTATGAAGAAATTTGTATGGTATTCTCTAAAGAAGAACCAAGTACACCGTTAGTGTATACAAGTAGTCGTTGTGTGGCAACTGTCAATGGTTGTTCATGTTGCTTTTGGCATTTTATTACACGAGTTATTTGCCGCAGCCCGCGTATTATCAACACAAAACTCAAAGAACGCGGTTACAACAGGGCACACACAGAGCGAGAAAGATAGAGAGAGCGAGCGAGAGAGAGGGGGAGGTAGTCGAAGTGGGCCTGTGCTCTGGCTGTTGTCACATAATGTGGCCCAGCAATTAAACGAAACGGCTTCAAATTAAGCCAAGTAGCTGTGACAAAATGCGCACTTTGCATACAAATTTGGTTGCAGCGATTTTGATTAACACAAAACCCGCCCGAAATGGGGGCGAAATTCGAAAACGAGAGTGCTTAACCGAAAGAGAGAGAGAGAGAGAGAGAGGGATAAGGAAGACCACCATGAGAGTGTTGACTTCAGCGAAAAGAGGATACAAGATGTAACAAGTTCCCAATAACATAAAAAATAAAATAATAATTAAACATGGTAGGATGGTTAGGTCTTAGGGAATGGACCGGTCGGTAGCTGGTGACATTTGTGTCATGTCATATAACATTTTTTAATAACGACACCAAAAAAAACTAAACACACAGAACGAACAACTAGCGGCTTTACAAAGCGACAAAGCGAGCTGGGCCGGCCTAAACGGGTGGCCCAAAATCAGATACTTGGCTGGCTGATAAGTATCTGTTAAAAGATCACTCGGTTTGCGTCGGTTAACTTTCGTCTCTCGTCGCTCAACACAAGGGGTTAAGAAGGGTAAGAAACTGTTGCTCTTGTTATCACATCTCTGTCAAGCAAATATAAAAACATCTTTCGCTCTCTCTCTTTCTCTCTCTCTCTCTCTGTCTGTGTGTGTTGTTTGCCTGTTGCGGCGGCTTTTTGTCATCTTTATCTGTGTGTGTGTGTGTGTGTGTGATGCTCCATATTCATCATCATAATCATAATAATGATCGTAAAGATGTTGCGAGCTTCAATGTTGATCATCATTATGGCCGGAACTTGTCACATGCCAAGTGGATTGCGTGTCGGCCGATGTTGTCTCATTATTTTATGGCCTGTTGGTTCCTGTTTAGCACACACACAAACGAACACACACACACACACATACACACAGTCGCAAAATATATAAACACAAAAGATTACAATTTGCTAATGAGGTAAGAACTAAATGAAATATCAGCATTGTGAAGATCAGTTGTAGGAGTTTAGATTAGGATTTAACTAAATTGATAGATAAGATGTAATCGGTTACCGATACAATTCGATGTATTAAAAAGCGCACACGTTATCGATAGGCTTCATCCCGTTACTGGCTTGATTTTATACATTGATAGTTGTGAGTTTTAAGATAATCGGTAATCGATTCAAGTCGATATATCAAAAAACGTGCAAGTTATCGATAGGCTTTAAAACCCTTAAGCCCCGATTCTGGCTTTATCTTATCTTGATACTTGTGAGTTTTATGACAATCGGTAATCGATACAAACCGTTGTATCACAAAGCGTACAAGCTATCGATAGGCTTAATACCCTTCAGGCTTAATTGTTTTTTTACCACTTCTCAATGTGCTTAAGGAAAACTAAACTTAAAACACATCTTTGCAGTATGAAAATCACAAAAATCAAAGATTCAAACGATTCTCAAATCACGAAAGGCAGATTCAATTAATTGACACCCCAAGAAGATTCTGTTTGGCTTGTCTTGATCACAAGTAGTATGTGATCGCATGTCGCGTGCTGTTAGTAAACTACAACAACGACAACAACAACAACAGCCAATAAAAAGCAACATCAAACGATAAATACTGAAAGACAGACGCATTACACTGCGTATTAATGATTTTGGGGGCTGGCTGACAAAGTTGTTGTTGTTGTTGGGTTCAATTGGGTCAAAATCAGCATAAAAATCCGTATGTGATGGCCGGGTGATTTCAATGGATCCGATCGGTTCAGTACGGATCGGTTCGGTTCGGTTTGGTTCGCTGTCTGACTCGCTGGCTAGCTGGCTGGCTGGCTGGATGGCTTGGCAACTTATTGCAATTGTAATGCGTTGAATATTGATGAGACTTTACAGATAGAGAGAGAGAGAGTAGGATAAGGAAGAGGGAGACAAAGAGACAAAGTCTCAATAACAATATCTCTCTCAATGGTGATTGACGACCTGTGACTAAAGTGCTTTTTAATCTGCATACACCATTTCTCGTGCCGCTCTCTCTCTTTCTCATTCTTTCTGTTCTTTGGACCTTGGTACCAAGAAAAAATCAAATCAATGCAAATAAAATGTGAAATGAAGGCGAGCAAATTTTTTAGCAACGAGATTCAATTCTATACTATTCTAGACCTTGGTTAAAGAGTAGCAGATAATAAGATCTTAATATACATTTAGTGATGAGCTTTTTTGAGAAAATCATCAAAATAAACTTGCAGAAGTTTGATTCTAATCTTCAAGCACAAACTGATAAGAACAACATAAAGCTCCAAGTCAATTATATATATTTGAAGTTTCGTCAAAAGTTTGAATAATCATCAGGGTGCATCTGGAAGTACTTTAACTGAGAACCTTCAAAAGTTAAGATCATCAAATTAAGCTAGACTTCGTGATTCCATACTTTCTCATCCGAGAACAATGAAAATCTTAATACTAAAGAATAAAACGAGTTGTGTCCTCTCTCTGTCGCTCTTCCCCCCCCCCCCCCCCCATGGCAGTCCCACATTTAAAGTAGTCGATTGGATATTGAAGGGTTTTCGCTTTCGCATGTTGCTTCTTGCTGATCTCTATGCAAATGCGACAGCGACGACACTTTGGCCTATGGAGATACGCACTCAATTTGATCACCCCTCGCCTAGCCTCTACCCCTTCCCCCTCCCCCTCGCCACCAACCCCATCGCACACTCCTCCTATGTAAGGTTGTATGAACATTTAATTAATGCAAAACCGAAACTTAACAAGAACAAAAACGAGAATGAAAATGAAAATGAGAACGTCGTCGTGAACGAGAAACGTAATCTATATCGTATGGTACTATAGTACTATATATATAAAATTGCAAATTGTCTGAAGCTAATCGAATTTCCGTTGCGTTTATCTATCTGGTAGAATATGTTTTGTTTTTTGTTGTTGGTTGGTTGGATTTAATGTTCGCGTTAAGTGCTCGAAGAGCTGGGGAAGTTGCTGCTGCTTCCTGTTGTGCATTATTATTATTGTTCGAAATGTTCGAAATGTAAATTTGTGGGCTCCGTGACCTTCGATAAAGATGTCAACCGCAAGGATCTGAGGCAGCTTCGGGTCTTTACCTGGTTTGAAGATTGTCGTCTCATTAGTCGGACTTCCGTTTGCCATTTGCCCAGTTTGAGATACGTTGTCTTTGTTATTGTTATTGTCTCAGTTTAAGGCCTATCTTAATGTTGTTTGGGCCCAACAACAACCATAACATTATACATTCAGTGCGGGCAATTAGGTAATGTGCGCACTCACAAAGATCTCTACACACACACAAACACACACGCATACGCTGACAAAGCTTAAGATTTGAAAAAGACAACAGCAGCAACAGCAACAGCAACAGTTGCTGCGAGGCTGAGGCATGGCTAAGCATTTTAATATAGAAATTTTCTTATTATTTTAGGCCAACGGCCTACAACGGCCCCAAAAGGCCTCCAAGTCTCTCTATCTCTATCTCTGTCTTGTGTGTCGAGTGCCAAGCGAACATCAAACGAACATCCAATTTCAAATTCCAAATTCCAAGCCAATCAGACAAAGCTCAGCTCTTAACTTCTGCACAGAGAGCTCTTCCATTGCCATTGAACAGGCATCGAACAACCATCGACTTACTTGATTGTTGATTGTCCATCCGTCTGTCTTTTCCACTCCCAGCAACAGACGCAGACAGTCAGTCCATAGATGGGCGAACCCCTCTCTTCCTCTCTTCCTACTACAACTACTACTACTACTCTTCCTCTTCCCTCCATCCTCCATAGCGTGCATGAATATTGTTTTAATGTGTGGAATCTTGACAGTGGCGACAATTTGGTCAAAAAGAAAGTCGCATTGTCACTGCTTTTATACATACATACATATATATATACATATGATTAAATGTATATATTATATACCATGCAAAATGTTTACAAAGGGTATACTAGACATACAAAATAAACTATTTGCATTATGATACAAAGAATTTTCGAGATTGAGGAATCGATTCGGGTAACTTTTAAGATTTCGCTTTGGGTCAAGGTTTAGTTTTCGGTTCATTGGAGCAATTTTGAAGTATAAAGTCCACACACAAGTCTTAACGTAGGTTGAGGAAAAAACACTTGAGGAAAAGTCGTAACATAGATTTATCATTTAATGTGCTTAGTTCCTTATACTTGGTTGAGACATATGAAAGTTATGATGAAATATGCATAAACTTACCCCTCAGTCATTAAAGCTGTAACAAGTTTACAATAGTTGATTCAATGGGTATCCAACTGTCTCTAGTTGGTTGTAGTTGTATTGTAGTTGGTTATCCAAGGCTTTGGATTTTGGTTGGCTTTCGACGCCGATCGACGGCCACCGATCGCCTCACAGCCCTCCCCCCATCATTCATTGAAGATTGGCGTCGCAGCAGCAGCAGCCAACGAATCAACATCGAGACATCAAGTTTCGAAGAGGAGAAACAATGGGAGGGTCGGAGAGGTGGAGGGGTAGAGAAGTAGTTGCAGTTGGAGCTGTTTGGTTAATGGTTTGGCTTTAGCTTTGGGTTCGCCATCGTTGTTGGGTTGTCATGGCGTACGTTTTGTTGCTTTGAAAGAAAGAAAGAAAAAGAAAACACACATCATGAATCTTTAATGAAGAGAATCACCATGTTTGGCTTAAGGCAGAGTGCCGAGAGGTGGGCAGTTGGGGAGGTGGGGGAGACGACACCTGGGGCACGACCATAAACGTTGCCGCACATTTTCTTTTATTGAGCCGTAAGATTCAAATATTCGTTGTTGTTGTTGTTGCTGTTGTTGTTGGTATTTTGGATGTGATTTCGTATTTGGCGCGGCGTTTGAAGACCGGCGACCAAACCGACCAACAGCAGCAGTAGCAGCAGCAGCCATACCTATCGATCGTGAGAGAGGTGGATGGAATGGGGGGGGGGGGGGGGGGGGTAGACCGACCACAGAGACCCATCATCGTGCACCCATCGCAATGTTAATGTATTTGGAAATCGTGCCCGAAGCGTCTCTCTCTCTCTCTCTTTCTTTGAGAAAACCAGAATGGAAAGCTTACCAATTGGAAATAACGAAGCTCATATGCTCTGCAGATCGATAGTCGATAAAATGTCAAGAGTTTCTTTTCCCTACCGATAAATATTGAAAACAAAAGTCGATCTGCCAACAAGCTCATATGCTCTGCAGATCGATAGCTCTCAAAAAGTATTATCGATAAGTTAGCTATAAATATCGATAAATATCAAAAACTAAAGTCGACCTGCAGATAAGAGTTTCTCAGCTTTATCCATAACTTTCGAACGCGACTTGGGTTTGCTCGCTCTATCGATAACTATTGAAATCGTTATTTTATAGGAGCAAAAAACAACATATATTATATCAGATAAATAATAAAAATTAAAAAGTAATTGATCTGAAGACTTCGATTTGGATGTCATTAGAATTCCCTTAAGGAATATCTTCTAGCTCAATTTATATCGAAGCAATTGCGATTAACAAACATGATGACAAAGTTGAAATACTTTTCGTTTTTTTTTTTTTTGGACAAACGAACGAAGTTGTCCCATCATCATAAAAGAAATTTATTGACAAACTATGCATTATTAAAAAATTATATGTACTTGTGGTGGTGTGTGGAAGGCGCGTTGAAGATTTGTTTAATAATAAATTCATTATGCGAGACGATAAGGCGGAGAAATTAAGCATGCATAGAGAGATATGTATGGTATGGGTACAACATGAGTATGAGTATGGGTATGGATATTGTCTTCATATGGATAATGGCTATGGAGAGGCCATTGAGGCTATGGTCAACGAACTGGTGGACCGTGAAAGTTGTCTGCACACGATTCTGACCCAAAAAACAGCTATAGAAACGCTTTAATATGGTTTCATTATGATAATTATAGAAATTAGCCAATAAATGATTGACAGCGAATCAATCAAAGAAGCTTAATACTCCAGTTACAAACTTGACAATAAGTTAAGAACAATAAATTGATGCTAGAAAGAAGAACATAAAACGATTATAAGTTATAGATAGGTATTGTCGACTTGTTTCCTAGAACAAACTTAGGGTCCATAAGAAGAAACTTCAATTTGAATATAAGTTTATACAAAGTTTAACTTATTCACATCATGTTGTAAAATGTTGAAAATTTGTCTGAGGCAGCAGCTTCAGCTTCAGCTGGTCTGACATGGGATATGTCGCCTTGTAAAGCTTCCTTTTGACTTTTGAAGGAAGGAAACAGTCTCGTCCCATCCCGTTCCGTTTCGTTCCCTTCGTCAGGCATCCAAGTGGCAAAGTCCAATCAAGCATTACAAGAACGCCACGTTTCCGACTTCCGATACAAGGCTCATATTACCGGCCGAAATGTGACCAAATACCACAACAAGGGGTATACTTTGAAAACTGTCGCAGTGTCCCCCCGTTTTTTCCCCCTCCTGTTCCCTCTGCTCTCTGCTCCCCGTCTGTCTGTCGATCGAAGCGAAGCGAAGTTTAACAGTCGCCTTCCACTTGATTAAACACTTTTATCCGAATAAAAAAAAAAAAAAACGCTGAGCGAGCGAGCGATCGATCGACGACCCTCCTCAATGCGAACTCGGGCGATTCTGTGAAATGTGTCAGGAGCAGGTCCTGCTTGCTATTGAAGGTAATTTGATGCCAGACAATGATCCGCTGGACGCTTGATCTTAGTGGTTCGCCGGTTTGTTGGCCAAACCAACGGCTGCTGAGTTGTCCTGCAGCGAGCGACGCTGTTACCACAAAATGACAGGTGCAGTCTCCTTATGAAGATGATGATGATGCCCATACAACAAGATGATGATCAAGGATGCACCTTGCTGCAACTGCAGCTCTCTCGACTCTTTTTCTTCCATGCTTGATTAGGGGTTGCTCCCGACTGTTGACGATGATAATGTGTGCGCTCAAGTGGAATGCAAAACGTGTGTCGGGCGTCAAGAGTAAAACCGAAACGAAACCGAAACATAAACACAGAAACACACAGAAACAGGTACCAAATGTTAAGTTAAAGGAAGCAAGAAGCTGCTGTTGCCACTGCCATTGCCACTGCCACCTCATCCCTCATCATTGCGTTGCGTTGTGTTGTGTTGCGTTCATTCAACTGTTGTTGCCAAGACGAACGAACAAGAGAACGAGAAGAGAGGACATGCCGGCCAGTCTGTCAATAGTTTTGTCCCTCTGTTGTCTGCCGTTCCTTAACTCAGTTTATTGAACTATAAAAATTATCAAGTTCACAGTCCTTCAGCTGTACAGAGAAATAAATAGCTCGAAATGCCTTGCGAGAGGTCCTTGTAGGCTTAAAAGTGACCTAGGAAACAACAACCAACCTCAACTCGATAACCCCTTATCACATTCGTGCAAGAGAAACGAGTTTATGGAAGAGGTTTAGGATCAGAAAAGTCATAGAATCCAAGGTTCAGAAGTAGATCACAAGAGATCTTCTAGGTTTAAGTACACAAAATGTTGTTAAGAAAACCACATTTACCAAGTTTTTTGACATATCATCATTACTAAGGATCGTAAATTAGATAATTTTTGAGAAAACAAAACCCAACGAAATCGTTACGATACGAAAATATATAATAAAAGATAATAGCTCATCATCATCTGAGTGCAAATAGAGGTGCGGATACAAAACGTTAACGTCATATGCGCATTTTGGTATTGATTACCTGGCCAAGCAGCAACAACAACAACAAGGTGTGTATGTTAGTGTTGTTGTTGTTGTTGTTGCTGTTGCTGTGTTGCTCAACGTCAACAGTCGTCAATCGGTGCTGTGTCAACAATTTAATCAGTTCAAACACAAGATACAACAGCCGGATACAACAGATACTCACAGCTCGCCTTACTATGCCAATTGCCAAGTTTCGGTTACATTTGAATATATATATATATAAACATATATATATATGTGTATGTTTGTCATCATCATCAGTTCAGTTCTTAAACGAGAAAGAGAAACAAGCTACAACCAGCAGCCACATCCACATCCACATTTGGGCTCAGATAACTCTTATGCAACTCAAAATAAGCTTGCAACTGAAAGTCGACCCTTGCAAAAGACCTTTAAGAACTCATTAACGTTATGGCTGAGGGATTACTTAATGCAAGTTGGAAGAGATCACCATCAAATGTCAAAAAGATGAGATTTTGTGATGAAACTTCGGTTCTTTGCAAGACCTATTAAGGATTTCTTAATGAAAGTTCGAAGAGATCACCTTCAATGAGATCTTGTGATGAAACTTCGGTTCTTTCCAGGAACAATCAGGGATTTCTTAATGAAAGTTGGAAGAGATCCCCATCAAATGCCAAAAAGATGAGATCTTGTGATGAAACTTCGGTTCTTGCCAGGAACAATCAGGGATTTCTTAATGCAAGTTGAAAGAGATCAACATCAAATGAGATTTTGTGATGAAACTTCGATTCTTTCCAATCACCATTAAGATGTTTTTCGTAATTTCATTTTGTGTAACTAAAGGGTATATTCAGTTTCGACTTTCTGTTGTTCCATTATCCGAACTGAACCGAACAACAACAACAGTTTCCACTTCCTCTGACAAGGCAACCGCATTTGGTTTTGGGATTGGGAATTGAGATCTCGAATCCGACTTTGGCTATGGCTTTATTTTGCGCTTGTCACACGCGTTAAGTAAATATTTTTGTTGGCTGATAAATAAAACGAATAAAAAACGAAAACGAATATAGTAAAAAGCAGTGGAAAACCAACAAGAAAAGCAGTGAAAAGGGAAATGCAAGCGGACGGGTAAAAAAAAAGCGCACGCAGATGCATTTTGTTTTGGAGAGAGAAATCGTGTTTGTCCGTTGTTGTTCCTGATGTGTTGTCTCTGTTGTATCCCTATTGCGTGGGAGATACAAACGACGTGTGTGTGTGTATGTAGATACAGATAAAGATACGGATACATATATATATATATGTATTTGTATGTAAAGATAGTTGCCATGACTATTGACAAAACACACACACAAAAAAAAAACACATGAATATTCAATCAGTTGGGTTCGCAATGTGGCGAGGGTGGTTCCCGGTACTTTCATCCATCCAGTGAACCGACCGTTAGGACCGGGGTCGAGGCACGGGCCACAAAGCACACACAACACACACACACACATTCAGGGGTTCTGGAAGCCAAGGGGGCGCAAAATTGAGCGCAAAACGTAAATGAGACTAAGCAAACGAATTATGGGAAAGTTTCCTGTGTGAAGCAAGAAGGATAAGCAAAGATAGATACAAGACTTCGAGTGGTTCGACAAGAAAGTAAGAAGAAATGTTTCTAAAAGCAAGTTTCGATATAAGGAAACGAAGAAAAAGTGAAGAAAGATCAAAAAGAAGTTTAGATACGAAGAAAAAGTTAAGATGGAAGAATGTTAAGGGAAACTGAGATTGGGGAGACGTGAAGGAAGCGAAGAAAATGTGAAGAACGATCAAAAAGAAGTTTAGATTCGGAGAGAAAGTTAAGATGGAAGATTGTTAAGGGATAAGGGATAAAGGATGAGTTAAATGCGAAAAGACTAATGAAAATAAGAACTAAGAAACGAAAGTCCTTAAAGTACCCATTTAGCCACCCTACAACCCAAAAAACATCATTAAAGATTCAAAATAAAATGATAATTGAATAAATGAGCTCAAAAATAGAATTCATCACTTTCGCAAAAGCAACCTTGCCGATGTACCGAGTGCTTACAAATTGGAATTAACGATTCGATATCAGGCAGATCTACAGTAGTATAGTATAGTATGTGTGTATATATATCTAGAGCAATGCGTATTGGGTCGCTGTAGCAATAATACCAATAACAAATCGTCAAATCGTATCCAAACCATCAGGCAATAAGCCAAAGTCGAAGCACATTAATACCAATAAGCAAATGTGTATGAGTGTGTGTGTGTGTGTGTAAGTAGGTAACATTATCAAGAATAAATAGATAACGGTTGAGCAAACGTCTCTACTTCTCTCATTCTCTCCCTCTCTCTCTCCCTCGTGGTTTCTCGGTTAATTCAATTTGATTCTCACATAAAATACAACAAAAATAATAAAAATGTGTAGAATTATTGTTAAAATCGTAGCGAAAGAAACCAAACAATAACAAATTCAATACACCTTGGCACACCTTACCCCCTCCCTACCTCCCCTTCGTCTAAACGATATCAGGCGATGTCTGAAATCATCATTGTTGTTGTTGCTGTTGTCGGCTTAAATCTCAAGAGCACACACACACACACACACACACGAAACTCACCTTCACCACACTCCACCTTTGTCCGCCCTCAAGCCCACGACAGTACAGTTAAGTTAGTTCTAGTTATCGCTTGGCAAAATCATCGATCATCTCAAATTCACGATCCATCATCATTAGCGATAAGACCCCCAACTGGAAATACGCTTGAAGTAACGCCGAATCCCCTTCACCCACCACCTCCACCTCAACGCACCTCCACTCGAGGTCACACACATGTGTGTTTTTTTTTCTGGAGCGAAGATCTTGACATGACCAAGAAATCAATTTTAGTTCCAAGCAATGATCTATTATTGCGATCGAACTTTAGACCTAAACATGTTAGCTTGTTTTTTGATAAACCAAACCCCATTTGAAAGTGAGTAAATTTGGGTTTATGGCAGAAGGTATATAAAAATATATAAATAGCAATATCGTCCCATTTTCGATATACACAATCGATAACAATAACATAGAGAATAAACTGACATAACTTTGATCACGAGTAAAGATATCGTGAAGATCAACAAAGAAATATAAAATATATCAAAGATTAAAAAATACTCAAGTGAATTTCAAGCCATCGATAACTCGTCCTGTTTTCGATACACACTTAGTATCGATAGCATTCACATAGAAAGTAAACTTTCAAGATTAAGCTTTTCCTTCGCAAAGTTTTGACATTATATTGTTCACGAGTAAAGATTTCATCAAGATCGACAAAGAAATGCGAAAGATATCAAAGATTTAAGTATACTCAAGTTAATTTCAAGCCATCGATAACTCGTCCCGTTTTCTATACACACTTAGTATCGATAGCATTGACTTAGAAAATAAACTTTTAAGATTTAGCTTTTCCTTCGCAAAGTTTTGACGAGTAAAGATTTCATCAAGATCGACAAAGGAATGCGAAAGATATCAAAGATTAAAACAAACTCAAGCATTTCCGGTTTGTATGGGTTGTACTTTAGGGTTAAGCGAGAGAGTGTTAGCGTTGAATGGGTTGAACGATATCGTAACGCAACGGTATCGTATCTCGTATTAGTTCTTGCTGATCATTATTGCTGGCATCATAATATGGATTCGGGGCCTCAATTTGCTTTTATCTTTATTGTGGGGCTCCCACATGGTATTAGGTTTTTTCAATGATTATTTCGTCTAGTGTTATTTTAAGAGACGTTACGTCCAATCATGTCACGTGCCCGATCCGATTATATATAGTGTTTATAGACCAAGATATATGATCGACATTGTAAAAGAACAAACAATTTCGAATGCACTTAAACTAAATGCGTTTTTCTACTCTCCGAACTTTATCTCTCAGTCAGCTTTGCCAATTTTATGAGGTCCGCACTATTTTCAACATAAACAAACTTTTATGGAGCTACACTGAAAGAAACAATTGCTTAAGGAAATGTATTTAACTGATAAAAGTTCAATAACTTTGAAATTTGTAAATTTCTTCTTGATTGAAGTAAAAACTTTTTCAATTTAAATAAGAATACTTTCAAGGTCTTAAAATATGTTGAATCAAGTCAAACTCAACTTTAACTTAACTTGAATCAAGCAAAACTACACTGGAATTAAGATAACAACTTTCGATTTAAGTAAAAACTATTTGAAATGAAATTAATATACTTTCAAGTAGAAATGGTCTTAAAAATTCTTGAATCAAGTCAAATTCAACTCAAACTAAATGAAGTTTATTTCTAATCAAGTAAAACTTCACTGGAGTTAAGATAACAACTTACGGCAAGTGAAAATATCTAGCTTGAAGAAGTCTCTATTAATTTTGTGCAGTGTACTCAAGGCGATTAACTGTAGTATTTTGTAAGAAGGCAGCTGGCATAAGGCGGCAAAAGCGATCTATCGATCTATTGCACTGAGATAAGAGATATTATACTGACCAAGATAGCCAACACTATATAGTATGTGTATGTGTGTGTATGTGTGTGTGTGTGTGGATGTGTGTGTAAGTATAAACAAGTCTTAGTAGTATAAATTACACACAAAACTTATAAAGTGTCGCCAAGAATTGAGCCTTTTAAAGCTGAACACAAAACAAAAAAAAAAGTATCTCTATCTATCTATCTGTCTGTCTGTCTGTCTGTCTATCTATCTTTGGGTACGTTTTGTACATATATATGAGTGTCGTTTTTGTTAAGGTCTGTAGTCTCAATGGGGTTTTAGAAGTAAAGACGCTGTAAACGATTTTTAAGCCCCTTCCTCCAACAAAAACCAACTTCAACGAAGGCGCGTGATCGAAAACAACAATAAAATTGTTTCAGTTCTTATTCTTTGTCAATAGATTGCATCACACTGATCACAGTTATAACGGGGATCACACAAGCACACGCACACATATGTATTAATACTCTTCCTGTTGCTGGTGACTCAACTTTCAATCCGCCCTGCCGCAATATGAGTCACAATATTATTAGAAGGCTGAGCTCTACGTTCTCATATCAGGTGCCAAAAATATAAAAAAACTCAGCTATATCTATATATATATATATATATATATATAGCATTTGTAATCGCTTAACAAGAGTTCATTTTCTTGTCCATTGACTAAATGGCGCTATCAATAAGTTATGTCTGGCCCTTTTCTTGTTTACTTTTTTTTTCGTACCTCGTAAATCGGTTCTTGTTAAAGCCCCATTATATAATTGAGCGCATTCTCCGTATTCATCACTCAAATATGACTATGTGTGTGAGTTTTTGTGTGTGTGTGTGTGTGTGTAAGTCTCCTATCACAGTATTCCCTACTTCTTTGGTATCCAGTGTTCCCTTTTTTTTGTTCCCATATCGAGTACCTATAACTACCTGCAATCATCCGGGAATCAATAGCAAGCTAACGCATAATTTATAGGCACAACCGACAGGAGACGAACCCTAACACCCTCTCTTCACTACCCGATCCCAACCTTTCATATCCCTTACACACATACGTATTGTCTATCTATCGATTTTGAACTGTACGAAAAAGATGTGTTTGGAATGTTAAAAGTTAAAGATTTAATGAAAAATGCATTCTAGAGTAGGAAAATATTCAACAAATAATCGATAACGTAATTATCGATAAAAACAATCCATTTATATCGAATTTTAACAGTAATATTGATAAGCCAAATCAACTTTAGAAATCAATTATCAATAATTGACAGCGACATATCGATAACAACTTATCGATAAATAACATACATAAGTTTCAAATACTAGCAATCATCGATTATAATGTTTTTATTTTATTTATTATTTATTTTATCGATAAAATCGGCTATCGATAGCGAGTGATTATCGTCATGTTATGTTGTTGCTAACAAACATATTGAAAACTTTCAGTGTATTATTCCCAGTCTAACCAAAAAGAAGACTTGCAACAATAGCAGGGTTGGGGGGATGAGGTAAGGTAGCGGGTGGTAGATAGGGGGGGGGGGGGTATAACATCGTTTTGTCTGGGGGTTGCTTTTTCAGTTCTCTTTTACTGTATGTGTGTGTGTATCTTGCGGATACAGATACACAAGTGTGTTGTTGCGTTGCCAGGTAACCAACAACAACAACAACAACAGAAAAAGTCATAAGAATTGTACATAACAAACCAAAACTGTTTTCGATGGGCTGCTCGCTCAATTCTACTTTATAGGGGTGAATTAACCATCTCCCAACACCCCCCCTCCCCCCATACAACACATAACCAACCCATTGCTGCATTTGCTGCTGCTGCTGTTGCTGCTGCTGTTGCTGCGGGTGCTGCTCCCAATTCTTGTTGATGTTGTCATTGGCCAGTTTTGTTGCTGTTGCTGCCGCCACCCGCATGATTTCATCTGACAACAACAACAACAAAACCAATAACAACCTGGTTTAACCTGCTGCTGGATGCAACAACAACAACAACAATGCTATGTTAGGCCAAAATCGATAAAATGTATCTGACAAATGCGCAAATGGCAAATGTATCTGCAGCTTGTGGCTGCGTCTGTTTTGTGGTTCGTTGACTAAATGCGGGCGTGTGTGTTTACACACACACACACACATACACTATCATATACACACACCTATGTATGTACTAGATCTGTATGTAAACATTAGGCTATGACTAAGTCGACCATTATTATGCTGTGTATCTCTGTGGCTGGGCAGAAAAATCAATGCGCAGAGGCAGAAGCAGAAGCAGCAAGAGCCGGAGAAGCAGCAGAAACAACAACAACCAACCGAAGAGCAAACGAATCACAAAAACGCAAGTCACGCGGCGCAATAAAAGAGATGTGTATGTACACACACACACATATATATATATACGTATATATAAGGTTGTAAATGGTCGGTCCTGCGCAGCAGCAGCAGCAAACTGAGACAGAGATAGCAGCAGCAGCAGCCGAGAGGCTGCTGTGGTTGGTTCACACACACACACACACACACATACATACAGACAGCATATAAAGAGACACGCGCAAGTATAGCATAGCGAGAGAACAAATCTCGTCGCGTCCCAAAAACAAAAAGGAAGTGTAAAAAGCAAAATGAGAAACGAGAAGGAAACAACAGCAGCCAAATGCTGTGTGCACAGACGCTCGCTGTCAGCGTCAGCGTCGAAGTCGAGTGCTGCTGCTGCTAGCTGCTGCTCGTTTTGCCCAATTGCCAGGCGGCAATTTATCAGCGTTCCTGCTGCGCAAGATGCGACGTTGCTGCGCTGCCGCTAGCGCCTCTCATGCATGTGCACGCGCTCACGCTCTCTCTCTCTCTGTTGCGCTCTTTCTCTGTCGCGCTCTGTCGCTGCGCGCGTGTATCTATGTGGCTTATCTGTGTAAGCTATGTTGCGCTGTGTGTGTGTGCGCTTTGCGTTGCGCTCACTCACTCTGCTGCTGCTGCGGCCTGTTTCTCTGCTGCTGTGACGGCGGCGGCTGGCTCTATGCGCTTTGATTACACCTGAGTTGATGTTGTTGTTGCTGCTGCTGCTGCTGTTTGGTTTTTCTTCTTCGGCAAAGTCGTTGAACGCGCGCCCGCGCTTCGTGTGTGTGTCGTGTCGTGTCGTGTCGTGAGTTTGTCGACGCTGACGCTGACGCTACTTCAATTGAATTGTAATGAGCGTGTGGCGGCGGCTCGTTGTTGTTGTAGTTGCTGCTGCTGGTTGTTTTTTTATTTTTTTGGAAAATTTGTTAAATTTTCGTCGCCAGCTTTACGGTTTTTTGCGTTTTGCGTTTTGTTGTCGCTGTTAATGCGTTTCAAGTATTATTTAATGTTGTTGTTGTTGTTGTTGTCATCTCTCTTTTGTTCTCTTTCATGTTGCTTTTGTTGTTGCTGCTACTGCTGCTTGTTGTACTTGTTGTTTACACATATTATTTTTTGGGGCTGGCTCTTTGTTGTTTTCTTTTTTTTCCTTTCTTCTCTTCTCTATCTTCAACTCTAATTTGTTTAAATTGTTTTTTAATTAACTATCAGTGACATTTTCATTTTTCATTGTTTTCGGATGATTTTCGTTAGTTTTTTTTTTTGTTTCTGGTTCTGAGATGATAATGTTGCTTTTGGGCCATAATGAAGCTGTAGGGAAAGTTGATTATAGTGGGAAGTTTGTAAGTTTTGAAAGTCAAAAAACAAATTATTAAAATGACTTTCAATTGTTGAAGCTTCGTATTTGATTTTTTCTTTCAGGATTGAAGTCTTAAATAAATTACTATTTTGAAATAATAGCGATTCAATTTTATCGATGAAAGTTATCGATTGCACCGATCGATAAGCCATTTTAGATGGCATGTTATTTTACTACATTAAATAAGTATTTTCCGTAACAATTGTCAATACCAAAAATCTACAATTATCGAATTTTTACAGAGAACTCGATATACGATCTCAAACTATAAATTTAACTGCAAAAAACCTTGAATAATCGATAGCAAACCAAAATGAGCAACGCTGTAACTATCTTTATTTTAATCGATAACAATATTTTATCGATAGTGATATTGATAAGCGTTATCGATACTTAAATACACAAAAGCATAATTGCTTTACGCAACCTGTAGCTGACGAAAAGTTTATAGAACAATATTTTATCGATAGTGATTATCGATAGTTATCGTTGTAGTTATCGATTATTATATCAGTTATCTTTTTACAATAATTGCTATACCTGCGACCATTGATGGATCGATAAATATTTCCACATTTTTAATGGTTTTCTTGTTTTTTGTCGTTTCGTTTCGTCCTTGACACCTTAACACCTGGCTAATTGCAGCAACTTTCCCATATTCGTCTTATAGTATTTTCCTTATTCTTTGACACCATTTGACATAAGCCTTCCTTTTTTTCTTAATTTCCTTTTGACACTTCTGCCCACAACAGTTAACAGCATATAGTTAATATACGTCATCGATGTTTGCTGTCGCTGTCGGCGTCGGCGTCTGCGTCTCAGTTGACGTCGCTGTTAGCTGATTTAGTTTAAAAATAAAACACGCCAAACCGAAGACGCGTAATAATCATAAATAAATAGCTAAAAATATGATTTCTAGTTGTTTAGCTGTGTGTGTGTGTGTTTGTGTGTGCGATGTCGTACACTGAAAAAAAAATATATAAGTAGTGCATTATGCTTTATTATGCAATCAAGGTTAAGGTCGATATACAAGCTAGCCGTTACGATTGCGATTGTTATTATCGATCAGCTCGTAGAAACGATAGGCCTGGCCTGTTTAAGATTGATATAATCCTTTATCTCAGTGTACTTTCGTCTACTTCATATCCCCACCCCACCCCATCCCCCTAGCTCTACCCTTGCCTTTGCGTCATGCACCTGCTTTTACGCTGCCTTTTGGTCAGCTTTTCGGTTGACCTCATTGCTCGCTTATCATCCGCAAATGATTGAACGGCTGCTGTTGCTCTGCTTCTTCTTGTAGTTGTTGTTGTTGTTGTTATTGTTGCTCCATTGCTGTTGGTTTTGTGTTGCGCCTTTGATGTGTGGCGCTTATCTTATCAAAACGTCGTCGTCGTCGCAGTTCCACTTTGACAACAACACCACCAACACCAACAACCACCACCAACCAACCAACCACCCATCCATCCACCCAACAAGATTAGCGAAGCTGCGCAGCAACTGTTGCTCGTTGTTGTTGCTCGTTGTTGTTGCTGATATTATTGTTATAACTGCTGCTGTGAATGTTGTTGTTGTTGCTTGTTGTTGTTCTTGTATTGGCTTCTGGTATTTGATATTTGATATTTTTTCTTTCCTTGTATCTGTTTATGTGTGTGTGTGTGCGATAGGAAGGCACACAAATCGAGTTCGAAATGAGAAGAAAATCAAACTTTTCAAACTTGAATGTGTGTGTAAAGAATGCGACAAGCAAACACTCTAACTTTCAATTGTAGTGTAACAAAAGATATCAAAGAATTTTGTAAGCAAAATGAACGTCATATTCAGTTTCCAACTTCTACACGGCTGTATGCCATATGTATGGATGTATGTCTGTATTAGTGTATGTATGTGTATGTTCTTGTGCTTGTTTGTTAGGAAATGTTCAACTCAACTGTACTTTTTCAGCTGGACGCACATCTTGCGCAAGATTCAATCATAAAGTATAAGTCAGTATGTGTGCGTGTGTGTGTGTGTGTGTAATCAATGAAACTGTTTGCTGATAACGGTTACCGGTTAACTCTATCGAGGTGTTTACGTACGTTTAGACGCATTAGCATAACGCTCTAATCTTGTCAAACTTCGACGTCTGCAGATAAAATGATGAAACACGCACACAGAGAGTGAGAGAGAGATAGAGAGAGAAAGAGAGAGAGATAGAGAGAGAGAGATAGAGAGAGAGATAGAGAGAGAGATAGAGAGAGAGAGAGATAGAGAGAGAGATAGAGAGAGAGATAGAGAGAGAGATAGAGAGAGAGATAGAGAGAGAGATAGAGAGAGAGGTAGAGAAAGAGAGAGAGGAGGGAAAGCAATAAGGATGGAGTGGAAAGAAAAGTTGAAGACAGTGTGAGAGAGAAACAGAGGGATACGAAAAGAATAAATGAGACAAAGAATAAAGAAAGAAAGAGATAGAGAAAGAGGGAGAATGAAAGAGATAGGCAGGAGGCATAAACGGAGAGAGAGATAGAGAGGGAGAAAGAGAGAGAGAGATAGAGAAGAGGGAAAACAATATAGATAGAGTGAAAGATTTAGGATCAAAAAGAAAGGAAAGCGACGGAGAGAGAGAGAGAGAGATATAGGTAGACAACGAGAGAGAGAGAGAGAGATTTAAACGATCTCAAGCTCATCTCACATTGGAAAACTTTGTTACAACACCAAAAAAAAATTTATTAAATATCTTCCCAACAAAATTTCGGAACATTAAAAATTAAGTATTATTTGTAAGCTAGTAAAAATATGTGAGAACTTTGTTTCGAAGTTCGCCTTTTTGGCGCATGACAAATAACGAAACTTTTCTGGCGTTACGTAACGAGACGGAGAGAGAGAGAGGCAGAGAGAGAGATAGATAGAGATAGAGAGAGAGAGAGGCAGAAAAAACAGGAAGACGTGTTCAAATTCTATTTTGTCGATTTTGCAATTTTTGTGTTCGCAATAAAATGCAAGTCAACGAATCGTGCCCAAAGCACCTTACCTCACCTCACCTCACCTTCCTGCCGGCCCCTCCACCCTTGACAAAAGTCAGGCATGCTGCACACACATATTACTTATCGGCACACACATATACATACACACACATACCAGGTGTATTTGAAGTTCGTAATCCCTGGCTGTTGCCTTGTCTGAGTGCGTTGCGATGATGATAAGCGATCGATTGCCCATAGTCTATGGTCTAAATATTTAATGCACACACACATGTGTATGTGTGTGTTTGTGTGTGTGTGAAGAAACTGAAGCTCATACACAGTCATAGAATGTATCTCATGACGTTGCAGCTCATTTTAGCTTACGAATACAAAACGTGCAATACAAAAAGAATAAAGAGTTTACTACCTTACCCAACACCTTACCAAACACCTTCTTCTCTCCCTTTTAGCACCTGTCTGTTGTGTGTGTGTGTCTCCGATTTCGTTAACGTTACGTTGTTGCAGCCTCATGTGGCGCCATCGAAAAACGAAGACACGTAATTGGAACACCCCAACAACACCTAGCCGGTACAACAACAACACACACACAACACTTTTAATCAATCCAACCCAATTTCCCATTCTGTGCTCATTCATTCGTCTCGTTACGTCTCTTACTCAATAGCGTTACCCAAGCTATATCTGAAACTACGTGCCATATTCTTTTTATACTAAACTCTTCATACATAATGCTGCTGTATAATGACGTAAACCTCGCTTTTCATTACGTCTGAAAACTCACCGACTTAAGATCCCTTGCGTAATGCACAAATCATCAGTTGTTGCCAAATCAAAGGATAAAATACTACTAACTCGAGCTTGAAGAACTAAAAGATACTTTTACTTGGTCCAATATCAACAATCGATTGGTAGAAAGGCGAACTATCTCAAAGACTTTGATCTCATCTATATCATAGGCACAACATGTTTATTATTTATCAATAGATCTTACCGATAACATAGCATTTTATATATCAAATATTTGACTTAAGATTAAGAAATAAAATGTCTCATTTGCCATGCACGGCTGCATTTCGATAGATTTTATGATATATATTGATTATCGATAACAAGAAATCCCTGCCTATCCCTGCCATAATATTGATAAGGCACTGTACAAACTTGATTAAGATCGTTTCGGAGTTGGAAGATGACTAAACTTTTGTGTTCTTTAAAGGGTATCTCCAAGTCGAAATCTCTCTGTTTTCTTTCGAAGTATTTCACAATTATCATTCAAATACCTAATAATGTTCAACTATATCGAAATTGATCAAGAGATTCATAAAGGAATTCAATTCTTAGTTCACTTTCGATTTTGCAGACAAATTTGTTGTCAAGAATTGTCGTTAAAATCGGATTGCTTGGATAACTTGTTTGTTCAGTTAACGTTAAGCGTCGTGTTTTTATACCCTAAGCCCATTGAAAATGGTTAAAACAGGGTATAATGGTTTGGTGCTTAAGTATGTAACAGGCAGAAGGAGGCATCTCCGATCCCATATATATTCTCGATCAGCAACAACAGGCGATTCGATACAGACATTCGTCATCCGAACATTAGCTAACTGTACGCGTTAAGAATAGGGTTTAGGGTATCGTCTAGTCGGCAAGTCTCGACTAGAGCCTTCTTACTTGTGTTTCATTTCATTCCTTTGGTCAATTTCCATTAAGAAGTAATTACGTTGCTGCTCATTAACTTCGTGATCGCATGCCATGTAAAAACGCAGACGAAAAGAAAAGATGTACCGAGAGAGGGGAGGGGAGGGGAGGGAGGGTAGGGTAGGGGAAAACATAGCTAACAACTATCAGCACGAGTCGGAGAATAAGGGACGATATAAGACATAGCGCGCGAGAGAGAGAGAAAGAGAGAGAGCGAGAGCGGTGGCAACGAGATAGTTGCAACACCTGCCACAACCACACACATTTGTGTGTAACTGCAACGGTTTTGCGGCGGGGGTAACTCTAAATGTGGCAGCTGCAGCATTTCTTATTGCCTTCAATAGAGTTCAGTTAAGGTTCTACATACAACTTTCGAGACAGTTATAAATTGCACATACGCCATGTAGACGCCAAACCACCCACAAAAAAAGCCACCCATCAAATCACACTTGAAGAAATTAAAACTAACATTCGATTCAATACAAAATCAACAAAATCGAGGTATAAATTTGTTTTATTCACACTTTTGATGACAAAAAGTTTTATATATTCAAGATCTTAGCTTAAGCTCGTGTGTGTGTGTTTTCTCTGAGTGTATGGCTGTATGGCGGTTAGTGGAGCCACCTAGCTGAAGTAGTACCGCTAATCGATCATTGAGCACATCACACATGACCACAACTTGCAACATGAATTTTGTGAGTTTTTGCCACAGTTGAACTTTTTGCGTGGAGCGTTTAACACAGTTTAACACGGTTCAGCAAATCCCACTTTCCACTTACCCAAAGAAAGTTGCGTGCAAACAGAGACAGAGAGTGAAAGAGAGACAGAGTGAAAGAGAGAGAAAGAGAGAGATGGCAAAGAATTCTAACACACGCTATAAGAAAAAGTACAACAGTAATTATTTAAATTAAATGTTTTGTTTTGTTGTTTGTTTTCTTTAAAAAAAAATCCATTTCAAACTTACTTAAGTTAAACTTTTGTTTGTACTTTGAGATTTTTATAAGCTTTTTTTCAAATATTTTTAAATATTTTTAAAAATTACTTTTCAAAGTTATTTATTATAACTATATTTTTAATAAGTAAAAAAATTTAATAAAAAAAAATAATTATTCGTCTTTGAAAATAGTTTTCATTTTATATTAAAAAATCTTTAAAAGTTTATTTTAATAAAAAATAATCTTAAATTAAACTTTTGTTTTTAGTTGTAAGAATTAAACAAAAAATTTTTAAAGCTTTGTTTCAAATATAAAATTAGTTTTTCCCAAATTATTTATTATGCTTATTTTTTAAGAAGTAAAAAATTTAATGAAAAAATATTAAAATATATTAAAAAGTCAAAAAAAAGAATTTGTTAAGAGATCCGAATAAATATATATATAGAAAAAATGGCGTTCTCAACAGATTCGAATCAAAAAGAATGCAGACTCTGTCAAGTAGGAAAGAAAAGCGAAGCGAAGAAAAGCAAAGAGAAGAGAGAGAGAGAGAGAGAGAGAAGGAGGGCGAAGGTGGAGGAAAACAGACGACTGGAGCAGACCTTGAAACAGTTCAAAAACGTAAACGGTTCAGTGATCATTGATGTAAAACAGAACAAAACAGAAAAAACGAAGCCAGACTCTACTCAAAAAAAAAAAAACATATAAACTGGCAAGAAGCACAAAACAGACATGAAAAGAGATGGAAATATATACAACAATAACAACAACAGAAAGCAGAAGCTGCAGATAATGACTGACAAAAAGAAGAAGGGGGACGTAGCAAGAGAAAGAGAGAGAGAGAGAAGAAGAAGTAGAAGAGGAACATCCGTCATCTTGTGCCAAGAGGATGAGCATGGCATGCCACATTATAGCCAAAGGTACATCGTACCAAAACAATGATATAGGGGTCTATACGGGCTCTAAACTGTGTTCTCTCTCCCCCCCTCTACCTCTCTTTCGCTCTCTCTCTCGCTCTAGCTGTGGCGTGCGCGCTGATCTGCCTGACTGCTTACCAGCCGCCCCGCCAAGAGGTCGAGACTGCTCTTCTTCCTCTTGCTTTTGCTCTTGGTCTGAGTTTAACTTTAACTTTAGCTTTTGTTGTTTTTGTTGCTTTTGGTCTTGGTCAAAAATCGTTGAGCCGTTGAGAGAAGCAGTCAACAGCAGCCCATTTACCATTCACCCCACTTCCCCACCTCCCTGAAAAATGCAGTGTTGGTTAACGTCAGTCAGCTGTGCAGCTTTGCTTAGCTGCTGCAGTCTTTATTTCTTTTTGACTGCTGTTTTTTGTTTCTCGGCCTTTTTTTTCTTCTTTTTGGGATCAGATCGAAAAAACCGCCATTAAAACAGCAGCAGCAACAACAAACAACAAAACATAAAGCAAATCGCATGGTCGACAAGTAAATACTCTACATGAGAGTATTAAGTTTATGTAAACATTCTTAAAAATCCAAATATTTTTAAATCGGTTTGTTGAAATGTTAAGATTAAGCATTTTGAACTTAAGATTCTTTAGTTTTTGAGAGTACTTAAGTTAAGTACTTGCACTTACTTAAGTTGAATTAAGCTTGATTTTAGTTCTTTAACTCTTGTATTGAATGCGTTTGTGCTTGGTTTAAGTTTTCGAGTATCCCAAATACTTAATTTAAGTTTCTGTGCAGAGTTAGAAAATTCGAATAAGGAATGAGCATAAGGAAAATGTTTTCTTCTTCTTATTCTTCTTATTCTTATTCTTCTTTTTCGTCTTCTTCTTCTTCTTATTCTTCCTATTCTTATTCTTCTTCTTCTCTTCTTCTTTTTCTTCTTCTTCTTATATAGGATTGTGACGTATGGTATAAGATAAGCTATTATTTGAATCTGTTCTTGAAAGAAACCCAAATAATTATTTCAACTTTCAGTGCGAAGAAGTTAGAAAAAAAGTTGAATGAGGTTTAAGGAGAACGTTTTCTTCTTAAATATATAGTTGTGACCTATGGTATAAGATACTTTATTACTTTTATCTCTCCCTCACTCTATTCCAAACTTAATGATTACATGTTTTTTGTTAACCATTTTCGTAACAACAACAACAACTAACAGCAAATAACGTTGATGGTAGTCATCGCTATTTCCTTCTCTCTCTCCCTCTTTATCTCTTAGCACCTGGGTCTCGGTCTAGGTCTGGGTCTGGGTCTTGGTCTTGGTCTCCCTCTGTCTGTGTGTGTGTGTGTGTTTGTTTGTGTGTGCCCCTTGGCAACGCTGACGACGCCCCGTCGCTGTTGTCGTCTTGTTGCTGCTGCTGCTGCCGGTAATGATCTTTAACCAAGCGTAACGTTTGCTTTCAGTGCGTCTACATCTGCGTCGTCATCACACATCAACATCACCATCAACATCGCCATCGTCACAAACTTTTTTGTGTTTGGCTAAATGTTGAAGTTAGCCAAGTTGTTTCGCCTACAAAGCTTCCCAGTTTGCAGATACAGATACACAATGCAGATATGCAGATACACAATGTCTGTCTATGTGTGTGTGTGTGTGTTTGTATGCAACATTAATGATCAACTAGGCAGTGAGTCTTCTGGTTAGATCTTGATATACTTTCAGAAGAGAGAGAAGGGCGCCAATCGCAGTTAAAATGCAAAATGGAGCATCCAATGTGAGTTAATCATCAAGTTTCTGGGCAACAACAACAATAAAACAACAATAACAACGCTGAGAAGTTTGTTGTCAATAAAGAGTTGATTGTTCTTCTTTTGAATTCTTTTGCTTTTCTGCTTCTTCTCTTGTTTTTGGCAATTTGCTCAAATTATCTGTTAATTTTGCAACACTTTGCAGTTAGACGACGCGAATTTTACACAAAAACAAAATATATACACATATATATAATATATTTTGAATATTTACTTATTTTAAAACTATGAAAAGAACTTATTTATTACTGAAACTTTTTGTAAGTTTGTTTTTGCAATTTTTGTAATTTTTCGAGAATTTTTCTCTTTGAAAAGTTGGCTTCAATAATTTACTAAGATTTTCTTTGAGTGTATGCAGCGCGTCAGACGAATGAATGGTCTTAAAACGCTGTCTGGGCATTTTTCAAAGAATTTCGCAGGCGCACACAATGGCAAATTAAGAGCTGAAAACCACACAGATACAAAGATACATTGGGACGGATGCAGATGCGGATACGTTGGAAAAATGCAAATGCGAATGCAAAAAGATGACCGCCAAGTTGTTGCCAAGGCTGGACAACACTACCCTACTAACTGGGTGGCCAATTGGGCAGGAGGAAGGGTGCGGAGTGTGGGGAGGGTGGGGTTAACAGGTAAGGAACACAGCATGTGAACCGAAAAAAAGGAAAAAAAAAAGATACAAAAACCCAAAGTGGATTAAGTAAAGCAGCAGCAACAAAGAGATACAAACAACAATATATATTTATATATATACACTTATTTTCTTTTTGGTCAACTTACAGCTCCTCCTTCTCTAAACGCCATCACACAAACAGAGAAAGAGAGAGAGAGAGAGAGAGAGAGAGAGGTAGTGGTGCTGCTGTTTGCTATAAATAGCTTTGCTTTGACTTGCCTTGATCTTTGCTCAAGCTGTATGTATGTATGTGTGTGTATCTTCAGCCATTCGCATACAAGCAGCAACAGATACAGATACTCGCAGATACATATATGTTTGTGTGTGTGTGTGTTATGTAGGCGTTAAAATCTCAACAGCAGCAACAACAACGACAACTACTGTTTGTCTGCTTGCCTGCCTGATGATGATGATGATCAACGCGATCAGCGCCCCAGCCACCAGATACACAACACAAACACACACACACAAACACACACATGTATATATATATAGAGTTGTGCGCGCGTCTCGTTCACCCATAAGTGCTTCATTAATCTCTGTCAGCGCTGTTGCTGCTGCGCCTCCCCCGGTTTCTCCCCTTTGCGAGCCACAGCGAATGGTTTTTCGTTTCTTTTTGTATCTCTGTATCTGTATCTGTAGATGAATGTATCTGTATCTGTGTGTATGTATGGCGTGTGTGGTTAGCTTTGATTGTATGCTGCTATTGCTACTGCCCATCTACCAAACAACAACAACAACAATGAGGCCCCAACATTGCCACTTCATTGGACTTCATCTTGTTGTATTTTGAATCTCTCTCAACAACTCTCGATTCTCGACTCTTTGACTCTTTGTCTCGTGACTTGTGTTTGTTTTATTGGATTCCGTCTTTCATCTTCGATGTGATTGGCTTTGCACACACACACAGACATACAGTGAGTTGCTTTTGTTGTTTTGCTTAAATCATTTCTTGCAGACATTTTAATTATATATGGCATAAATATTTTTTAAGCATATGCTATGATTTATGTTTATCTCATACGTTTTGTGGAATGGTGGGGTATGGTGAGCTATGGTAAGGTATGGTGAGTTATGGAGAGGTAAGGTATGGTGAGGTATGTGTGGTATGGTGAGGTATGGTAAAGAATGGTAAGGTATGGTGAGGTAAGGTACAGTAAGGTAAGGTAAGGTAAGGTAAGGTAAGGTAAGGTAAGGTAAGGTAAGGTAAGGTAAGGTAAGGTAAGGTAAGGTAAGGTAAGGTAAGGTAAGGTAAGGTAAGGTAAGGTAAGGTAAGGTAAGGTAAGGTAAGGTAAGGTAAGGTAAGGTAAGGTAAGGTAAGGTAAGGTAAGGTAAGGTAAGGTAAGGTAAGGTAAGGTAAGGTAAGGTAAGGTAAGGTAAGGTAAGGTAAGGTAAGGTAAGGTAAGGTAATGTAATGTAAGGTAGGATATAAAGATATGGTATAGTGTGATATGAAATGATGTGATTAAGGTAGTTTATGTAGTATGATATGGTAATGGATGATAAAACAAGAACACAATGATATGGTACTATAATTGATCCATCAAGGTATGGTATACGAAGGGACCGGGTTTCCTTTTCATCCAACTTTGATGCGGCTTACAACAACGGTTTTTGAATATGTAAGAACCTTTATCCACTAAAAGTATAGATTGTAAGATTCGAGATAGCAAAGTGCATTAATCAAATGTGGGGGGGAAACAGGGGAATTAAACACGAATCTACATAGCTGAATACGTTTGTCATTCTTGTGTTGAGAGAAGAGCAGAGTCACATTCATCTTGAAGTCTTTCAACATTCTCCCTTTTGCTAGCTTCTCCCGTTACGTTTCAGTGCACACAACACGACGACGGGGCAGGCAACAGGGTATAGTGGTGTAGTGCGAGGCGGAGAGGGAAGTGTGAGGCATGCGTGCGTTTTTTGTTTGATCGCGTGCAAAGTTGAAAATCAATAGCCAAAAATAAACAAAAATAAGGAACGAGAGCTTTGGCCAAAGCCAGATGCTGTTGCCGTAGCGGAGCGGAGTGGTCGGGGGTTGGGTTGTTGCATGCCACACCCAGCAACCAAACAACAGCGTCCAGGCGTGTGTCAATGACACACCTTAAACACACGCACACACACAAACACACACACACATTGACTGTTGGCAAGGAAGCAATTTTTTGACTTTTTTTTCAAGCTTACGCGACCATGAATAATCCTCAAAAAGGAAATAAAAAACAAAATTAAAGTCAATGCTAAAGTTGCAATTGGAGTGCACACACACACACGCACACACACGCACACACACACAGTTAGTGTTATGTCCCTGTCCCTGAGCACACACCATAAAAATAAGCCACGCACATTGGCAGCCCGCTTAATTTCCACACACACACACAAACACCTGAGAGCATTAATGCTGCTAATGGAAGAGCTCCAATGCCTTGGAAAGGGTATAAGCCTTAACGATGTGCGTGTGTGTGTGAGTGTGTGTGTGTAGCTTTTGAAGTTCACTTAGCCAAGTTGACCAAATAAGCTAATGAGACTGAACTCTAGCAGCAGAAAGCTTTGACAAAGTTCAAAACTAGAGATGGTCAAATGTTCTCCTCATGAAAGAGACAAAGGCTGATGAAAAATGGTTGAATCTAGGGAAAGCTTCAGTTGAACCCTTTCATTTCGATATATCTTTTGTATCTATATATCATAAATATATATATATCTGAAAAGCTGTAGACCAATCGTTTAATTTAGGAAAAAGTTCAGCGAAAGCCTTTCATTTCGATATATCTTTTATATCTATATATCATATATACATCTGAAAAGCTGTTTCATTTAGGGAAAAGTTCAGGGAAAGCCTTTTATTACTTGAGATATATCTATAACTCGATTCTGTTAACCAAATCTCGCGATGTTCGTGTCACGATGAAATTGCGTTCAGCCCTATTCCAGAGTTGAACTCTATGAAAGAGCAAAGTCCTAGTCGAGTGTGCCTGGGTGCCGCTGATTATCTGGCGGTGAACATGGACATGGCGCTGAACATGGACATGCTCATTAGGCAAATCCTTAGAGAGTCCTAGACGAATACACACACAAACACACCTGCACACACACAAACACACTCGAGCTATGACAATGACGTACAGTTCATGACTGCTTTATGATGGGACTTTTGGGCCATATGAGTAATGATGATTGTCGCTGGCCTTTGGCCTCTTCACAAGCGAAAAGAGAAAGAGAGAGAGAGAGAGACATCTAGGCTGGCATTGTCAAGACTTCAGAGGTTATATAACTCCCGCCCCATTACTATATATATAAGTAAGAGGAAAAACAGTTGAACGGACATGATTTACGCCCTGCCATTTTGGCTGCATTCTGCAAACGGGCTAGATGTCAACAAAACATGACCCTAAAATGTGTATCCATCCCATTGCCACGTGGGACAGCCCCAACCAAACCCCCTATAGAGTTTTAATGGCAGCACCAACCTCCATATTGCAGCAATGCCACATAAATCCATTACGCTGACTCAAGCTCCACGGCATGTGAATATTTTGTGGTTTTGCCCATCGGTTGCAGCAGTTTAATTTGCATAGCAATGCAGTCAAATCCTTTGCTTAAGGATCGACAAAAACGGACGAACGAACGAGGTTGACTTTGACTTGGCTTGAGTTTGAGTTAGATTTTTGGTTTCCTTGGATTCAAACTCAAGGATTCGAACTATGGATTTCTTTAAGATGCTTTGCTGTAACTGAGAAGATCATTCAATATCCCTTTAACTCTGCTCATCGTTATAGACTTATCCTGTGCTTCATCCTATGGCTACCATCTTGACGTACCGGACCTTTGTACATCCATGTGGCATGCAGAGAGTTTCAGATGTGAGACTGGTTGATTGGGTGTTTGTCTGTTGTCTTCTCTCCCCAACACCACACTCCTTCTCTTATCTCTCTCTCTCTCTCTCTCTCTTGTGGGGTGCGTGTGTGTGTAGGGTGTTTCTATGCGACAATTTCCTGCTGTAGAAAAGTTATCCAACGCACACACACACAGGCCCAAGTTACAGCAGCAATAAATTCGAGCGAAATGTATCTGACGATTGCCTCGTTACCCCCCAAACCCCCTGAGAACCCTCTTTTTTTTGTGTACTTCGGCACCCTACACCATGCAACCCCTTTGCGGTTGGCGTGCGGCAAAAAAAAATTGCAATGTTCTCAATGTTGTTGTTGTTACTGTTGTTGTTGTAAGCTAGCCAGCTTTTTGCATACGAAATGCGAGCTGTAAATTGTATCTGTGCGCTACTTAGATACACCACAATGCGAGCACAATTTGGGGGTGGTACGTCTCTTTAGGTACAACCCTTAACCCCAAACACTACCAACCCACCCACCATCACCCTCCTCCTCTTTCTCTATCTCTGTCTCTGTCTCTCTTGCTGGTTTTTGTGTGTACGCTGCTGTTTTTTGTTCTTCTTCTTCGTTTTTTTTTTTCGGTGGTTTCGTTTCGTTTGTCCGCAATTGGTTGCCGGAGCAACGTTGATTTAATAGATTTTTCCGTTTCAGCTCAAAATGTATTTTGCAGATACACGGAGCGGAGCCAAAAGGACAAATGACGATGACGTGGACGTGGTTAAAGCAGGTGTTGTGTGTGTGGCGGGGGGAGGTTGAGAAAGAACGAGGACACGTGTACGGTCGGTCGGTCTCCGGTCCCTGGTCTCCGGTCTCTCTCTCATTCCCTTATAGGGTTGATCTTCCCCTTTATGGTTTTTTTTTTTATGACTCCTTCACTCATCCTGTGTATTTGTGTCTGCATCCGCAGCGAAACTCAGCGATGACTTTGCCTTTTTTGCGTGTCGCATGCCACGATGTGGCAAGCCGTGTGCTTAAAACCATTCAAGGGTTAGCTAAAAACCCAACCCAACCCAACACACCCCCTTAGCTGTCATTTTAGTTTTTGCTCTCCCTGTGTGTAACTCTGTGTGTGTTTGTGTGTGTTTGTAATTAATGCTTATTGCTTTCGGTTTCTTGCGAATATTTTTTGCTATTGTTGAGTTGTTTCGCCTCTTGTTGGTTGGCCAAATCTGAATCTAAATCCATTTGCAACCACCCCAAACTACGCTCCCTCTCCCTCTATCTCTCTCTCGCTCGCTCTTACCCTGTGATTTATTGAGTGGGTGTCTTTTAGGACTTTGTTGTGCTTTTTGGGGTTGCATAATCAAAGCAAAAGTTTGTCATCTTCCCAAAACAATTCAAAATGGCGTACAGCTTTCGTTTCGCAAAGCCTAGGGATGTTTGCAATCATCCAACATTAGCCAATTAAAATGAGTTCTATATCTTCTCTACTAGATGAGGTACTTCCATTCAATCGAGATGGTGCTAGATTATTTCTTTATGGTTTGGAACGGAAGTGAACATGCTTATCTGAAGCTCTCTAAGTGATGGTTTCCTCTGCTCGTCTGTCTATTGATGACTAACAACCACTTGGAAGGGGGGGGAGTGAGGTTCGAGTGGGGTCTTAGGATTTCATCCACCTGCCACACGCAATGCAGCAAATCAATGCGCAATAACCTATAAAAACCGAAAGAAGAGACAGCAGAGACAGAAGGATAGAAGGAACAGACACAATGTCCAGCTCAAAAAAGTATTCCCAACCCTCAGACAAAGGACAGGCAGGAGAAGGGGCAAGGTAGCGTACATAGAGGGAGGAAGGTGCAAGGAGCTTGTGGAGGCCACTTCATCAGGCCGCATGTCATTCGAGTTTCGAAACAGCAACAAAAACGAAAAAAAACTGCCCAACAATTTCAGATTCATGGCATTGGTTTTATTTTCTACTTTTTGTTGTTGTTGTTGTTGTTGTGTTGTTCTGTTTACTCATTTCCGTTGCACACACACACACACATACAGATACAAGTTGCGACGCGCCATCATTTAACGTCTGGCTGCGTGGCGTCGACTTTAACAGCACCCTCTCCTCTCCTCTCCTCTTCACTCCACTCCGGGTTTAGTTCGGGGCAGCCACCCTCAACTGTCATTAATTTACCTGCCAGAAGTAGTTAATACCCTGCAGTAGCTCTCTACCTCCAACCTCCCCACCCCCCATCTCTCATCCTTCGCCGACACGCAAGTTGGCAAAACCTTCAGTCTAGTTCAGTTTAGTTGCCTTGTCAGCTCTCGTCAGTTTCAGTTTCCATCCCCCATCTCTCTCTCTCTCTCTCGCTCACTCTCTCTCTCTTTCGTTCGTTATCTTGCTCTCCCTCTCTCTCTCTCTCGAGTGTGACAGGTGAATTATTTTCCTCTGTGCGCATTTCTAATTGGATTTTCCCAGTTCTAAGAAAAAATCTATGAAATTTTGACGTACCGCGCGCGACCTTTTCTTCACTTCTCCTCTTCGCTCTTGGCTCAGTTTGGTTCTCTCTCGTCTCGCACAGAGCAGAACAGAACAGAACAGAACAGAGCAAACTACCCCCAGGAAAAAGAGGAAACCACCCCCAGCAGCACCCCAGCAGTGGATGGCTGCCACAGCAGCTCAGCTCAGCTCAGCTACCCTCTGTATGACCTCTACCCACACCATCGAACCAACCTCAACCTACCTACCAACCTTCCTTACCTTACCCCACTCAACCACCTTTTTCCCACCTGACACAGACCGTCATCCGACCCGCTCCTTACACCTCTCTCTCTTTCTCTCTCTCACTGTCTCTCTCTCTCTCGCTTCACCCACCCGCTGTTCCATGTTCACATCATGAACGACGATGACGTCGTCGGTTTCTTGTTGTTGCTGTTGTTGTTTTTTTTTCTTCACATTTCCATCGTTTCCATGCTCATTGTTGTTGTTGGTGTAGAATTGCCTTGGCCGATTCTCAGCACATATGTACACTATATACATATATATGTATGTATACACATCATGACCATGTGCAGGCACAGAGCAGAGACCAGAGCACAAGGAAAAACAGGGGGGGCTGGGGGGACAAGCAAAGTTCTTCTGAATTTCTGATGTTGTTCTGATAAATTCTTTACTGCGCCATTGGAGTGTGCTCTCTTTAGACATATATGTACTATATATATATACATATATATAGTGTTTTCCTGTGTATGTGTGTGTGTGTGTGTATCCTGTGCTGACGGAGAGTTAAGTTTCCTATCCAATACTAAAAGCGTTTCGTTGCCTCCAGCTTTGCAGCATTTTCTGATGTGTTGGCACGAAAGAAAAAAATCAATATAGATGAAAAGAGACTACTATATATATATATATAAATATATACTATATATACAACTTAGAGAGTTGTATATGTTGTCGACAGCACATTAGGATGCCAGCTTGCAATGGGGTTAAGTTAGGCGGATTTTCCTGGAATAGATAACCTACTGTTACTACATATGTATCATCCGTTGATTCGAAGGAATTTGCTTGAAAATCCCCGGACAAGGTTGCGCGATTCTGATACGCAGCCTAATCAGAGAGCAACATCAATTGTGAAATAATATATATATACACACGAATGAGTCATTTATTTGGGCAAGTTTCAATGAATTGCAGATTGGCTTTTTTTTTGTTATTATTGTCGAACGGTTAAAGTGTAAGCAATAAAATAATAATATAGAGAATACCAACTATTACTACTACAACAACTATTACTACTAAAGCTACATTGAAAGTGATGTATTGCTGTGGTATCAGCAACAGTAACAGCAACAGCAACAGAAACCCTCCGATAAGCAACAACATCTGTTAAGTAAGCAGTCAAGGACAGATATAGACGAGTGTCTAGATCACGTAGGCCCAGAACCACATTTATATCGATCTATCACAAATGTAAACACAGAGCAAAAGCAAAAGAATCTTAACGTAACGTATAAAATGGAAAGATAACATAAGAAAATCTTTCATATCGGTATCGTTTTCGATACCAATAAGGTGCAACTGCAAAGGATGGAGGGGGGGGAATATATAAAACTGAAACTGCGAAAACAAGCAGCTCTAAAGCTCATCCGACTCAATGGCGACAACGATTCCAAGGCAAGAGTTGAGAAGGGGTGGGGCGAGGGGGTGGCATAGAAGAAGGCGCACATGTCGATGATAGCGACGCTCCAATCTGCAGCTAATTGCATTTTGACGCCAAACGACGACAGTTGTAAATAATGCGAGCAAAGATTTAAGTGACACAAAAACGCAACAACAACAACAACTTAAGAAGTTTACAATTGAGACACTGTAAAGAGTATTAAAAATACCCGATGAGCTTTCAATCAGCTTTATAGCTATACAGATACCCATTAACAGTACTCAAAAGTATAGGAAAATATTTGAAAAGGTAAAAAACCATAATGGCATTGATTAGTTTTAGAAACTATTGTTTATTCAAATGATCAAAGCGTTATCGAACTTATTCAAAAGTTATCGAAGGTATCGATAAGTAATTGAGATTAGTTTTAGATACGTTATTCGAATGAATAATTCGTTACTTATTGAAAAGTTATCGAAGTTATCGATAAGTAATCGATATGTTTGATTAGTTTTAGATGAGTTATTCGAATGCATAAAACGATACTTATTAAAAACGTTATCGAACTTATCGATAAATTACAACTATTAGTAAATGACTTGTACCTTAAGTTAGCGTTATCAGCAAAAGGGAAATGTTTATAGAGTAAGTTTAAGTAACTATTAATACGTTATTCAAATGAACAATTCGTTATCGAACTTATTGAAAAGTTCTTAGTTATCGATAAATTACAACTATTAGTAAATGACACGTACCTATGTTTTAGCAAAAGGGAAATGTTTTACAGAAAACTTCTCTTAACTAATCTCTATCTTCTCGTATCTGGTATAACCCCAGAAGCGTCCAAGTGCAGGGTGTGAGACACAACGTGAGCGCAGTTCAAGTATCTGCTTGCTATTGGCTGCAATCGTTTCTATTGCTATTGGAGTGTGCAGATTATGGCCTGCCATAAGGAAGCACTTTGTACGAGTTTATGTAAACATCACAAATTAAGCCCGATCGAATGCCAAACAGC
Organism: Scaptomyza tumidula; assembly: GCA_035044465.1. Taxonomy (NCBI): domain Eukaryota; kingdom Metazoa; phylum Arthropoda; class Insecta; order Diptera; family Drosophilidae; genus Scaptomyza; species Scaptomyza tumidula. The sequence continues at coordinate 663,511 of JAWNNW010000130.1, forward strand.
CGAAGGTCGAAACTCTAGGCACTCTAAACTGTAACTGTTACTGTATCTGTATTTCTATCTGTTGAGCGATAAGTTTAAGTTAAGTTAAGCCCATTTGTGGTAGTTGCTGTCAACTTTTTGGACAACTGACGGGCACAGATGCTGTGCATTGGCTAATAGGACAGCATCATATTTACACGAGCACAACTCAAAACCACATTCAACATTATCCCACAGACATTATTTAATGATACACTTAGCCACTGGATTTTGCGGTTGCCGCCAGAGCTGAGCTGGTCGATAACAGCCCTACCAAACACATGGCGCTTAATGACTGATAAAAGCAAACAAAAATAAAAAACAGAAGCATTACAGATAAACTGATCTATAGAAAGGGTATGACAAGGGACTAGGGATGCAGCTCCTACATTGTAATCCCGCAAGACCTTATGTTCGTATATAAAGTATTGACATGGTACTCCCGCAACACCTTACAGAAAGGGTATGACAACTAGGTATGCAGCTCTATGGTGTAATAGAGATGTTCAAGACAAGAACTACACTAAAAAGTCTACATTCATAAGACCTTGTTTTGTTTGGAAACTATCAATATGGTACTTCCACAAGACCTTAAGGAATTTGTACAATATTCGCAGAGCATCTGTTTAGTTAAGTAGATTGCAAGTTAAAGAATTATGTCCCATTGTGAGTGTGTATGATTTTTGAAGTCATTGCGGTTGACCGAACGAATGGCATATTAATATATATATACTATATATGCATATAAGCAGTAAAGAAATATACAGTATCATGATTATTTCAACGTTTTTTGTGTGTTTAACTTAATTGTTGAGATAAGACCAAATATTTGCGGTCATCTTGTTAGCATGGGAACTAAACTAAACATGAATCCAGCGATTACGTTTATAATTGGTATTGTGATTAATATTATTATTATGATGAGAATAACAGCAAAAAGAGAATTTTGTCATAATAAATTCAATATATAATGAAGTGAAGGCAAAACAAAATTGAATGAAGAGTTGAACAAATCATATACAATATGGTATGATCAAGCGAGCATTGATCTACAAATAAGAAATGCGAAACATCAGCATAATATCAAAAAGAAACGCTTAAAACACCTAAAGACGCAGTAGTATCAAAAATCACTTCAACTCGGAGATGTAAGCGGAGAAAGCATACATACTACTACTACTGTATAATTGATACTTGTAAAATTTTGGATACAATCTTAATATGCAAAAAGCTGGAAACTGTAAGTGTCATTCACCTGAAAGCTACACTAGATAAACAATGTAGTATGTTAACAATATATATGTATTAACATCAGAAATGACTAAGTTGTTTTTGTCAATAACCAACACCCGCTGACACCCCCTCTATACATTGTCTGTCTGGTATTGTTTGGTACTACTCTGTCAAGAGCTAAGCACGTGTTTTTTTTTTTTATTTGTATGTGGAACGATATATCTTATTACCAAAGAATACAAACTCTCGAGCTGATCATGCGGCTTTTTGGGAGTATTTCACTGTACATATATATATATAGAATGATCAGCTATATATTAATCATGCGCTCACGAGTACTGGCAATGATCGGTGTTCATGATATTATTATTATGTATGCATATGCACCTGTAAATATGCACTCTTCATATATATATATCGTACCTATACCCATACCTATACGAATATTTATACATGGTTGATCAAGTAACGATACGATTTCAATTATACAACATACATACATACATATACTATATGTGCATGTTGCAATATTGTGATTCTGATGTCATTGAACACAGAGCCAATGAGATTTTCATATTTCAGTTTTATTTTTCTTTGGTTTTATGTTTGTTTGTTTTTTTTCTTCTTTTTTTTTGCTTTTCCGTTCGTTTTTGGCCTGAATTTTATCTTGCGAATGCAATTTTTGTCCGCCTTGCGTTGCGCAGAAGATACTTTATATAGTATATATATATATATATATAAATATATATAAAGCGGATTATTACTCTTTATAGCCATATCGCTTATATCATATTACAGACAATTCTGGATGGGTCTCGAGTTGACGAAATTTGCTGATTCTGTGCAAATCGAGAGAATGCCATATACAAACAAATGTCTCTTATATATATATATATATATATGTAGTATAGTGTTGTATTATGCTGAGCTTTTTTTGGCCGGATTATCAATTGTTATTATAACAGTTTTGTTTCAAATGAAGTTTGAGATTCTACTAAGACTTGTCTCTATTGCATAATGTTTATCCATGAATATTTCTAATCCAATCGTTTTATCGATAAATAAGCTACATTTGCAATCAATTATGTTATCCATAAAAAAAACTCATCTAATCAATTTCATTTCATCGATTCATGCATAACATTTTCCATATTTAATCTATCTATCCGATCAAAAACATCGATTAGTTTTTTAATCATCGATTAATGCCTAACATTTTTAATATTCGATCCATTTATCTGATCTACAGCATCAATTTGTTTAATGCTATCGTTCGAGCGATCATTTTTACATTAACATCATTTTATTCGCATCCCAACTTGTTTCGATTACCATTTGCATTTATCAATATAATCGATAAGCAATTATCGTTCATTTCAAACACTTTTTGCGTCATATTTTGTTGGTGTGAAATACTTTGGGCATTTGTCATATGAGACCAAAGGCGAGTCAAAAACCCGCAAAGATAAAATGCTTTACACAATTTTTTTTTTTGGGTATAGCTGCTCTTCTTCTTCTCCTACTCAGCTTGTCATTTGGGGGGAGTCAAATTATATTTTTTTGGCGCCTAGCCACATACAGACATTCTCTTCACATTCTCTCTCTCTCCTCTACACCCCTAGTACATATCATTTATAATGAGGCACTTGAGCTTACGTACAAACCAGGCAGGCGGACGGGAATACCGCTTCTCAATGGACACGATTGTTCATCAAAACAGACACATACACCGGCCATTTTCTTATATATCATTTTATCACAAGGCAACACCAGATCCACAAGTACAACCAAATAAATGGGGGCTGCACTGTTAGATATGTGTGTAGTACATGCAAGCACCCTACAGCCAAAAGCGAAAGGAACGAAGACTAAGAAAAACTACAAACTAAAATCAAATCAGATAAGTGAAAGATTTTGAGTACTTAAAAAAGCTTTGAGTCTTGTTTTTTCTTTTCTTACTGGACCTTGTTGGCTCTACCGGTACCGGGGTACTTCAACCATTGGTCATCCAATGGCAGCAGGTTCGCGTCGAAATCTGAACCGATAAGTCATGGGCTATGTATCCATTTATAAAGGTGGCCTACACATGTTGAACAATGCAACCTTATTGAAAGAACTTTGATAAGTTACTTAAGATCGGAACCAAACTTTAAGTCAGATATGGATCAAAGTCAAACTAAACAATATATTTTGTAAGACAAAACCTAGTATCGAATATATTTGAACTACCAAAGAAGATGTTTTGAATTGGGTTATTCGATTCAATTCAAGTTATTCATTCTCTTTCAGCTTACAAATAGTTTGTGTTACATTTATTTGTTGTTAGTAGTATTTGGTCCGAAAATACCAAAACGAAACGAAACGAAACGAACGAAACGAAGGCCTTGTCGCTAACCAAGTTACGCGACGAGCCCGCACACTGGGGAGAGATATTATCTAACGCCTCGACAAATCCCCCATGCTTATAGGGGACGGTGCTCACGTATGCTATCTGAACATTGTATATGTCTGTGTCTACACATAAATACACTCTAAAAAAAATAAAAACCAATCACCTTAGATATTGATTAACTACCTAAAAGAATTCTTTCATTAGAATATTCAAAGAATATTTTCAACTTGATTTATGACATTATGTTCATATATTTTTAAAGACTAAAACTTAACTTAAACTCAAAAAGGTAAACACTTGCAAGTTTTGGCAAGTGTAAAGCCTGGGTGATGGGTGTGCAGCAACTGTGTTAACTGTATATAGACATATGACAACAGCACATCATCATTCAAAATATCTTATCAGGCATAAGCAGAGCGAGAAAGAGAGAAGGCGAGGAAGAAGAGGATGAATGATCAGACAGGGGTTGGGGGCGGAGGGTGGGTAGGCAATGTATTGAGGCAGAGGAATCGAACAAAGTGCATGGAAAAAAAATAAATCATGGCGAAAATCGTGTCCAAAGGCGCGTAGCTTACCGTTCACTTATAACAATATGTGTGTGTGTGTGTGTGTGTGTGAGAATAAAGGTGTGTGTTTAGGTATATCTCTATCTCTAGGTACGGTCTGTACGTTCGTCCGTTTGTAGTGAGTATTTTTCAAGGGGACTTACGCGAGGGGCCTCATTGATGGGGCTCGTTTGGGCTTTCGTTCTGGTTACAATGCCTATGTATGTGTGTGTGTGTATTTGCCAATAACTTATGACGAGATAGATATTTGAGCGCGTTTGTAACTTGCACCGATAATTTGTAATGCGTTTTGCTCTATATTTCCCTGAATATTGTTGTTTTTGTTGTTGTTATGGCCGTAAAGTTTCATTTTTCAAAGTTTTAAGCGTCGTCATCGGCGTCGGCTTCGTTCTTTAGATGTTTAACAATTTGTTTAAATAACCAACAACAATAACATCAACTGATGACCAAAAACCAACAACAACAACAACAACAACAAACTTTTGTAGAGAACAAGTCATCAAGTCAAGTCGCACTTAACAAGAAATAAAATTAGGGGAAGATTTCTCGCTCCTATCGAAAGTCGATGGCTTTTCCACTGAATTTGCGAGGCGCCAGGCGCGTCAGCTGATTATGCCACTCATAAATATATATATATATATATACATAAGCAAATAGGTATCTATCTACACAGTCATTATAGTTTTGGGTAAGCTTAATACAAAATGAAACTATGGAAATTTTAAATGAACAATAAATGAGTAGAGTTTCACGGAAAGAGAACGTTTGCAAGCTATTAAAAATCTTTCTAACTGCGCCAAGAAACAATCTTTTCGACTTTTAAATCAAGTTTATATAGTGTTAATATCAGAAAAATCATCTTGAATGAACCAAACTTTGGTTTAAGACCATGCCCAACAGAATTTGTTAAGTTATCAATAGATTACATACCTGTTAATAAAATCTTATTAACTGCGCCAAGATACAATCTTTTCAACTCTTAAATCAAGTTTTAAAAAGTTTTAATATAAGAAACATCTATGTGAATGTTAGCGGTGTCTCGTAACTAGGCATTCCACATAAGTTTAACTCGAAGTCAAATCTTTTTGAAAAGTTTTATATCTTAGACTTATTTTACAACATTAAAGTTAAGAGAAAACTTTCAAAGAAACTTCAGATATCATAAAACCATAACTCTCTTTCGTCTACCCTTATAAACATCCGACTGTATGTGCTTTCTGTTTTGGTTCATTGTTATTTCTCTCAGTGACTCTTTACCGATAGAACCCATTGGTCAATTTGATTGATATGCCCATGCAGAAAGTCGTAGAAAATCACCAAAAACTAAAACTTAACGCAACAATAAACAAAACAAAGTTGCAAGATATGATGACTATATAGCCCCCGTGGCTTTATCTGGTAATGAGCTCGATTGCAGCGCGATGACACACGATCTGAGGCCAACAGCTACACCTACGCCAAAAAGTTGTGAAAAACCAAATGCCGCATGCTTTACGCTTAGCAAACACTTTAAACGTAGTACTACTTACCCCACACATTCACACCATCCATCTATCCATCCATTTAGTATCTACATCCATTATCAGCAGCCAATATTAAGCGGCGGCTCCTTTGATATCGCAACTGGAACCGGTAACTGGAGCTGGGAACAGTGATATCGCAACTGGAACTGGAACTGGAACCAACTGGCAAATTTTGCGAATATTTGAATGGTTTTTTCTTTCGAATATAGCAAAACTTATCGTTCAGTATGTCTGAAACATGAAAATGAAAACTAAATTTAATCAAATGACAAACAAGTAAAAGCGTTTTAGCTTAACTGACAATCAAGCTATCGATACACACTGTAATTAAGTGATCGATAACTCTTATTAATTTATCGATAAGAAAAAGTTACAAATTGTTAAATATTTTGAATATATGATAAACTTAACTGAATAAAAGATATTGCATTTTCGATATACATATCGATATCGATAACTCTTATCACTTTATCGATTAGAAAAAGATTGAAATTATTAGCTGACTTAATAATATTGCATTTTCGATAAACATATCGATATCGATAACTCTTATCACAATATCGATTAGAAAATTTAACAAATTATTAAGTACTTTGAATTTATGATAAACTTAACTGACTAAAAGATATTGCATTTTCGATAAACATATCGATATCGACAGCAATAATTTACCATTGACACTATTGAAAAAGGTGTTCAAGTCGAGAAGAGAGAGGAAATTCTCTATTCTTAAATATTTTCGTATTGTTCGTTTCGTTCTTAAGTTAAGAATCACTTTGATGAGATCACAAAGCAAAAACAAAACAGATGCGCAGTTTACTTTCACCGATCTTTAACTTGTACTTAAAGCAATCAGATGAAATCATAATGATGATGTTGCGCATATCTATCTTATATATGTGTGTTTACAAATGATGAGTGGACAAACAAAAGAGAGAGAGATAGATATATTTGTTTGCCATGCTTATTAGCAAATATTCTTATCAGGTCCATAAGGTCCAATACATCAGGTCTCTTTTTCCTGGTGTTGGCGTTGAGAAAACAACAAAGTGAAAAGTGAGGGAAAAATATCTGTGTGTATGTATTTGCTGTTGTTGTTGTGTGGCAAAAGATGCAATAATCGATAATAGGAAAAGGGAACACGAAAGAAAACAATAACAGCTAAACAATAACAAAAGTCAAAGAGAAATTCAACGCGTCTAAAGAAAACAAAAAATAACCAAAAGATACGGATACAGCTATAGCCACAGATGCAGATACAGATACAGATACATATACAGATGCAGACGAGGCACACAACACACACGATTATTTGCTTAAGTGTAGCTCAGTGCGATTGAAATTAAAAACTGCCACTTCCCTGCTCCACTCGCTCCCCTCTTCTCTCTCCCTTCGTGACTGAAGTGTTTGGGATCGGGTTGAAGAGGGGGAGTGTAGGCAGGTGGGGAGGGGATGGGGAGGGGTAAATGTCGATCAGTTGGCAATCAGCGTTCAAACAATACAAAGAACTTTATTTTCTCAGATAAAAGATACAAGCAGCACACACGACAGATACAGTTCCAGATACAGATACAGTCGAGTCAGTTAAAGTTAAAGATACAGATACAGATACAGTTGTTGTTGTTCATGTTCGATTCGCAATCCGAGCCCACAAGAACACAAGTAAGTATGAAACTCATTTAGCCCAGATACAAACAGCTAAAGATACAAGATACAAGCAAAAAACCAAAGATAAATACTTAGCTAACAAGCTGTTGCAACAATTGCAGAATCGCGCGTATCCTATTTATTGACTCACATAACAACAGCTAAAGATACAATTACAGAAAATCGTACTCTGCAATCTCTTACTTACACTTATCTCACATTCTCAATAGAATTGTGAAAAAGATGCAGATACTTTTAATTAGAATCAATGTTTAAGTATCTGATCACAGAGAAGAATGAGATATAAACAAAAACCATATCTTTGGCAATATAAACACACATTCTGATCGACTGTAAGCTTAGTTCTTGAAAGTATCTGAAGCTTTAAGCTTAGTACTTGCAAGCATATGAAAGTATCTGAAAGTACGTTTAGCTAGCAAACCGTTTGTCCTAACTTTAACTATGAACTTAGTTCAATTAAGCGTTAATCTCTCTTTGAATCAAACCCACGCGAACTTCATTTGATTTGTTGTTCAGCACACATTAACGCATAGATATATATATAGTATAAACAGTATATAGTATAGTATATATATATATATAGTTAAAAGGCTCTAGTCGAGAAATCCCGACTAGAAGATACCCTCAACCCCATACTCAACGCGTGTACAGTCTGTTCTTACAAGTATGTGCTTGTGTGTGTGTGTATGTGTGTGTACTGTATACTTAACTTAACTTCAATTTTCTATATCTTCGGTATCAGTTCCTTAACCGATGTCAACAAAAATTGCACAGATTGTCATTATTTCGTCTAAATTTTCAAACGCAGTGTCAAAGTTTTCCAAGTTCAAGATTTTGTTGTTATCGATCACTTGTGTATATCGAAAACGGGAAGAGTTATCGAAAATCGAAAACAAACTTGTACTGCCTAGGGATTAGGCGAGCTTAAGTTCCAAATCTACATACATATATATACACATATACATACGGACAGACGGACGGACAGACGGACATGGCTATATCGAATCGGCTGCTGATGCTAATCAAAAATATATATATACTTTATGGGATCAAAGATGCTTCCTTCTGCCTGTTACATACTTAAGCAGCAAATCAAAATACCTTGTTTCAAACATTTTCAATGAGCTTAGGGTATAAAAAAAAAAACAAGAAAATCGCTCACGTAGCGCTCGCTTTTTTTTTGGGTATATGAAGCTGACAACTTGATCGTTGATGATCAAATTGTTGCTGCTTTGTAGTTGTTGTTGTTGTTGTTGGTGCTGATGATGATGAAGTCTCACGAGTTTAGAGGCAACAGAGCGCGCTCTGTGAATGAGGCACAATCATTACCGAGCATCTGTGTTGTCGCATTTACAATTTGCAATTACACTTGAGTAAATATCAACAACAACAACAACAACGACAAAAAAAACTCAAACACACACACAATTGACAACAAAGATGGAGCTACAGATGGCATGAAGATGAAGAGAGGAAGAGGGAGAGAGAGAGAGAAGTGGAGACTGCAAAACGATTCGAGCTGACAACCGAAAAAAACCTAATGAGCAATGTTTCAATTTTTTTGGTTTTTTGGCACAGCTTCGAGGGGTAGAAAGTGCGGTTTAGGCAAGCAGCATTCCCAGACGGTCTACGCAGTCTCCATCTCCGTCTCTATCATCGTCTTCGTCTTCGTTTTCGTCTACGATTCCGATTCGGATAGCATGTAATAAATCTGTGCAATTGACAAGAGACAAAACACAGAGAGAAGAGCAGAGAGACGGCGACGCTTACAGTTTTTATGTCTGATAATGAGATATGATATATGCAGTATCCAGTACACACACACACACACACATACGTACATCTTATATGACTTGCATGAATATTTGTTTGTTTGTTTGTTGTTGTTGCTGTTGTTGTGTGCAGAGTGCGGTTTCCTCTTTTGAAGCTGTGTGGGAAAAAAACACATCAAAAAATAAATGTTTAGAGATTAAACGAAAACAAAAAACCAAAAAATATTAAAACCTATCAAATAATCATCAAAACTTGTCAAAAATATTCGCTGAGTGTTCGATTGGATGGGAAAATAGTAAAGCTTTTCGATTCTGTATAAAGAGCAGAGACGAATGTTGGCTAAAAACAAAGTTAAACTTTTAATCCAAGAATATTTATTTATTATTATATTTAGTTAAACTTAAACATGTTTGTTAACACCAATCTTTATCGTAAATGTTGAAAAATTTCACAATTTTCCTAGAAGCATTACACACACACCCCTTAAACCTCCCACAAACACACACACACACACCTTGCATTTATGGATGCCATAGAAAGAATGAGAGCGAGAGAGAGAGAGAGAGAGAGAGAGAGAAGTAGCATTCGATAGCATTTTAGAAATTGGAAAAGATCTAAGATAATGCAAAAGCACAATCGAGTTAACAGAAAAAGAAAAAAAAATAAAATAAAACGAACGGGTTGTAAAATGAGTGCGACGTTGATTTCTAGCGAAGAGCCCAAAGCCAAATACACACACACACGCACACAACGACTATCTGCACACACACATACGCATATATACAGCTGTTGCTGGCTGCTTATCGTTTATGAGGTGGGTGGGTTGGGGTGGGGTGGGTTTGGGCGTTCGATATTCAATGAACGGTTACTGATGACGATGAATGCCTTCGAACTCGAAACAGCGAACGCAGAATACACACGAACACGCACACACACACACACGCACAAACAAACGGTATGCGACTTGTCGTCGTCTGATTCATACGCAGATACAGTTCTGAGATATATATTTACTAGCGTATTATACACTTGGAGAAATTAATATAACATTTTCAAGCAAGTGTCTTTTATTGAATAAAAGAATTGATCACAAAATTTAAAGTAAAGTTACTTAAAACAAGTTTTCGATTCTTAAGTAACAAATTTAAGATTAAATAACTTGAAATTTGATTTAAGAACATTTTTTTAGTGACTAATTTAGTTAATCTAAGTGTAGTATCAGGCGAAGAGAACGAATCGCATTCAGCATGATGATGATGCATAATATCTGAACAACTGGTCGACAACTTAAACATGATGTATGGGCAGGTGTTGTTGGGGCACATGATGTCTGATTTGCCAGCTTGATCAGTTGACGAAATTGCGCTCTATCTTTCGGGAAAAAGCCCCCTTCACCAATAAATAGTTGAGGCCAGATACAGCTACAGATACGAAATGCTTAAGTTGTCGCTTATCAGCAACAAAAAACAACAGAAACAAAAACAGAATGGAATCGATTTGGACTAACAAATTCTTTGCTCGAAAAAAGGAACTCATTTAGAGAGAGAGTCGGACAACGGACAACGGACACGAGCCCTTCAAATTGCATTAGACAATGTCATAAAAAGAAAATAAAAACTACCTGCACGACTCGTGTGCTAATCATCGTGTGTGTGTGTGTGCAGAGATGTACAAACAATGCGCAAATGATGGCCAGACTCTCAACTATCTCGAATTCGAACTCGATGCCGACAACGACACCAACACCGACTCGACTCGACTCGACACGACGACGAACAATCGGGTCGACGCGACTGGTGTCGTTTATCCTGTAAAGTCAATTGGTTTGTAATGAGCTTAGCTACCGTATTAACGGCTATATATATATATTGCATGAATCATTATGCAACTACTGAGATATCAACTTTCGTGCCGATCAATTATATACAAAAGCAACTTTTTAACAATAAATCACAAAATTGATAAGAGATTTGTTTTATTTCTTCTGGAAAAATTTGTTAAGACGACTTTTTGCTGTTTGAAAAGTATTATTATAACAAAATAAGATTAAAAACTCATATTTTAATGTTAAATAGAGTCACAAAATATTTTAAGCCTTATTTCGTGATTATCTAAATGATTTCTGTCAGCAAAATGTAAATTTTACTCACACAACCTTCCAGGGCTTCAAATATTGCAAAAGAGAACACGATACTATTCGAAATAGATACACACATACATACGTATGTACATGCAAATCGTATGTTTAAGTATAATACGTGTAATAATCGGAGGCCCGACTGTTATTTAACTTGTTGAATGTTAACTCAATGACGTTCCATATTTCTATCCCTTTCTAGCTAGCGTTGGAGGTATTTCGCCGAAAAAAAAAAAACTGTAAACTGAATCATGCTAACGGCATTTGTTCGAAAGTGTTAAACACAACGTTTGTTGTTATTGCGGGTGGTGCAAAGTTTAAAGAAGAAAACAAACAAAAATAAAAAATATGAACGAAAAAAAAATAAAAAACAAGGCGCGCGCGCATTTTCTATTGTTTTACGATACTAAACACAATAATTGTTGCTTTATCAGCAACAATGACGGACAAACGCGTTCGAATATGACTATGTATGCTAGCGTGTGTGTGTGTGTGTGTGTGTGTGTGTTAAGCGCCTATTCACCTTGACATGTCAAAAACAGTGAGCCAATTAAATCCATTAACACAACATAACCATAACACAATAGCAATAGTTTTAGCACGCAAATTATAATAGTTATTTGTATATATATTTGCTATTTAAAATGGCAAACAAAATGCAAAGCAACAACAACAATAAACAAACAATACAAATCGAAAGTGAATTTTATGCATTGCATTAAGGGCACTCACTCACTCACTGTACCAAATATGCAAGTGCAAGAGCGAGATGCAATGTAATGCGATGCCAAGCTCTGTTAATGTTTATGTTAATGCTAAGCAGTCTGCGGCTGCAGTCAAAGTTGAGCGAGAGAGCAACAGATCGCGTGGGAGTGCAGCATAGCGGCACTATGTTTGTGTGTGTGTGTGTGTGAGAGTGGCGTTTCATTGTTGTTGCTTGGTGCTGCCATTTGTTTTATGCAAAGTTAAATGTTGACTAAATGCTTGCAATTAAATGTTAATGTCGCACAGTCTTGTTACACTTATTATTGTTGTGCTATTGTTTGTTTTTAACTATTATTCGCTACTCACCTGCCACGTTATTATTATTATTATTATTTTTATTATCACTTTCGGTCTCATTGAATGCAGCGCAATTGAAAAGCGAAACTGAAACTGTTTCTTTCTCAGCTGTTCGCATTAAAACAACGAAACGAAAAATGGTATATGAAACAAGAAGGAACTGCACAAGTCAAAGAACCCTGCTATGAAACACCCTGTTAACAGGATGACGCCTTCTTAACAGCTACGACAGGTGCTGAACATACAAAAATTTTTACAAACAAATAAAAATAGATAGATTACAAATAAAAATAGATTAACAGGAAAAATACGATACTGAATCAATAATACCTTATAACATGAGACCTTCGTGACGTTGGCATCATACATATTAATATACCCGATGCAAGCAAATGTTCAATATGTACAGGGTATACAGCAATTGCAATGAGCTGTCGTTGTTGTTGTTGTTGCTGCTTTTGCCATTAATGTTGATTTAACACGCATTGCCACACGCGCTGTTACCGTTACTATTGCTACTGTTGTTGTTGCTGTTGTTGTTTAGTAGCGCCACTGTGCGTGCGTGGGCGAAATTGATAGACGTATGATGATTGTGCACCACGGTGCAGCCGAAACACACACACACACGCACACACACTTATTTCAAGTTCATTATAAATAAAACGTAAATATTATTAAATTAATACAAACAGTGCGCTCTTGTTGGTGTTTTTGTTGTTTCACGTGTATTTTACTTTCGCTGTCTCTGTTTTTCGGACTGCGTATATATGTGTGTGTGTGTAGGTGTAAGTTAAAGCGCGCGTGTTTCATGCGTATGTGTGTAGGTGAGTGTATTGAACTCTTGCTGCATTTTTTTTGCACAATATCTTTTTGCACATACATATGTATGTACATATGTATTTATTACGAATATGTGCTCGACTTTTCTGATGCCTGCTGCTGCTGCGTTTGTTGTTGTTACACTTTGTTTTTTTGTTTTCAGTTGCTTTGCGTTGCGCATTCTTGCGTTGGGTAATCTTGCTCTCGTTCTATCGGACATCGCGAGTGCGATCGATTCATCGATAAACTGGCAATGTGCAAGGTACACTGCTCCTCCCACACATACATACATAGAATGTGTGTGTGTGTGCATATTTTAGCAGCAGCCCAGCCTCACATTCATTTGCATATTTCGGCAGCTGACACTTTGACCATGTGTGTGTGTGTGTGCGTGAGTGTGCACACCTTTCTGAGGCGGTCAACTGTGACGAATAGCCAAGACAACAACAACAACAGCGACAAAGTTAACGCTTTAAAAACGTCTTTTACTTCCGTTTCTGATGAGTTTTCAAGTTTGAGGTTGAGTTTGAGTTCGAGTTTGAGTTTGAGGGAGGAAGCGCATTTAATATGGGGTCGGGGGGAGGGGGGGTTCATATTATGATCGATCGTATTTGCATATTCCAAAAGGCGTGTGCGTGATCAAGAATAAGCCATGTTATTTATAAGATCAGATGATAGATAAAACATACATACATATGTATATGTGTGTGTACATACAAAAACAACTCTTTAATGACCCACATAACGAAATGCATTTGAACTTAACAGGATTTGTTTCGATCTCTATTTGTTTCGCTCAGTTTGTATATAACGGTTGTTTGAATTGCGCTCTCTCGTCTCAAGAGCACCGTGTTGAGTATAGAGCACTTATTCACCACTTTCTGTATTTGCATGTGTACTCACATAACGGAAATACAATGAGAGGATTCTATTACATGAATGGTTAATTGCTTTATGCTTGCATCGAAGAACGAATAAATCAAATCGAAAATCATAGTAAAATACAATCTTAATGCTTGGAAACCAAACTAATCAATTAAATATTAACAAAACTTATTTTCTATAATGCTTAATTTGTATATTCTTTAATATCATTTGCTCATGCTGGCTTTTACTTAGTAAATACAACCCAAATGTACATACATACAAACATACATACATATATAAGATACATAACAACAGTGAGTAGCCAATGGCAACAAGATTTACCAAAATCCGAGAATGCATATTCAACAGACACAACACAAAAGCACCACGCACACACACACACACACATATAAAGTGAAATATTTGTTATACATACCACATACATGTGTACATGTGTAGGGAGATGCCCTGCCATATATATAAATACATACATACATATGTACATAGTATTTACATAACACATACATACATGCATGCATGCTTAAAGCACAGCACTTCTGACAGAGAGAGAGAATTCTTTTAGCTCCTGGTGGCTGGGCAATACATACATACATACATACGTACGTACAATGTTAGCGCGCTCTCGCTCTAACACGCACCCACAACGCACGCTAGCGACATGCGTGCACACACACAAACACACATACGACAAAAAAAAAACCCAAGTGTAATCCTATTTGCGTCCAAAAATAAAATGAAACGAAAGAAAAATCCAACAAAGAAGCGGCAAAGCTGCTGCTGCTGCGGCTGCTTCCTTCGCGCCAAAGATTTTTACGAGCAGCGCGGCGAACGACGCGAGCGTCAGCGTCGCCGTTACTCTGCAGTTTTATCTAACCCATACTAGTGCAAGAGACACAGCTAACCACCAACACCATAACAGCAGCCACAGCCACAGCGCTTCTCTCGCACACAAACACACACACACACACAAGCAGTCGGCTAAGGCACACACGCACACTGAGCTAAGCTGAGCAGAGCAGCCATTGCGTTCTCTCTCATTGCTGTCGAGACGGCGCTCAGATGTCGATGTCGCGTCAGCTGCTGCGTCGCTGCCTCTGCCTTTGGTCTGGTGTGGTCTGGTCTGGTCTGGTAAATACAACTTTATTGATGCGTTCAAATACAATTCAGAAGTCGAACCGAAAAGACGTCTTGAATTTGATATTTCTCCACTTCTTACTTACTTACTTACAACTACTACTTCTCTTCTTTACATTTGTGTGTGTGTGTGTGTGTGTGTGCACGAGCAGAGCAGAGCAGCAGAGAGCTGCAAATTAGATAAACGTTAAACTGACAGCCTTGCGCTGCGGCTGCGCTCAGAACTCGTGTGCGCGTCAACGTGAAAGCATCTGCGGCGCGCTACGACAAAAAAAAAAAAAAAAACACAAAGTTACCAAAAACGGGATACTTACTCAAAAAAAAACTAATAAGTAAAGAACAAACTTAAAAAAAAATAAATTAATTTTATTTAACATATTTTTTTTTGTTTTGAATTGTCAAACAATAATAAATTAAAACCAAAGAAACGTGCTACAAAATTAAATTATTATAATTAATAATAATTGAGTTCAACAACAACAACAAACAAACAAACAAACCAAAAGTGACCAAGTGACAAAACTTAAGCCAAAAAACAACAACAACACCAACAACTAAACTAAAAACTAACAAACGATCTACAAATATTCGAATGCCGCCGCTAAATTGTTACAAAAACCAAAAACAAACAAAGGTAAAAAACTTAATTTTTTTTTTTCATGTGTCATCCAACAAACATCTTTTTTTGTTCAAGTGTACAACAACAAATAATAATAATAATATTAAAAATAATAATATTATTATTGTATGGTTAAACAATCTAAAAAGTTAAGTGGATTAAAAAAAACCAACTTTTTTTTGTGCTAAGGATTTTTTTGGTTCAATGTTTTAACCCTCTTTTAACCCCTGATCTTTCAACGTTCCACACAATTTTTTGTGATTTTTGAAGCCTTTTTGAACTCTTGAACTCTCTCGAAAAAGTAACCCAAAATGAGCTCGGGGCAAAAAGGGTTGAGATTGCCTTTCCTAATCTGACATCAATTAACATTGAAAAAGTTCAATTTATTTTAAAGGGTTCGTCAAATAACTTTTTCAAAGTAATGTCGCAATATTTCCGAATAGATATATATATATATATATATATATATATATTCGTTTAGCGGAAGGATTAAGCTAATTATCTGTCAAATCGAACATGAGCTAAGTTCTACCATTCACCATATAAGCTATAGTTGAAAAATACATGGCGGACCCTAAATAAAATAGTTCTTAATTATGAGAAAATGTTTGTTTCTTTCTTTTTGCAATCTTTACATATTTTCGTATAGCTACAAATCTTGGCAAGCAACTGAATATTTCAAAAATTTTGCATTTTGCACAATTTCTTAAAGATTTATTTCAATAAAAACTAAAATGATATATTAATATATATTATATATTAAGATTTATTTCAATAGAAACTTAACTTTGATTGAGTTTAAAAACTGAGTTAAGATTTGATCTCGATTTCGTTGTACAAAAAGATATATAAGATATATAATAATAAACTTTAAAAGTTTAATAACTGACTTAAGATTTGATTTCGAAAAAGATATTAAGAAATATTTGAAAGTTATGAAAATGTTTGAAACTTTCGTTCGCATGTAAAAAAAGCATTTTGTTTTGAAGCTGAAAAAAACTTTTTCACATCACAAAGAACAAATCTTTCGGAGACCAAATGAAACGGTTCAAAAGAAAAAGAAAAAATCTGACCAATAGCATCGATTCAATTGATAAACATGGCGTCCAGGGGGCGCGAGGGGGCGCGAAGAGGGTGCGAGGGGGTAGTATAGAATGTCTTTATCTCGAAACATTTTTGCATTTGGCGAACGAATGAGTCATATTGGCAAAAAAAAAGAAAGAAAAAAAGAAAAATTTTTAAGCAACCAACCAAAATCAAAGACCAAAGCCCCCTTAATAATATACAAATAACAACAACAACAACACACATACACACACACACAGCCATACACACACACACGCATACACACACACGCACAGTGTTCGCTTTTGTTATCAGTGTGCAAAGTTTTCTTTTGAAATTGTCAAGTTGGTGTTGTTGTTGGTGTTGTTGTTGTTGTTGTTGTTGTATGGATCGCCATCGTTTGCCAATTGGAAATCCTAAGAGCAATCGCCAATTGATAACAGTAAATGTTAATGAGCGAATGGAAATGCAACACACACACACACACATACACATACATACATACGGTCAGGCAGAACGATAACCAAATCGATACACAAAGAGAGAGAGAGAGCGCGCAGAGAGAGCGCGCGTGGCTAAGCAGGTGACATTGACAAGCGCCTTCTCTCTCCCTCTCTCTCTCTCACACTCGCACACACTCTGTGCACTTTCCTGTCTGCGTTTCTTATTGGAATCATTTCTGTTGAAATTTGCAGCTTTGGCAATGTGTTTGTGTGTGTCTGTGTGTGTGTTCGTTTCAGTTAAAGATTGAATTGGCAGAAATCGTAATCTCTTTCTCATATTTGTTGATCTAATTCGATTCGATTCGATTTGATTCGATCAGCTGCTTAGCAAAATTGCATTCAACAGAAACGGAGATATGATCTGTGAGATATATGAATATGATCCATAAACAAATGCAATTTCTTTTGCTTTTTTTTTCTTGTATCAATTTACTTACAACAACAAATATGTGCAAACTAATCGAAATAATCTTTTATTTATATGAAGACAAGTCAAAAACAAGTAAAAAGGCTCTAGTCGAAAAAGCCCGACTAGACGATACCCTCAACCCTATACTTGTGTATGTGTGTGTGTGTGTACGCGCATACTGCATACTCAACTTCAATGTTCCATATCTCCGGTGTTTCTTAACCGATGTCAATAAAAACTTCACAGATTGTCATTATTTTGTTTTATAATTCAAATGCCGTCAAGGTTTTCCATATGCAATATTTTGTTGTTATCGATCCTATGTGTATATCGGAAACGGGAAGAGTTATCGAAAATCGAAAATAAACTTGTACTGCCTAGGGTTAAGGCGAGCTAAAGTTCAAAATCTGGAGTCTCTAGCTCTCTTATAGGCTCTGAGATCGAATCGGCTGTTGATGCTGATCAAGAAAATATATACTTTATGGGGTCGGAGATGCTTTCTAACACAAAACTATTATACCCTTTTTCCCCATTTTGAATGGGATCAGGGTATAAAAAGGAGTAAAGCATATATTTGATATACACTGTTAGAAATTGGTAGTGACTATGCTTAGGATATATATCATTCTCATAAATATTTCATTCTATTAACCATTTGTTATACCAATTCGAATGTTATTCGATCATGTTAAACCTCTGTTACAGCTAACAGCAGCCGATAAGCAGAAGCAGCAGCAGCCGTTAACGATCTCAATTCGCCAACTTTTACAACGACAGCAGCAGCAGGAGCAGCAAAAATGCTGGCCACACACCAACAACAACAACAGCCAGCAGCAACAACAGCAAGCGCAACAACAACAGTAAGAGATAATGATGTTGCTCGCGAGCGTCGTGATTCAAGCACCTCAGAATCCTCGCTGGAACATTTGGATTTGGGCCGAACACCCAAAAAGCTCAGCAGCAGCAGCGGTGCGCCGCAGCCAACGTCGACGCCACACAATGCTGTGTCAGCAGCAGCAGCGACAGCGTCGTCGCGCAAACGCAAACTGCGACCGCAACAACAGCAACAATTGCCGCTGTCCGATGAGGAACAGCAACAACAGCAACTGTTAGATTCCTCTACACAGCGACCGCGTCACAAGCAGCGACGCAGCGCAGTCGCAGCTGCTGCCAGCGCGAGCATCGTTGTCGACTACAGCGCCAGCGGCGACGCCAGTTCGCTGCGCAAAAAGTTTCGTCTCAATCGCAGCACAGCAAGCAGCAATGGTGGCGCTGCCAACGGTGATTTATCCGAATCGGGTTTCGTTGATGGCAGCACTCACAGTGCTATTCTGCTCACCAGCACCAACAGCAACATCAACAACACCAACAACAGCGCAGTCGCAGCGCAGCAAACATCAAGCGCTAGCAGTTCGGGTGGCTCATCGCCCGAAGGTCTCTCCTCGTACCCATCGAGCGCCGAATCGGGCATCAGTGCCGGCGATGAGCACATGAAATATGTGTGTCCCATCTGTGAGGTGGTCTCGGCCACCCCCCACGAATTCACCAATCATATACGCTGCCACAATTATGCCAACGGCGACACCGAGAACTTCACCTGCCAAATCTGCTCCAAGGTAAGAGACGAACTTCTTCTTTCAACATTTCTCTTTCATACGTTGCTTAAAAAGCACAGAAATCTCACATAACGGAAAAGAATCTTGCATTTTAAAAATATAAGTTTCTTGGATTTCGAAAATTCGAAAACAAAACTCTTAAAAATGTCTGTAATGTCTGTCTGACTCGAAACCCATTCGAAAACCTCGAAACCCATAGGAAAACTCAAAACCCATTCGAAAAACTCGAAACCCATTCGAAAAACTCGAAACCCATTAGGAAAAGTTGAAACCCATTCGAAAAACTCGAAACCCATTCGAAAAACTCTTAGTTTTAAGCTTTGTATACTGATTATTGAACCCTTGACTTAATCTAACTTTTTCCTACCCTTTCTCTTCCTCTTTTCCTCCCTCTCTGTCTGTACACCCTGTCTCTGTGTCTTTTGTAGGTTCTCTCATCGGCATCCTCCCTAGATCGCCATGTGCTAGTCCATACGGGAGAGCGTCCGTTTAACTGTCGCTATTGCCACTTGACCTTCACCACGAACGGGAATATGCATCGTCATATGCGGACACACAAGCAACATCAGACATCCCAACAGCAGCAGCAGTCGCAACAGCAACAGCAATCCCAACAGCAGCAGCAACAATCGCAACCACAACAGCGACGCCAGCAACACGGAGGAGGAGGAGGAGCAGGAGCAACTGGCTCGGGATCGGGATTGGGATCGGGTGTACAGTTGTTGTTGCCAGCTCGTGCGGAGAGCTATGAGAGTGATGCCAGCTGCTCGACAGATGTGTCCAGTGAGGCGAACAGTCACAGCGACAGCAACAGTCATCACAACAACAACAACAACAATACACACAAAACAAACAACAATAACAACAACGAGAATGAAATGGAGCTGGAGAATGAGATAAAGCAGCGACGCCGCAAAACCCTGAATAATAACAACAACATTGTAAGAGATGAACATGATCGGATGGAGGAGGAGGAGGTGGAGGAGCAGGAGGATCGGCATGATGATGCTGATTCGGATGTGGATAGTGTTGATAGTGTTGCCCAGGTCATAACCAGTACACCAGATGTTGCAACTCTGCTCGCCTCGGGTGGCACCTCGCCCACCCACTCGCATTCGCCCTCACCGCCCCTGCTCCGGCTGCAGAGCTGCCCGGCCTGCAATATGGGTGAATTTGAATCTGTGCCAGCGCTGTGCGCTCATTTGGATGCCGAGCATTCGGACATACCGGCCAAGTGTCGGGAGTGTGAGGTCATCTTTGCCACACATCGACAGCTGCAGGCGCACAGTTGTCGGGGTTTACCGCCGCTTCTCGGTGTTAGTTCCTCCCCGCTGCACAAGCAGGAGGAAGACGACGAAGACGACGACGACGACGAAGACCAGCACCAACACCAGGAGGAAGAGGATGATAATGATGTGGATGGGCATGGAAATGGGGAGAAGGAACAGTTGGAGCAGCGAGAATGTGAAGACTTCTTTCAGCAACTGTACCTCAAGAACAAAGCCTCAACAGCGACAACCCTACTACCCTCCCCCATCAAACATGAGCCGACGGATCAGCGTCAGGATCTAGCCGATATCCAAAGCATTCTTAACATGACCAGCTCCAGCTGCACCTCAAGCTTTCTGCGCAACTTCGAGCAATCGGTTAACACACCCTGCTCCAGCCAGTACAGCGTCGACGGACGCGATGGCGAAGAGGAAGCACAGGATGCCTTCACCAGTGAATTCCGACGCATGAAGCTACGCGGTGAGTTTCCCTGTAAACTGTGTACCGCCGTCTTTCCCAATCTGCGTGCGTTGAAGGGACACAATCGCTACCATCTATCGGAGGTGGGAGCTACCGGACCCTTCCGTTGCAACATGTGCCCCTATGCCGTTTGCGACAAGGCAGCCCTGGTACGTCACATGCGTACCCACAATGGGGACCGTCCGTACGAGTGTGCTGTCTGCAATTATGCCTTCACCACCAAGGCCAACTGTGAGCGACATTTGCGCAATCGTCATGGCAAGACGAGTCGCGAAGAAGTCAAGCGTGCCATTGTCTATCATCCGGCCGAGGATGCCAGCTGTGAGGACAACAACAATAGATCACGTTCCGATGGCGACCTTCTCACCGAAGGTGCTAATGGTAATGGTAATGGTGGTGGTAGTGGTTATCGTTGTGCCACGCCCACAGAGCACAGTTCCTCGGCCAGTTCGTCGCAGTCACAGCTTAAGCACATGTTGCTGGCGGACGCAACAGCAACACCAGCAACAGTAGCAACAGTAGCAGCAACACAGCAACCACCACTGAAGATCCAAGTAAAGAGTTTGGATCAGCTGGTGGATAAGCCGATGCCAGCTTTAGATCTGAGCATGGATGTGCTGGACTTGAGCAAGAAGCCGGCACAGCTGCTAACAGAGCAAAGGGAGCAGAGGGAGCAGCTCGAAAGACATGAATTGCTACTGCAACAGCAACAGCAGCAGCCGCAACAACAGCAGCAGCAGCAACAGCCACAACAACCATTGTTTGGCGCTGGAGATGCTGCCACACAGTACATGCAACAGCTGTTGCGCAACTTTATGTTGCAACAATCACCTGGATTTCCGTTCTTTGGCTTTATGGCGCCACCGCCACCAGCAGCATCAGTTGCAGCTGCAGCAGCAGCAGCAGAGAAATTGTTACCAACAACAAATGCAAATGCAACTGCATTGCCGCTGTCACTACCAGTGCCACTGCCCCTGCCCCTGCCCATGCCAGCCGGTGGACCGGTCAAGATGGTCATCAAGAATGGTGTCCTGATGCCGAAACAAAAGCAACGGCGCTACCGCACCGAACGTCCCTTTGCCTGCGAGCATTGCTCGGCGCGATTCACTCTACGCTCGAACATGGAGCGACATGTGAAGCAGCAACATCCCACCCACTATGCAACACGACAGCGCAGTGGACATCATGTGATGCGTGGACGTGCTGCATCCAGTCAGGCTCAAGCTCAAGCTCATGCGGCTGCAGCGGCAGCTGCTGCAGCAGCAATGAGCAATCTTACCCAACAGCAGCAGCAACACTCCCATGCCCATCATCATGTTCATGCCCCGATTTCAGAGCAGGTCAAATATGCGATCTTGACACAACAGTTGAAGGCGCGCAAGGATACCGATCTGTTGCAGCAGGCACTCGCACATGGCTCAAGTAGTGTCGTTCCAAATCCTTTTCTACATTTTGGCTACACCAACAACAACAACATCAGTAACAGCAACAAGCAACAACAGCAACAGTTGCAGGTGCTGGATGATGATGAGCCGCCCAAACTAATCATTGACGAGGATGATGAAGATGTCGAGGGTTGTGTCGACGACGACGACGAAGAGGAAGAGGAAGAGGAGCAGGATTTTGATATAGACGAAGATGAGGAGCAGGAAGGAGCTGAAGAGATCGAGCAGCAGCAGCACAGGCAAGAGGAGACGACCAAGACTACCAAACCCATGGAGGCAGCCAAAAAGGTTGCCGAAATCATTCTCGAGCAAGCAACCAAGGAGCAAGTGGATCAACAGCCAACACCAACAACAACACCACCAACATCACAACAAAAGCAACAGCAACAACAACAAGTTGCACCTCCAACAACAATGAAAACTATGATTGCCCAAGCCGAATCGGTGGCCAAATCCCTGAAAGAAGTCGCCAGTTCACCGTTCAAGGATGAATCTCAGGATCTGGTGCCGGTAGCCAAACTAGTGGACAATGCAACCAGCAATCAGGTGTCGTTCAACAGCTATTTTCGACCCAGCGACGTTGCCAATCACATGGAGCAGAGCGATGAGGAAGGTCTCGTTGCCAGTGGTAGCGCCAGTGAGAGTAACAATTCCGGAACCGAAGATGTTACCAGCTCCAGCAGCAGCTGTGGCAATGATACAAAGAAAAAGTCCGCATACAGTTTGGCACCCAATCGGGTCAGTTGTCCCTATTGCCAGCGCATGTTCCCTTGGAGCAGCTCGCTGCGCCGTCACATCCTCACCCATACGGGACAGAAGCCCTTCAAGTGTTCCCATTGCCCGCTTTTGTTCACCACCAAGAGCAACTGCGATCGCCATCTGTTGAGGAAGCATGGCAACGTTGAGTCCGCAATGTCCGTGTATGTGCCAACCGAGGATGTGAGTGAGCCCATACCGGTGCCCAAGTCGGTGGAGGAGATCGAGCTGGAGGAGCAGCGCCGGCGTCAAGCCGCCGAAGCTGAGCATGCCGAACGCGAAAGGGAAAGGGAGCGTGAACGCGAGAAGGAGCGGGAACGTGATCGTGAACGTGAACAACAACAATTGATACAACAATTGCGTCAACAAATGGCTGCTGCTGCTGCTGCAGCTGCAACTGCTGCCGTTGCCGCCGCCACCGCCGCCGCCAACGTTGTTGCCGTCGCGCCAGCTCCAGCTTCATCTCCATCGCCAGCACAATCACCACCCGGTGGTGTGGAAGCAAGCAGTGATCTGCCCTACAAGTGTCATCTGTGCGAGTTCTCCTTTGGCGAACGTTTGCAGTGCCTGGAGCATATCAAGCAGTTGCATGCCCATGAGTTTGCACTCCTACTGGCCAAGGGTGCTATCGAAACGGATGCACAACAGCAGCAACAGTTGCCAGCTAATTCGCATTCGGATGATGAGGCAATAGCAGCAGCAGCAGCAGCAGCATCTGTTGTTGGCATCAGATCTGGTGGCAAATATCCCGACTATAGCAATCGTAAGGTGATCTGCGCCTTTTGTGTGCGTCGCTTTTGGTCAACGGAGGATTTGCGACGACATATGCGTACGCATTCGGGCGAACGTCCGTTCCAGTGCGAGATCTGTTTGAGGAAGTTCACGTTGAAGCACAGCATGTTGCGGCACATGAAGAAGCACAATGGACGCAGTCACAATGGTGGTGAGCTGGATCATCAATCGGATTGCTCCGATGATGAACAAATGATGTCATGTTCGCCACCCACAACGCCAACACCCACCAACAACAACAACAGCAACACTTGCCAGAACAACAACAACAATACCAGCAACAATAACAACAACACCAACACAAAGCAAGTACTGCGAGAACTTTTGGGCAAAGCGAACGAGCTGCGTATCAATCGTTTGGCTGGTGCCGAGCACAAGGAGAACATTGCCGAAGCAGCAGCATCAGCAGCAGCAACAACAACAGCAGCAGCAGCAACGAGTGTTGCCAGCGGTGATTTAATTGGTAATCTTTTGGGTATCAGTGATCAGGGCATACTCAATAAGTTGCTCTCCTCACCCGACGAAGCTGCCAAGCTGCTCGGCGTGGAGAAGTAAGAAAACAACAACAACAACAATACGAACAAGCGAAACAAAAACAAAAAAAAAACAAAAGAGCTAGTCAAATATATGTAGGTTCGTACATACATACATGTGCTAAACTAACTGTACTTGCTCTCTCACTGTGAGTCAAAGAGCAAGAGCGCGAGCAGGTGAAATGTTTTTTGAGCGCGAGAGAGCAAAAGTGCAGTTAGCTTAACAAATGGATGTATATACCTAGACACACATACTAAAATAAGACAAAACAAGGATGCCAGACTTTAACAAAAACAAACGGATAAGCCAATGTTAGTATGTATGTGAGTTCGTTGGAGGGAGAGAAGAACACACAACGTCAGCTCAGTAGTAGTCGTTAGTCATATATATATACATATATATATCCTCTGCAGGGGTAAAAACATATATACAAAACTAAACTATACATTTAATCCCAATAAGGAAATTCCATAACCGAAACCGTTTCACCGAACGTCTGGAACGGCATTTAGTTGATGAGAATTTTGAACTGTATGCGAAATATCATATATATATATATATATATATATCTATATATGTATATGTGTGTATATATATATACATATATATTTTGCTCGCCTTACATATACCAAAGCTTAAATAGATTTTTTTTTTTCGTCAACTTAATTTTAGTCAGTTTTTTTTGGTTAGTGTAAGAGCTTTTTGTGTGTGTATGTGTAATTTGAGTAACGGTACAACCGAATTTGTAACTGAAACACAACCAAATCGTGTTCCAAAATACACTTAACAAAAATATAATCAAAACTTTTTTTTCATCATTCTTTTTTTTTTGGTATTGCATGTAGATCTAGTTTTAAGTATTAAGAATGAACACAACTAAAGAAAAGATAGAAAGAAAAGAAAGAAAAATCCATGACTTAAGTTTAAAAACTGTACAAGAAATATTTGCCTTCGTAGTGCTCTTCAACTTACTTTTATTATTAATAATAAATAAATATTATAAATGTAATATGATTATTTTATAGTTAACTGACAAAATGTACATTAAATGAGGCCTTTAACCGCATTGTGGCTTAAATCGAAATGATTAAATAATTAATTACATACATACATACATATATAATTAAATGCATTAAGCATTCCATATTAACTTTAGTCGTTTAGGTTAAGTAACATTTTTTTTTATTTTTTTTTAAATATATATAAATATAATCAACACACATATATAACTATTACTTATATACATACATAAATATTGCTATAACTATTTTAATATATATATATATATAAAAAAAACTCACTGATAAAGCGAAATTTATTGCTGTAGCTTAAACAAAATTTTAAATTGATCAACTTTTATGCATAATATCACACACAAACACACATACATATTAGATACTTAGAGCAAATCATATACATACATACATACGTACATACATACATATATATATTTTAAAACGTAGTTGGAACATTTTACAGCAATAACCAAAGCATTTCATCAATTGCGAGTTTTAATCAATTTTTACTTGAAAAGCGAAAGAGAAACAAATTATTATTGAACAAATTAAATTATGTACTTAGTGTTTATGTACTTAATAATATAAATCTTAATTTAATTACGGCAAAACAATTATTGATATGACAATGCAAATAAAAATATTAAAAAAAAACAAAACAAAAAACAGTTGCGATCAAGAATATTTAATTAATTTTTACTATATATATATATAAATATTATATATTGGTTTGGGGTAGTTTTCTCAACTTTATTGTTGGTGTTTTCTTCTTTAAATCCCACGCCTAAAAGTAAACTTTATATTTTGGGGTGCTGCCTAAAAGTAGGCTACAACTTTTTTGGCAAAACAAAACTAATATTCATATGCAATAAAATGCAAATAAAAATATTAAAAGCAAAAACATAACAAAAAAACAGTTGCGATCAAGAATATTTAATCAATTTTTACTATATGTATATATATACTATATTGGTTTTCGGTAGTTTTATCAACTTTATTGTTAGTGATCAATCCTATGCCTAAAAGTAAACTTTCTTTTCGGGCTGCTGCCTAAAAGTAGGCTATACAAATTTGTAAAAATTTGTTTTTGCTTCTAATTGTTGACAGAAAAACAACAAGTACGCACTATGTACAACGTGTGTACTTGTTTTATTTATAAATATATACTTTTTTTAAAGTGTATACATTACGCAAAGTGTGCATAAAATATGCACAGTATATAAATCATATCCCAAATACTTAACTATTTTTTTTTTTGTTCGAAGAACTTTTTATATTTAAATATATAAAAATACTTACATACATGTATTTAATTTAAAGCACTTGATTAAAAGTTTCCACGTGTCAGCAAACAAAAGTACATATGAAAAGATAAATAAATACATACCGTGTTTGTATGTACACACACACACACACACACACTCACAAAAAACAAAAGCGCAAAAAAAATAAACACACACAATTAAACGAGCCCCCAACGAATTCAAGTAAAAACAAGAACAACAACAGCTGTTTTTTCAAGTTCTTATGCGTATACATACATATGTACATACAGTTTCGCACATATATAAGTTTGTGTGCAGGTCTATCTATTAAACACGCTGTCGTCGTCTTCGTTCGCCGGTTCGGTTTCGTCGTACCAACAACAACAATCACACCACACCACACACGCGACGGGCCCCAACTTGGCACAGCCTCAGCTTTTGCTTTTGCTTTCAGTTCTAGTGAAACCACCAGGTTGTCCAGCCGCAGCAACAACCACACGCGTTTCCAGCCCGATTCTCCATTCTCCATAATCCGTTATTCCTGGCCTGTTCAAGATGTCCTTAGTTCGTCTTATTGGTGCTGAGGTAAGTGCAATTTCAATTACTCAATTATCGATAAACGAGGGTGTACTAAAACGCGTAGTGTTGAAAAGCTTTAATTTAAAGTGCATTGGCATATGTAAATAAATCTATATGTATGTATGTGTGTGTGTGAATGCAAATTGCAACTGTTAAATGCACATTTAGATTAATTTGCGAGTGCGGTCACAAATTGGTCAATTAAACGGTACAGCGAGTAAAAGAAAGGGCAATTGATAGAGATAACACATGTTACGTAATTTTTTTTTCTGTTTGCTGCGATTTAGATAATACGACGATCACAAACAACTGCCAACACACACATACATATACGCCCTCACGCACACATTCAAGCATGCGCAAAATAAAGTGTGTGATAATATTTAATATGCATGTGAACCAATTGTATTTTAATTAGGCGGCACGCCGTGAAAATGCGTATCAAGAACGCTCGGCTGCTGCTGCCCCAGTGATAAGCGTGGGCTTGTCGCACAGCTGCCCTTTGTAAATTAATATATGCGTTTGTATGTGGTTGTATATATTATCATGTTGCCAGGCAATTCCCACCTGTTGAGAAGCAAAGTAGTAAAGCACTAGAATCAGGAGATAATTAATACATAAGCACTATCAAACTTGCCAAAGATCACATACATACAAACATATTTCTTTTAGCCATTGCAGATTTTCAATAAATCATTGATCAAAAAGATCAAATAAACTTATAGTTTCAAGTCTAGGAAAATGTCTTTGGTGACGTCACAAATTCCTTAGCTGTAATGCGCTTCACCCTTTTAGTTTGAATGTCTTTTTGTGTACCATCGATATATCGATAAATTTAAAAAAGCATACCCTGTTTCTTTTTTGTTGTAGGCACGCCTGATCGCCAAGCGTAGTTACTCGTCAGCAGCTCCAACGACAAAGCTCTTCATCGATGGCAAGTTCGTGGAGTCGAAGACGAAGGAATGGATCGATGTGCACGATCCGGCCACCAATCAGGTGGTGACCCGTGTGCCCAAGGCCACCCAGGAGGAGATGAAGACCGCCCTGGAGTCAAACAAGAAGGCCTTCAAGTCGTGGAGCAATCAATCGGTGCTATCGCGCCAACAGGTTATGTTCAAGCTGCAGGCCCTGATCAAGGACAACATGGGCGATCTGGCCAAAAACATAACCAAGGAGCAGGGCAAAACATTGGCCGATGCCGAGGGCGATGTCCTACGCGGTTTGCAGGTGGTTGAGCACTGCTGCAGCATTCCATCGCTGCAGATGGGCGAAACTGTTGCCAATGTTGCACGCGACATGGACACCTATTCGCTGGTGATGCCACTGGGCGTAACCGCTGGCATTGCCCCGTTCAATTTCCCTGCGATGATCCCGTTGTGGATGTTCCCGGTGGCCATTACCACCGGCAACACAATGCTGCTGAAGCCATCGGAACGTGTGCCCGGCGTCACCATGATGCTGATGGAGCTCCTCAACGAGGCTGGCTGCCCACCAGGTGTGGTGAATGTGATCCATGGCCAGCACGATGCCGTCAACTTCATTTGCGATGCACCCGAGATTAAGGCCGTGTCCTTTGTGGGCTCCGATCAGGCTGGCAAGTACATTTACGAGCGTGCCGGCAAGAATGGCAAGCGTGTCCAGAGCAATATGGGTGCCAAGAACCATGGCGTCATCCTTAGCGATGCCAACAAGGAGAATACATTGAATCAGCTTGCTGGCGCCGCTTTTGGAGCTGCCGGACAACGTTGCATGGCCCTGTCCACGGCCGTGTTTGTGGGTGATGCACAACAGTGGATACCCGATCTGGTCGATCGCGCCCAGAAGCTGAAGGTGAATGCCGGCCATGTGCCCGGCACTGATGTGGGACCAGTGATTAGTGCCGCTTCCCGTCAACGCATCAACGATCTCATCGAGTCTGGCGTTAAGGAGGGCGCCAATCTTGTTCTCGATGGTCGCAAGATAAATGTGCCCGGCTTTGAGGATGGCTACTTTGTTGGCCCAACCATACTGAGTGATGTGAAACCCCACATGAAGTGCTACACCGAGGAGATCTTTGGCCCGGTCCTGATCATCCTCAATGCTGACACCCTCGACGAGGCCATCTCAATTGTGAATGCCAATCCGTATGGCAATGGTACCGCCGTCTTTACAACCAACGGCGCTGCTGCCCGCAAGTTTGTCAATGAGATCGATGCCGGCCAGGTGGGCGTCAATGTACCCATCCCAGTGCCATTACCGATGTTCTCATTCACCGGCACCCGCGGCTCATTCCGCGGTGATCATCACTTCTATGGCAAGCAGGGCATCAAGTTCTATACACAGACCAAGACCGTCACCCAACTGTGGCGCGAAACTGATGTCACCCACACCCAGGCGGCGGTGGCTATGCCAACAATGAAGTGAACACATATATCCTGCAAGAAAGAAGGAATTTAGGAATTGCTGCATTTATTATCTGTGCCTGTTAACTAGAATTAAGCTAAATGTTAAACCAAAAGTGTATCTAAATAAAACAATTGCAATAAATTGTTAAAAAAAAAACGATTACTTTTCGATTCATCGATTTCTGAGCAACTCAATTTACTCACAAATGCTAAGCGCGAAATTCGATTTATATCTTAAGTACATTATGTACATATGTTTATTTCTTCTCCTTATCAATAGTTTTAGCAAAATGAAAAAATACTCGAGAGTTTTTAAAATACCCTTTTTTATATTTAACAGTTAAAGTGAAACCAATTACAAATTATAATAATGAAAAAAGTATATTTAAAACATTTGAGTCAAACCACAGATTTGGGATTTTGTTATAAGTATTTAAGAATTACATAATCCCCCACTACGTCACTCGAGTGGCTCTAATGTCTGATCAACAACTATCAACCATCAACCATTAAGACTTATATCTGTAGTTATTCTAAGCTATTTTTCTATATCCGGCTGTTGAACACATGATTATTCAGCTTGACTCCAACTTCAACTCGAACTCTATGAATGCCTGGAAGAAGTCGAGCTACTAGCGCCAAATGCCTGCTTGGCGACCAGCTCCTTGAATACACCGTTTGGCATTGCCATTAGCTCTTTAACGGTGCCCGACTCCACAATTTGTCCGCCATCGAGAACAGCAATTTTGTCCGCTTTGTTAACTGTGCTCAAACGATGGGCAATTGTCATTACGGTACGGTTATGGATCAAACGATCCAGTGCTGCCTGTACAAGTTGCTCTGACGCTGAATCTAACGCACTTGTTGCCTCATCCAATACCAGAATTCTTGGATTCTAAACAAAAAAATTCAATGTTAGTTCAATCCAATATATATATATATATATATATACGGAACGTACCTTGATTAAGGCCCGTGCAATGGCGACACGTTGCTTTTGACCGCCACTGAGGAGAATGCCACGTTGGCCGACAATGGTGTCGAGGCCATCAGGTAGTTTGCTAGTAAACTCAATGACATTGGAGTCCCGAACGACCTGATTGAGACGATCCTCGTCAACGGGATCGCCTGGATTCAAGCCATACAAAATGTTGGAACGTATGCTGCCGGAGAAGAGAACCGGCTCCTGACTGACGGCGGCAACATAATGCCGCAACCATTGCGGATTCAACATACGTATATCCATGTCATCCAGCAAGACTTTGCCACGATCTGGATCATATAGTCGATTAAGGAGCAATCCGATTGTCGATTTCCCCGACCCAGAGCGACCAACGATGGCTGTCGTCTGATTGGGCGCCAATGTAAGCGATAAATTCGAAAGGACTTTGCTTTCCGTACGCGTGGGATAGTTGAAGTCAACATTCTCGAAACGAATCTCTCCCAAGGGTTCCTTGGTGGGCACAATGCCCTCGTTAAGCGGTATCGTATATCTTCGATCAAATATCTCCCAAATGCGCGCGGATGCGCCAATGCCCTTGTTAAGCATACTATAGAAATTGGAGAGGCCATTCATGGCGACACCAACGTATCCGGCATACATCATGAACGCAGTCATGGCGCCAATGGTTAGCTCATCGCCAAGCACCAGAGTTCCACCATAATAAAGCACAGATATCATAACAAAGTTGCCAGAAAAGCCGGACTGTCAAAAATGAATATTAACTTTAACTATTTGACTTTCGATGATGATGATGATGATGATGACTTACCATGCCAAAGAATAAAGATTTCGCTTTTGACTCTTTGTAAGCAACTGCCATGGCGTCATCCAATTTAGAATCATAATCAGCAAACTCCATAAGCTCATGATTGAAGGTTTTAACCGTTCGCACATTGCCAAATCGTTCCTCAGCATGATTCATTACTTTCGCATATTCATCCAGCTCCAATTTAGTTATTTTACGCACATAACGACCATAAACAATGGCCATGCCACCAAGAGCTGGCACCACCAATGCACTAACCATTGCCAGCTTCGGCGATGTAACTGCCTATCGTATGGGAAATGAGTTAACAACTGTTTCCACTGTTTCAAGTGACAAGGACAAAGAGCTCACCATCATGACGGAACCAATTGTAACCATGGCCATCGAACGAAAGCCATCCGAAAGATTGTAACTGATTGAGTTACCCACCAAAAAGGTATCGTTGCTTAGACGATTAATGAGCGCGCCAGTGCCGCGACTATCGAACCAGGCCACCTCCTGCGATAATATGGCACGATAAAGGCGGGAACGTAGGGAACGCACAATGCGCAGGGCTGTAAAGGATTACAAACTGTCATCTTTGGTATACACTGTTTTTGGAGAGAGTGTAAGGGTTGGAACTTACTTGCCGTGCCGAAAAGATAGACACGGCCAGAGTTTGCCAAAGCGCCGAGCAGGAACAGGGCGAGAAGCTTAAATGTGAAGCCACGTAATTTATCCAATGCATCCGAGTCTAGACCATTCTTATTGAAGACGATATCGACAACACAACCCAAAAAGTACGGAACACTCATTGTGATGCCCGATGAGACAACCAAGCAGATAAAGCCACCTAAAAGCCAAAGACAGAGATATACAAGAGATGTTTAACTATGGATTTTGTGTAAAAGGCGTAAGGTTGGCATTTACCCAACAATGTCCATATCTCGTCACGTGTCATTGAGAGCAGACGTTTGTACTCCGATTTGAAGGTTTTGAAGAAGTTACTCACCTCCGCCGGTCTCTCTACTGTATTCAGACCGCGTCTAAAGTTCAGCAAATAAGCTGCCAATCTCGTGGCACGGCCAGCAGTCGAACGGATGGCCAGAGGAGCAACTGGTGGAGTTGGCATCTTACACATTTGATTGTAGGGACGCCGCAGCTGGTGCAGCGGATTATGTCGCGAGCCAGCGCGAGTTATTTGACATATCTGCAGTGCTGTCCTCACATGATTCACTCGCGTGCAGTTAAGCAGCATTGTTGGGATCAATTTAAAAAAAAAAAATAAAAACCTTCTGTAATTTTACATATAACTATTCATTTAAAAACCAAAATAAAAAACTTTAAGATGCAACGCGGCTAAAAATAACGAAACACAAAATTTTGACCACCTTCCAACCAGACCAAGAATAATTTAAAACAGCTGTTTGTTTATTTGTTACATATTTACGCCAGAGTTGCCCATCGCTAGCACAGAGTTTCCACTCAGATGTGACGTGAAGGCAAACTAGATGCTTACAAACATTTTCAGGACTTATTCAACACTTCAGGTTGATTCTTCTTTCGATTACAGCTGTGGCCACAGAAGTTGCAAAAACATCGACCATGCGATACATCGATGTTTTTTGCAGCTCTATTGAGCAATGAGTATATACATGAGTGGAAATTGGCACGCCCACTATCGATAACCACTCTCCATGCCACGACTGCGTTAGGGCTCGTACTCAGCTGTTTTGATCTGGCCCTGCCGCCATAA
Organism: Scaptomyza tumidula; assembly: GCA_035044465.1. Classification (NCBI taxonomy): domain Eukaryota; kingdom Metazoa; phylum Arthropoda; class Insecta; order Diptera; family Drosophilidae; genus Scaptomyza; species Scaptomyza tumidula. The sequence continues at coordinate 696,960 of JAWNNW010000130.1, forward strand.
TTGAATTTGTTTTTGTTTTCACTATGGATTGTTTTGTCTAATATGCCTAATATGTATGTAATTATGTATGTATGTATCAGAGCTCATGCCAATGTATTCTCCCTACTCATGTTTTGAATGGTTTGTTTTGATTTGAGTTGGTGCTGTATAATTCGTTTTGCATTGCATTGCTTGGGTGGCTGAAATCGTATGTTTGTTCGTATACAAAATTAAAACTTTTTTGTTTTATATACATAGGTTAATAAATGAAAGCAATCAAAATAAATTATGGAAAATTGTTTTAAAATTTTAATAATGAAACTTAATCTAGAATTTTTACAAATAACAATATATGAAAATTTCTTTAATTTTTATGTGCGTACGCATATGTACGTACTATTGTTTTTGTTTAATGAACGTTAATATATTATGTTTGGATGTGTGTTGTTGTATGCACTGATATAAATATATATATATATATATATGTGGTGTTGTTCTTAAGCATAAGTGTAAATTAAAGAATTAATATTATGCACGTTATGTATGTTAAATTAAAATAACTTAAATTCTGATGAAGACTGCAAATACTTTTTTGTATGGGTTGTGTAGTGTATTATGTGTATAATGATTCTTGGCTTGATAATTGTTCTATTAGTTTTATTGATTAGATTTTAAAAATTCCGATTGGTAATTTTAAATAGTTAAAACTTTTAAAATCACGACCGTTTCTGTTTGAACCTCAAGCATAAAATGACAAACACATTAAAAACAAGTAAGAAGGCTCTAGTCGAGAAATCCCGACTAGAAGATACCCTAAGCCCTATACTGTGCGCGTACAGTCAGTGCTTGCAAGTATATATGTATGTGTGTGAGTACGCATATACTGAATTCTCAATTAAATACTCAATAACTGATCGAAGCTGTTGATGCTGATCAATAATATATATACTTAATACGGTCGGAGATGCTTCGTTCTGCCTGTAATATACTTTTGCATAAAACCATTATACCCTTTTCACCAATTTTCAATGGGTGCGCGCGCAAATTTTTTCTTTTGTCTTATAATACCCTGAACCCATTTCTGCAAGAAAAACTTCTAGAAGGCAAAACGGCTGCAGGCTGCCTATGCCCGACATTGTGTGTAATGCATGTGTGTGCACCTAACGGGAATAAGAATAGACAAAACGCAAAATACAAACAACAACAACACGTGATGGTTGTCGTTGCTGGAACGCACAATCTGCACAATGTTATTTTGATACCCTTTATTACAATATTCAATTAATTTCAATGCAATTTTTAATATAAATGTATTTAATATAAGGACATTTAAGGTTAGGTATATTAATGTAAGTGTAATTTGGCTTTAAGTCATTTTAAACCTTGTCAATAAGTTAATAATCATCTTCCTTATTCCCAATATATACATACGCATATATAATGGAAGTCATATTTGAGTATATTACGTTTGGCCATACAATTTCACAAAGTTCATATAAAATCTATAGTATCCTCCCATGTTAGGCATTAGCAAGCAGATAGAACCAAAAGTCGAAAATTGACAATCTCAACTTTGGCCACCACACACAGCAAACAGAAGTATTGCCGATCACTATTGTTGTCTCACACATCGCAATCTTTGAGAGAGAGTTGAGAGTGAGTTGAGAGAGAGTTGACAAAGCAGAAGCGGTACTTTTTCCGCTTGCCCCTTACCCACGATCTTTAAATAGTCGTGGCGTGTTATCGATACCAAAAATGGGCGGCTATTTACGTCTCTTGTACTTAAATACTTTTTGCTATTGAGCTCAACACGTGCGCACACGCAATCGTTATCGATATTTGTGCATTTGCCTTTTTAGTTTGATTTTCAACATGGAAATTGGCGAAGGTAAGTTGGCCCGCCAAAAACAACAACATTCTAATATATTTAACTATTTTATTGCAGAGCTACGTACGTGGCTAGACGAGAAGAGCAAAGACTATACGGCACGCCTGGAATTTGCGATCAAAGCCTGGTTATCTCTCGATTTTGTCTATATCAATAAATATGAAGTCATTTGTCAATGGCTGGCCAACACGCTGCCCAATGTGCCAGAGCAGCTGCCGGTGGCACAATTGCAACAGCTGTTCAGTCTACGTGCCCAACCGGGTCTCGTGAGTGTGTCCACAAAATCGGCGCTAATACAGGCACTAATCCAACGCATAAAAGAAGCTCCACCCAAAGATGCCCAGACACATCCACGTTTGCTGCAGCAGCTGTTAAACTTTGAGCTAGTACAGGATGCACTGCGTGCCGACTATGAACTCAACATGTCAAGCTATGCTACACTCTTCAACTGCTACAAGCAACAGTTGTTACTCTCCAATAAAGATGAAACTAATCAGCTGCGGCATGCGGACTTTATGCTGCCTGTGTTGCAACAGCTGCGTGACTATGTGCAGCGTGCCCAGAATCATCCACGCCTGCTCAAGGCGTACACGGAGCTGACGCTGCAGCCGCTCTGCGAGTTGCTGTTGCACTTGCGTGAACAGAACTTTGATTGTTTCGAACAGTTTGCGGCACTCGAAATGCAACTAACCGATCATATAGATATCAAAGAGGCGACACAACGCATGTGCCTATTGCCGTTGCATGTGCATCTGCTTGTGCTGGAAACAGCATTGCTCAATCATCGCTACGATCCGAAGACACAGTTCAGTCTGACTCACTACTTTCTGCATTGGGACACGGAATGCAAGCTAGAGTGGGCCGGCACACCGAAACTGGTGCTCACATTGGCCACCTATGCAATGGACTCCTTGCGTAAGCATAATATAACGCTGCACTTTGATGACATGGGCAAACTGAAAGTAAATGCCGTCGAATATATTGCGAAAGGGATATTTAGATTGATACAAAAGTTTCGTAAGGAGCGGCGAGAATTACTGATGCTACTGTGTGCTGCACTGCGTCTCAATCCGTTGCTGATCGAGAAGGAAGTGCATCAAATAACCGTCTGGATGATGTGCGATCTGAAACGCAATGATGATGAACTGCGTCTATACTCTGAGTACTTGGTGCTTCTGTTGGACATGTGCCGACGCATGAGCGGCACCGAACGCTTCATAATGCAACTGCTAAAAGCACTGCGCGAATGGCTCTCCAAATTTGAATTGCAGTTGCCTCCCTTTCACCAGCAAAATGCCAAACGCCTACGCCTAACATCAGAATCGGAGACGAAGCCAAAACAAGAGGAGCACGAGCAGAATATCTATGTCCAACTACTGTTCAAGTCCAACAATGCAACGATTGAGATTTGCTCGACGGATCGCCTTGTACAGATGTGGCCAAGTCAGACAGCTGGTGTTGCCTTCACACGCCTCGTCAGTCATCTGATGTCCAAGCCATCGATTGTGATTTGGCGCATGCTGCTGCACAGCTTAGCCGAGCTGCTAGATCCCACATTGCGTACGGATGCCAAGGTGCGTGGCATTTTGCCAGTTAATGCGCAATTTGCCATTGAGTTGCAAGCAACGCTACTCAGTCAGTATTTGTTGGGCACACGGCTGGCGGAGCAGGCGCAACAGCATCAACGTCAGTTGGATGAACAGCGTCAGCATACGGCACAGGTGCTGCAACAATTTGGTCGCCATCTACTCGCCCGGGAGCACAATCGTAGCACAATGAACGTGTTCCTTGAGTGCGTTGAACGTGCCAACAGCTTTGATCTGCTGCTCGGTTACTATTGGCCAGATGGTTTGGCTCAGGTGAAACCTGAGGTGAATCTAAAGCAAAAGTTCTTAACCAGCGATGAGTGGGAACTGATACAGCAGCGTGTACACAATTTTGGCAAGACGACGTGCCGTCAACGCTTGCAGCGTCTGGAGCTGCAGCTAATCCAAGGCAACTGGCTACTGTTGCCCGAACAGCGGGCACAGCCCTGTCCGGATGCACTTGTCGAGCTGGTGCCACCACAGCAGCTCGGCCACTTGACGCGCGCCCAGAAACAACTGCGACTGCAGCATGACAAAACGCAAGAGGAGCAGTCAACATCATCATCTCTGTGGAAGGATGCGGAATACGTTGAGCTTTTGACGCTACAACTTTTGCAAGATTACGCTGATAGCGTTAAGGAGGCGAAGATCAAGGGCACGTTGTTGTACAAACAACTGCAGCTGCTGCAGGGCGCCAATAATGATGACGCCGCTTTGGCCAATGCCTTGAGGCAACATTCCGACAGCACAAAGCAGCCGGCTTTGCCCCTCGAAATCACGTTGCAGCTGATTGAATCTTTGCAGCAACTGCCACTCGCACAGCTGGTTAGCGGCACCAAGTCACGCCTCTGGCTGCTCATCTTTACGTTATACCATGATGTGCGACGCGCTCAGTTGGAGCAACAAGCCAACCAGTTGCTCGAACAGCTCATAGGTAGGAATTGAATGATTTCATTCATCATTTATATTCATTCATTACCTTTCGCAGATCTTTTACATTTTGGTCAACCCTTGGCCATTTGTAGCTACTTTCCGCAGCTTGTGGAGCTATTACAATTGGTACCCATTGATACGGAAGCGACCAGCTCTTCCTGGCGCTTCTATGAGATGCTCTTTGGTTGTTGCATTCGTCGCTTGACGCCCGGCAGCGACATCTTCCTGGCCAGCTGTGCCGAACACTTTCGCAATGAATGGGCAACGGATAACAATTTGAGCCTGGAGTGCCGCCAGCTGCTGCTGCTCGCCATCGAGACGCTATCGAGTGGCACGGGTGCTCAGGCTAGGCGCATGCAAAAACATTTGCAGCCGCTGCTCGAGATCTATGGACAAATTATCACACACAAGTTCCGTTCGACGAAGAAGCCACCATCTGTCTACAAGGATTTCGTACAGCAAACAATCAGCGGCTATGCCATCTATCTGAGCAGCTGCATCAATCGAGCGCTGCAACCTATCGATGATAACTTTCGACGCATTTGCAAGATATACATTGGACACTCGGTACAGTACAACTAAACCTAAACAAATATATATATGTATATATAATTTTAATGTCAATCTCAACCTCTAGCTGAATTATCGAAATACTCATGCTATTCGTTTGCTGAATGTGGCGCTAACGCATCGCCAGTTACTGTGTCTGGACCAAGATGAGATTGTCTTTGTGCTGGACAGCTATTGGCGTCAATTGAATGCGGACATTGAATCCGCATCGACATTGGACATACAGTGCATTGAGCCGGCTATTAAACTAATCATTGGCTACAAAACCAATGAGGATTTTCTGCTCTTACTGCGCCAATTGATCGTCCAGCTGGATGGAATGAAGCGGCCCGAGACAGCGGCTCAGCATACGAGCCTTCAGAATGTTCTCATATTGCTGACGCTGTGCGCCAAATGTTCCCTAAGCAGCATTAAGGGTGCGGTAAGTATATAACCTTAAACACCGGCAGAGGAATGGAATCTTTACTATTTATCTCTCGCTTCAATAGATGCTCAACGAACACTTTGAACTTATTAGCGGCAATGTGGCATTGCGCCTGCCTCCGGTGGCTGATGACAGGTATTGCCAACATATGCTGCGTCTGCTTGAGGCACAGAGTGCATTGGCCAGCAATCGTACCGTTCCACTAACCGGCGAAACCCTCGACTCCATTCTGGGCAGTATGCTTGATATAAATATCAAGCGTTTCATCATTGCCGGTGGCAGTTGGCAAGATTTTTTGCAGCTCCACGCCACTCTCGCCGAGAATAGTTTGCTACTGTTGCGTCAGCATGCGTCGCTTATGTCGGATCGTGCCGCCCAATTGACGGCTCTGTGTCAGGATCTGGTGCAATCGATTGTCTGCTATCGCAGTGAACGCAAACAGGCCCAAAGTCTAACAGATGACGAGCTCGATGGCTTGTCGGAGCTGGCACTTAAATTGGTTACTCTTATGGCCGGCATTGCAGCCGGTCCCCAAGCGTTGGCCATCAAACGTGTGGCGCCATTCCTGCTTCTCTTTACCATCAAGCAAATGGTCGACACCGAGCGACCCACCACACTCTTCGAGAAGGTAATTCTATACCTCAATCAGCCAAAGAGAGAGTTGTTAACTAACAGTTTGTGTTTTACAGGTTAAGGTTCACATGGATCGCATCTGTCATGAGCTGATTGGCATCTGTGATCATCGCGCTGGACACTTTATACTACGTGCCAGCAGTGAAGCGGGCGCCCGGATGTATCAAAATCTGGTCAAGGAGCACGACAAATACCACAAGTTCCGTGGCAAAGTTTAGACATACTTGTACAAATATAACTAGGTTGTTTTTTTTTTTAATAAACAAATATTTTATATATCAATGTGTATGTTACCTCAAATGATTGCGACATTCTCCAATAAGAAATCAATTGTTTCTTTAACAAACTTGTTTATTTAATAAATTAATTTTAAATTTTACATCAAATGATTGTTACATCTAGTTTTTGTTTGTGTGTTGCTTTTAAAGCTCTTGAAACTGCTCCCTGGTTTAAAGCTTGCGACTGACCACAGTATATATTAAGGCATTTCGTATGTGATCTTGTTATATGTACAAGGATGTTTATGAATGGATCGTTTGGTACGATGAAATGTGCTTCTATTATAATTTCTTTTTTTTTTGTACTTGTTTGTAGTTTGGCTAAAATGCGATCAACGTATTTTATAAGGTGGATTTGGTATGCATCAGATCATACATTTCGCAGCTGTCGCAAATTGGACGATTGGCTTTTTCTGGATAATGGCCACTGCAAAAAGAGAGAGAATTTTCATTGAAGAAGAGGCAGATTTAAGGAATGTTGTAAAATACGTACAAGACGGTGACACAACCGTGACAAAGGAAGTTATGGCACTCAACGCACGAAAAGCCGCAATCCTCGCACAAATGATACGAGCAACTTGAGCACTTGTCGTGTATGATGCGCATTTTACGGCAACAAACGGATAGCTTGGGCGTTAAGGTTGGATTTATGAGATCCGGCTTTAGGTTGCGCAAGTTGATGCTGCCATCTCCATTCAAATGATAAAGGTCGCATAACTTATCGGGTGCCTTGCTTTTTGAAGCGGCCATTAAGTTTGCGGCGCCAAGAGCCATCATCTTGTTGGTTTTTTCTGCGCGTCCAAAAGACAAGACAAGGTTATATCAGAAACTTAAAGAAATTTGTCTGCATTACAATAATACGCACCATGAACCGCTTTCATTTTTTCCGGGTCGCGAGAATCGCTCATTTTTTCGTTGACAAAGATTTTGGTTTGGGTAACATTATTATTACTATCATCGTCTTCGGAGCGCTTGCGTTTTGATGCTTCTCCCTCCATTTCTTTGATGTTGTTACACTTACCGGTTTTTTGTTAGATTCGGCTTCTGCTTTTTGACAAACAGCTGCTTTTTTTAAGTCGCCGCAATTGCAATTGAAAATGGCTTTGTTAGCGATAGCCAATAATCGATTGTGAACGAAATTTGTGCAGCCCTGCGGCTAATTGCGTAAAATCAATTGTATATTCGATATATCGTTATGAGCAGTCTCTACGCATGACAGCACTAGCTTGTCACTAAATAAATGTACATACATACGTATTAAAAATCGAAGTGAACATTTCGATATTAGGAAATACAGTTTTGTCAGCATTTCCTAGAAATTTTTGATCAGGGTTCCTCAGAAATTCAAATATACGCACACGTTCATGTAAGCAAGCAGCAGCGGTGGCAACAGGTTGTAGCCACAACGACACCGCATTAAGCGATCATCCAGCGTGACATATACAACAGCAGCAGCAGCAGCAACAGCAACAGCTGACGATATAGCAACATACACATTCGAAATTGAAACAGTATTCGTTAGATTGCAAGCCATGTCGGTTGATGATAATACGCCCATATTGCGCGGCTGCATACAATTGCCGCTGTCCAAGCAGGAGCTGTTGGAGGTGACCGCCAAGGCAAAGGATTATGCCATCATGCATGGAGCTGCCATGCGCTCCAAGACCAACTTTAGTCCAGATTCGCTTAACGTAAGTTCTTGTAATTATTCGTTTTGCGGATGTGTTTTTTTTATTTTTGTATGTTGGTTTTTGTGCAGTTTGCTCCCTTTGTGCTGATGCCATCGTCCTTTCCGCGCAAAGAGTTCGAGAGGGCAATCGCCTTGCAGCCGATTATTAATCGTCTGATGCACAATGTCGCCCACGATGAGGAGTTCATAACAACCACATTGGCTGAGACAATCAAAGTCGATGAGTTTACGGCCAATCTGTTTAACATTTATCGCAAGGCACTCGCCCATGGCTTCACCCAGGTAAGATAGCTTGTGTTTGTTTGCTCCCTTTTTAACTTACTATATGCCCATTCCAAACCCACCCATAACGAACCAACCCAACCCTGACCACATCATCAGCATTCTAACCCCACCCAATTACCAATCGTCATTCTACTGGTCATTATTATATCAGCTTCATTTATGTTTCCATCCGCAATCCGCCATCTCTCCACATCTCCAAGTTTGGCTGTTAGGTTTCAGACTGTTTCTTTCAGTGCAGGTGATTGAATTTGTGGACAGCTAAGTGGTTTCTCTTCCTATCTCTCTCTCTCTCTTCTAAATTCTCCCTTTCTCTGTCTGGCTAGTAACTTCCTTTGTGATCGCTTCAACTTTTCTTTCAGTTATAAATTTCAAAATTCTTTAAGAATAAATCAAATTAATTCAGAAGTTAAGAATCGTCGACAATGAGTATGAGCGTTATCTTATCGATATCATAAATCTCATAGGCAATCTAGTTAATCTCAAGCGCTTTTTAATTTTTTTGATTTACGCTCACATCCTGGGCCCCGGCAACTATTTAATATTAATATTTGCTGCTGCTGCAACAACATTTTTTTTTTTGTAGTTTTCTTAAATTTTTTTTTTTGGTTTTGTTAGTTTTTTTTTCGCAGTGTTTTTCTTTGTCTAACTCTGCCTCTAACTCTCTCTATCTCTCTTTTGGCGCTGCTCCTAGTGTTTGCAATGTTGTTGTTGTTGTTGTAGCTCGATAGACCCAGCTTAATGTTTTAAATTAATTCACACTCTAAAAATAACTCACGCATTGATTTGACATTTTCTGCTTTCTTTGTTCAACAACAAAAAAAATATATATATATATACATATATATATATTTGTGAAATAAACGTAACAAAAAATTACAAATTAAATCGAATCGAATCCGATAATCACAACTTGTGTTGTGTTGCTCGTGTTATCGTTTTCATGAAATACGTTAACGCATTTGCATTTCGAATTCGAATTCGCACACACGCAAAAATTAAAAAAAAACAAACACGCACATACACACACAACCACACACACACGTATGTTTAAAACCCAAAGCGCATTTCATTGGGCATGCTGCGCAGCGATCTGATGCTGGATTCCCGCTGTCATGAGCTGTCGACTGCAAAGGATAACAATGGCGATCAAATGGATCAACAGCAGCAGGAGGCAACAGGCAAAGGGGGCGTGGCGCGTAGCGTTAGCACAACACCGGCGTATTGCTGCTGGAAACAAGTCGAGATCAATACAATAGCATCGGGTTTTGGCCATTTGGGACCAGCAAGTAAAACTATACAAAGGTGCTGTCTCTCTTTCTTTCTCTTTTCTCTCTCTCTCTCCATAACTGTGTCTTTCGCTTCTCCTTCTGCTGTTACATATATAACTATTTGCATTGCCTGTACATGTCTCAAAAGCCTAACCAAAGCCATTCTCACACATGACAAAGTAACTTTCATACGATATGCAAATATATATCGATATTATCCTTATGCAAAATGGCCGCTTTTAATTTTATATTATATTATGGACATGGGGGTCATGATTCATGTTCAGCTAATAATAATGATTATAATTTGTAAATGGTCATGATTCATGTACAGCTAATAATGATTATAATTTGTATAATACATGCATATATATATATATATATAGCTTATTTCTTTAATATTAATACTTTTTACATGCGTATGTACGTTTGTTTTTGTTTAAGTTTTGGAATGTTCCTTTTTCGTTGTTCTTAGTTGCTTGACACGAAACAATTAAACCAGCCCACTCTCCCTTTCCCTTTTTTACTGCTTGCCCTGCTTGTCGATGCAACCCTGCGTGACCCCCATAAACCGTTCCAAACATAATTGCTTTTCTCTCTCTCTCTTATAACCCACTAAGTATAATTATACTACATACGTATAACTGTTTCTACGCTCTTTTAATATGCATGCATATGTACGTGCAGATCTTGAATTGTGCTGTTGCTTTTTTGTAATATTCCTATTATTTACATTTACTTTGTGTTTACAGCTAAAACACATGAAAATGTTGAAATTAGCTTTGTCATTCAGCCTTATCGCTAAAAACAAAAAAAATTCGCCAGAAACCTTAATGTGATATGCACACCACAAAGAAACACACACCTACCCACATACACATACACAAACACACGCACACACATGCTAAACGATGAGTCGCTTTGAGTGTGGTGAAATTTCTAGAAATTTGTTCATCATGAAATGAAACCTTATTGCTAACAAAAACAGCAGCAGCAAAATAAATTCGATATGAGGCTGCGATCTTTGCCTAAAGGAAAGTTAGTTCGGGTTTGTGATTACAAATTCATCGAAACTCACATTCGCGATAAATGTACACTAAACGCCGCATGTCAGCCAGCCAGCTAAACAGATTGCATTCAACTTTGGTACAAATGTACCAAACTTATCGAAGTGTGTATGCAATTATATGCAAATCAAATCAAATCATTTCACTAAATCAAACAATCGATACCAAATAAATCGATTTTCATTGCCTCGCTATCATTACGCTCTGTTCTCTCGCTATCTTTTGAATCCTTGTTATGCCACAAACATTCTCTCTCTCTCTCTCACTCACTTTCTCGCCGCGTTGTCCACTCGCTCTCTCTCCCTCACTTTTAAGCATATCAGTAATATATATTTTTGTCTTTAGCATTATTTTAAAAATTTAAATACCGAATATCGTTTACACAATATACAATATATACAATAATAGCCTAGGTTTAGTTTAGTTTTAGGCTAAGGGCTGCTTGCTGTTATCTAAATTGATTAAGCCGTTACAAACATATGGATATATACAAATATATATTATAACCGATCATAATTGCAGGCTTATAGCGTCGGTCTATTACGTTCTGACTATTTGGCTCACGTGTACGAGGGCTGTGCAATAAAGCAGGTTGAAATCAACACGATTGCCTCCAGTTTCGGTGGCATTGCTACACACTTGGTGCCTCTGCAGAAGTATTAAGCGCTCTTCTTTCTCTCTCTCACTCACTCACTCATGCACTCACTCTCTCTCTCTCTATCTCTCACACCATTTTAAATTTTTCTGTATTTTAACTCACATCAAAAATGTACACATTTATTTTAACAATGCACTCCTCTTTAGCATAGTTTCGTTCCCGAAGGCCTGTTTCACATTCCAATTCTGAAACATTCCGAATTTGAAACAGTGTTCTAAGAGCCTGCAAATGCACACACGTACACATACAAGCACACCTACATGCACATGCATATTGCAGCAATATGAAGACCTCACCTGTTTTTTAATCTCTCTCACTTTCACTCATCAAATCTTTTAAATGGCATGATCTTTATTGCACCCTGTGTCTCTTTTAGACACAAACACACACGTACAACTGTTTTCTTTGATTTTGGTTATGGCTTTGACTTTGGCTACAACGTAATTCCTGGTCTGATTTTTGCTTGCTTTTTTACTTGTAATATTAATAATTGTACATACATAAACCTTTAATCTACCTACATTTTGTTGTTGTTTGTTTAAATGTTTTTTTCGTGTATATAAAACTTTTTTTATTATATGAATTACTAATCTTTATACTTTTTTTTCTTGCCACCATTCCACTCTCTACCTTGCTCTCTCGCTCTTTCTTATTTAATGTGCCCACAGTTTTGTTCTACGTGAACTTGGTCATTCCGAGAAGCTACAGCACGTAAGTAAATACATCATTACATCAGTTGATTCGTATAAGTTGTTCTATCTCTCTCTCTCTCTCATATCTGTTATAGATGCCAAAGAACGAGGCACTTGCCGGCTTATGCGATGGCATGGTCAAGGCTTGGGATATATATGGAAAGCCGCAAGCGGTCATTTTGTTTATCATTGAGGATGTCTCCTACAATATTTGCGATCAGCGTTTCCACGAGTTCTACATACGTGAGACCTATCCGCATATCAAAGTACTCCGTCGCACTCTCACCGATGTGCATCGCGAGGGCAAACTGGGCCGAACCAAGGAGCTACTTCTGTGCGTATACTTTTTGGGTATGATACGGATTCGGAACGGATTTTTGAATAGCTTTTCTTTATTATGTATTGTAGCAACGGCACGGAGGTGGGTGTGATTTATTTCCGTGCCGGATATGAACCGGGTCATTATCCGTCGCAGGGCGAATGGGATGCACGCTATTTGATGGAGGCATCACTGGCCATTAAATGCCCATCGATACAATATCATTTGGCGGGCACAAAGAAAGTGCAACAGGCCTTGGCCCAGCCGGCCGTATTGGAGCGTTTCATCAATGATCCGGAGGAGATCAAGGCTGTCGGTAAAATCTTTACTGGCCTCTATTCCCTCGATGACAACGAGGTGGGCAATGCCAACTATGAGATGGCACTCCGCACTCCTGAAAAGTTTGTACTTAAGCCGCAGCGCGAAGGTGGCGGCAACAATGTTTACGGCTTAGACATTCCCGATGCGCTCAAGGTATGTTATATATATAGATCGATCGATGATAACGATTACGATAACGATTCATAAATCTGTTTAGCGCATGTCTCGCGTCGAGCGTTCCGCTTGGATTCTAATGGATCTGATTCATCCACCGCTATCGCAGGGCTATATGGTACGCCCGGGCGGCGATAATCCACCCCAAATAGTCGACATGGTCTCCGAGCTGGGCATCTTTGGTGTTGTCATTGGCGATGCCGAGCACATTGTCCACAACTATCAGGCGGGACATATGCTACGCACAAAGCTATCGACGGCAAATGAGGGCGGCGTTGCCGCTGGCTTGGGCGCTCTCGACAGTCCCTATCTGATCGATTCGGATGCTGAAGATGGCTTCTTTTAAGTGTGTGCTCAACAGAAACGCATTCCTCTCCAACGCCCTTGCCTTCTTAAAACTTATCAATTGTATATTTAACAAATATTATTTTTGTACTGCATGTCTGTAACTCTGTATTTGGTGCAATAAAAATTTTTATTGTAAATAATACCACAACGAAAGTAACTTTGTATTTTTCAAATCGATTCAGTAGATCCAGACCAACTTTACCTCTCTGTAAAATATATATATATATATATATATATATGGTATGGCAGCGGTCGGGGAACTTTTTTAATTATTAGCCCAAAATATTTTTATTAAAGTTGATATTACCCCATAGCGGTTCCTCGACCGCTGTTGTGTGGAAACAAATAAGGTTGATGCATTGGCTAAATTACCCTCTAAAAATAATAAAAAAAAAAGGACACATACTTTTAGGCAGATCGCTTATTCTTTCATATTTAAAAGGGAAAAAATCATTGCATACGACAAAGGCCGTAAACGGCAAAAAGGACATTAGATTTTAAGCCATAACTTGAACATTTCCTTCAGGATCTTTAAGAAAAATACATTTTTGAACTCGCAGCAACAAGATCTATCGATTTGCTTACAAGAATCTCCAGGATTCGCGAAAAAAAAATTTCGAAAAATATTACAGGGGGTAAGGTCAGAAAAAATTTAAAAAATTACAAAATCGTCTATAACTCGGCATTTTTAAGGACTATCCGGATGTCCTTTGGACCACAGGTAGGCCTAGGTCCGCCGATACGAGCAAAGTAGTTCAAAGGACGATAGTCCTTCAAACAGCTGAAATAAAAGGATATATGTTTCAAACAGAAAATCGGTTATAACTCCGCCAAATCATAAAGGATTCAAACGTGTCCTATGTCAGACATTTTGTTTTTACCAGGGCTACCAACTGGCCAAAGGACATTCAAATCGTCCTTGTGGTTTCCGAGAAAACTGCACTTTTATGGTTTTTTCTTATTTTCGCTCGGCCGTAGAGTGAAATTTTTACAAGTGTTTTTTTTTCTTAGATGACCCCATAATCCTTGAATGCAGTTCGATAGAGTTGGTACTTGAAACTCTTACACAACATGTCCTTTGAAAATCCGTAAGGACATAAGTGGCTTAGGACTATTTAAAAAAAAAACAAAACACTTTTTAGGTCAAAATTCGTCAACATCATTAAGGATCCATCGGTTTTGCAGTTAAAGATGGTTGCGATTCCCACCCAACAAAGGAATAATAAGATATGGAATAAGGAATAATAAGAAGGTATGGATATAGGAGAAACAAGAAATTTACAAATTTTTTGCTTATGGAAGAGATATTTTTAATTATTTTTAACAATTTTTCGAATGGGAAGAAACATTTCCGACTTACCCAAATACAATAAAGTAGCTCTGTTGGCTGTTGTTAATGATAAATAGTACTTGTTTGCAGATAGGATAACTATATCGTATAGTACAACTTTATAACATCGGATTACTCTTAAAGTACAACATTTATGGCATAGTTATAGTTTTAAACTTTCTTTTTTTTTCATATTGTCATCGAAACATTTTCACATTTAATTTCAATTTTTTTTTTTTTGGATTTTTGTGTAATATTTTGATTTTGTTTTTGGTGACTTTTGGTTTGAGTCCACACACAACAAATGCGCAAAATACTTGTCCAAAAGTTGTCTATATAAATACATTTAGAATAATTAACAATAATAGATTTATAATGCAATAAGCGATTCACAAATGCCAAATGCACAAACCAATTTCATTTGGAATCAGGTTAAATACAGGCGGCCTTAAACTTTATCCATATTTGCGAATTTCATAAGCTAACTAATAACATTTAGATTTGTTGTTAACAAGTACACATATACACATATATTATATATATATATATCTATGAGAGTGTGGCAACTGCTCGGAAATTAATTCAGCGTTTATTTTGTGACTTTTGATTTTTTGATTCTTAGACAGTTGTCTGAACATTTTGTACGGTCTTGGAGAGCTCCACCTTGGAAGGTATCAAATAAAATGCAGGCGTCATTGTCTCGCCACAGGGACACTGGCAGGCTGCAAAAGCAAGCAAAGAATATTACAAAAACAAAATAATATAGGAAATATATTGACTTTTACCATTGATCCAGCTAAAGTTGCCCAGCTTTTGCTCGCATGTGGGACAATAGAGTCGACCCTGGGTATTGAGCATAATGCGATGCATCCATGCAATTGGCTCAATGAATAAAAGGCTGCGACATTGAGTCTCTTGTTGGCTTGAAGCAGGATGCTCGGGACTAGATGAGCCCAGGGATGCCTTAAGTAGACGCTCCGATAGCTGATCCGTCTGGGCCGGCGTAGCTGCAACTTGGACACGTGATCGATGCTCAAGGACATGCGACTTTGAGGCGAGCACGCGGCGACAGCGACGACAACGAAAGACAATCGGTTCGGGATTCTCGCGTGTGATATGCGGATCCGGACGCACAACACTATGGAAGCTCTGTGGCAAGATTTTTGCTTTGCGCATCTGCTCGCCAGCGAGACGCAAACGATGCATCTTATAACGCTGATAGCCCGGATCAATTTTGTAGCCCATGCGACGAAAGAGTTTCAGTTGCGCCACAAAACCAGCATTTGGCTGGACAAAGCGTCGCTTGGCCAGCACCAGCTCATAGGCCGGCTGATAATCCAGATTGTGGCGCTTCATAACATACGCAATCACCGCCGATGAGCTGCGACTGACGCCAAAGTAGCTGGTCAATGGAGTTTAGTTAACTGTTACATGTCAAAAAGGAATCAATGCTCAAAAGCTTACCAGTGCACAAGGACATTGTTATGTTGATCGACGGCGCTAGCTATAAAGTCCACACAAGCCTCTAAATGCTGCAGAATATCCTCGCGTGGCATATCGGCAACTGTTAAACAAATATTTTGGGTGTTCATTTTGTCATCTGGCAATTTGACCACAACTAGGTGGCAATATTGAAACTCACTTTGCACGTATTTGGTGGTCAAGAAGCTCGCCTCGAGTATGTGCTGAGGCAGCGGCACTGAGTCCAGCGTCAGTATGTGTGTGATTTTAAAGGATTTCAGCGTTTCCATATGCGTCGCTGCCGACAGATTGCCTGCAAAAAAAAAACAACAACAAAATTAGCATGAATGGACGAAAGTGTGTTTGTATGTGTGCATATGTCTTACCGAGAAAGAGGCACGTTTCGACTTCATCAATGCTAACGGGACCGCCATCGAAATCATCGCGCGTCAATGTTCCACAATCCTGGGGCTTGCCCCTCCGGCTGCCTGCCCCAGGCTGCATATCCGTGCGAGACATTCAACTGTTGCGCTCTTCGATTGGGAATGGGCGCGCGCTCTCACACCTTGTGCACTGTTTTTTTTTTTGTTTTTTTTTTTTTTTTAATTCCGATTTGTAAGTTGCCAAATTAACAATACTTACTGCTTTCACGCTTTATTTCGCAGATACTATTGCACACTCTGCGCTCGCAGGAATTCTAATTGCATCGCGGTTGCTGTTGATTGTTTTTGTGTATATATGTGTGTGTGTGTGCTCTTGTGCTTGTAGAACAGTTTTCCGCTGCTCTGATCCACAGCGTGACGCGGGTCACAAATGACGTTAAAACGCAAAGCACAACTGTGCACGCAGCCATTGCGCATGACGTCATGAGTTCAAATTTCGATCAACCGAAGCATACAACACTTTGACAAGGGAAGCATATTTTTAAATAGTCTACACAAACGCTTTAATAATTTACATACATATATGAAAAATACGCATAAAGTTCCATTAGCACGATACCAATTATCGATAGCTGCGGGGTCTTTTAGGAAATTTGACACTTGTGACGTAACATCAGACAAACGGCAGCGAAGCAACCTGCACAATGCCATGTGCCCTTTGGCCTAATTATACATTGCGCTATCGATATTAGGCAACACGCGCGTGCTTTTCACATTGTGTTATCGATAGGTATTTATAGTTCTAACTCGCGCACCGTGACGAGACACCGGTGTTTATTTTTGTAAATATTATCTTAATCATAAAAAATGACTACCCTGAGGCCATTTACCTGTGACGACCTCTTTAAATTTAATAATGTGTAAGTACATTTGTTGTTAAAACTTTAGTGTCCCACTAACAGTTATGGATATGTGTTTAATTTAGGAATTTTGACCCGCTTACGGAAACATACGGACTCTCCTTCTACACACAGTATCTGGCGAAATGGCCGGAATACTTTCAACTGGCGGAATCGCCCAGCGGGCACATTATGGGATACAGTAAGTGGTACAAAATTAGATATTAAAACACTAACATATCTATTCGTGTTCAATTTGTAGTCATGGGTAAGGTTGAGGGTCATATGGACAATTGGCATGGTCATGTAACAGCTTTAACAGTTTCACCCGACTACAGGCGGCTTGGTCTTGCAGCGCTGCTCATGAGCTTCCTCGAAGATATATCGGAAAAGTAAGTGGACATGAATGTTCTATATATAACTAAATCAACGAGTTTATTGCATGTTACTTGTTGTTGTGCAGGAAGCGAGCGTTTTTTGTAGATCTGTTCGTAAGGAAAAGCAATAAGGTTGCAATAAATATGTATACAAATCTTGGCTATATCATATACCGAACCATACTCGAGTACTATTCTGGCGATCAGGATGAGGATGCCTATGGTTAGTTTCATATATCCTTGATATTTACTTTTCATTCACTCATCTTTCATCCAAATGTATATATAGATATGCGAAAGGCGCTTTCTCGAGACGTGAACAAGAAATCGGTTATACCGTACACGCAGCCAGTACGATTGGAAGATATAGATATGAATTGATATCAACCCAACACTGCCCGCATTCGCATTTATGTCTAACCTGAACAACATTATATTATATTATTTCTTACTTTCTTTTATTTTTACTTAAACGTGTTTAACCGATTGCCGATTGCCGATTGATGTGCATTGGTTAAACGCAATGCTGTCGTCCTATCTAAAATTTAAATATTTAAAATTTTTTTGTATATAATCCAGTTTTTTAAGTTTGCAGTTACAGTCCCAAAACAAATATCTAGCTAACTAATCCGATACGATCCAATCCCAAATGAAAACCCCGCCAAAACACATCGAGTTGGAATACTTATGGAATTTTGCTTTGATGTAATCCGTTGTTATGTTAATAATACTTTTTATATATATATATTTATATATATTTCTACATGACTTTGTTATCAGTTAAAAGACTACTTAAGCCGACAGTAACTATTATACAAAAGAATGTTGATCTGATCTTGAAGGTAAATAATAATTATAAATAATTTACATGTACTTTTAAAAATTGTATCTAACCAAATCAATCATTATAAATATTGATTTCTCTCTCTCTTTAACTGTAACTAAAACAAATACTTGATTCTAATATTATCAACATATCTTACAGATAACAATGCGCGAATTGCGACACCAAATGAGGCACGAATGCTAAGACGACACCCCGAAGGATGCCATCAAATATACAATCATATAAATTAACTTATACTTTAATGTTCTTATTATTGTAGAACTAAAGAACACATTTGTAGTATATGTTAAGAGAAGCAATAAATTTTTACACTACGATTTTAAAGTTTATTATTTTTTCTTTTTTCGGAAGTACAATCTTAAGCTTAATGCTTGAAAAAGAAAAGTCAAAAATGTGTAAAATATTTTCGAAATATAGCTTAAAGAAACAGCTGAATAGAATAAGCAGAGCTGCCAAAAGTAAGTTAAGTGAATTATATGGATGCAGTTACATTATATAGTTATATACAAACATATATACTGAATGCTCCAACACATGTCTGTATAACGGTAACGCAAATACATGAACTCCTTTCTATGTGCAATAGTTGCCAACATAAATTTGTAACAAATGTGACAGCATGTGAAAAAGAAACCCTGCAGTACTGGGCACTAGTTCGTGGCTAATGAAATTACTGCGAACTAGCTGACCACCACTTTTTACTTAATCAAGTCTAAGCAAAACTAAATACAGCACCGCAACAACAACGTTGCCTTCTCCCAACTCTGTTGCCGCTTAAACTAGTGGCTTTTGTTGCTCTTTTATTTTGGAATTGGTTCTTTTGGGCTTCTGACCTGCGGATAGACAGACAGACAGACTAACATCGTTGCTTATGC
The DNA here is from genome assembly GCA_035044465.1 of Scaptomyza tumidula. Classification (NCBI taxonomy): domain Eukaryota; kingdom Metazoa; phylum Arthropoda; class Insecta; order Diptera; family Drosophilidae; genus Scaptomyza; species Scaptomyza tumidula. The sequence goes on from JAWNNW010000130.1 coordinate 716,245, forward strand.
TGATCAAAAAAAAAATATATATATATATATACTTAAGAGAGTCATAAATGCCTTCTTCTGCCTGTTACATTCATTTTCACAACTTAATTCTCAAATTTAAGTGTTATTTTGTTAAATATTAGTTAAATCAAGAACTATTTTATTTGAATATTGAAAATCGTGAAAAATATTTTGTGTCTGTTATTTCTTTTGGCGCACTTTGGGTTTTTCAAGTGGCAACAGCGATTGCTTCTCCCTTTCGCTGCTTTGTGTGCATCCGTGTGTTACGCTCTCTTTGTGTATGCGTGTGTACTGTCTGTTGTTGTCTGTGTGTGAGTAAGTTGTTCTGCCTGTGTTTTTGTATGTATGTATGCATCTGTGTATCTACCGCAGTTTGTTGAAAGAAAAAAACGTACAAAGCAAGAATTCAACTAACTTTAGCTATTGTAGGGTATCTTTGCGTAAAACAACGAAACAAGCTCAACGACAAAATACTAATCGACGATGCTGGCGCCATTTTCAAATATTTTTAAGTTTTTATAAATATTTCATTGCAATCATAACAAAAAGTGTCATACAACGAGAGACAAAAAATGATTGCCGAGAACATAGTAATAAAACTTCGAATTTCGTTTGTAGACCTACCACAAAAGGCTTTATTAGAGATGTTTTATGGTTTCTCAGGAAAATATAAAAAGAATTGCCCAATTGTTCCTGTGGGTGCCTTATTATATACGTATGGACATAAAGATGTACATAGAAGCATAGCACTAAGTCATTAATAAAATGACTGTCACAGAAGACAGAATTGTTTTGGACAATGAATGTATATGCTGTGGGCATGACAGAGCTAGATTTGGATTCAGATTTATATATTAACATTTCAGGCATGTCAAAACTCGTTTGAAGTTGAAATTTGTGTACGATGTGGCAACGCTGTGCCGCAACTGCGAAAGCAGCGGCGGCAGCACGAATACACGATGAACATGACGGATACAGATGTGCCAGTGTATGTATGTGTGTGTGTCTGTGTGTGTGTGTGTGTGTAATGAACGAACATAGGGTAAAAATAAGCGAACCACAAGCAGTCAACAGCTACAGAGCTAAATTGCAGCTGCTAAACGCGTCGCCGACGACGACGACGAATAGGGTAAGTAAAAAAAAAAGAAGAGAACAACAGCAACAACAACGAATTATGCGGCAAAGCGAAAATGACGATAAAAGCGAAACAAAGGCGCAGATGGCAAAACGAACGAACGAACGAATGCGAACACAAGCACGAACGCTACAGCAACAACAACGAGCGTACATACTGTGTACATCTGTATATGTGTGTGTGAAATGTACATTCGAGAGTATGTATGAATGCAAGCGATAAACTGTCAGGGGCGTTGGGAAGAAGAGGGACATAGCACAATTGTACGATTTGTACATTGATAAATGGATGTACGCGACATACAATGCGCATTCGTTTGTGACAGTATGACAGATAGTAATTATTTTTGCACATCCCCTGTCCGTTTGGTAGTGTTATTGTTGTTGGTGTTGGGATGAACACAAGTACGAACTGTATGTACATATACATACATATGTATATGTATGTGAGGCCAAGCAACAACCCCTATGAAAGCTGGCGTCGACGCCGCTGCCACGCTGCTACACACAACGAACAGCGACAAGCATTGAATACGAATGAGCGTTCGAAAATGGAAACGACGATAAAGCGGTGCGCACACAGCCGCGCGGCATCAAGGGGTGCCTGCTTGCTGGCTGACTGGCTGGCTGGTAAAAAGATACAACTTCAGTTTCACAGATAGTCAGTCAGGGCGAGTCAGCGATAAACCGTTCCTGCCAATTCGGAGTTGTTTGTAGCGCGCGCACACTAGCAGTACAAACACACACACACACAGCTGCATCCTTGTACATACGCATACGTCTGTATGTGTTTTCTGTTTTGTTACGTCCCCTGTTAAACGACGCCACTGGCGATTCAAGGCAGAGGCAGCGACTACTGCTAGCTTTATAGCTGGCTGGCTCTGGCTCTGGCTGTTTGGCTGACTGCCTCGCTGTGGACAGAACGAAAGACAGGCGGCAACTAAAGCGGCAGTCGCAAGCAAAATTGTTTAATACAAATTAAATACAAATACAACAGCAGACGACGGTCGACGTGCTAGAACTATAATAATAAAGTATAATATACATAATAATAAAAACACACAGCAACTAAGAAGACGGAGAGCGGCCCAGCAAGCGGAGAAACGTTTTTTTTTTGTTAAGAAAAAAAACACCTAAAGGTAAGCACCACACAGCAGCTGCATTCGCAGCAACGAAATACGAATATTCGTCGTTCGCGTTCGAATTCGCATTCGCATTTCGCTGGCCTCTAGGCAACCAACCGTCTACGACTCCGACAGCTCTCAAACTCAAACTGCAGCTGCAATGATGTTATGTTTTAGTTGTTAGTTGTGTGCAAATACATTTTAAATTCGTTTCGTGTTATCGTATAATTCTCCTTTTTTTTTTTGTTTTACCATTTTCTCAAAATTCAGTGTATGAAAAGAAATTTCGTTGCCCCGTTTCGCCTTTATGGTGGTAGTGTATGTGTGTTTCTGTGTGCCTGCCTGCCAGCGTGTATGTGTGTGTGTGTGTGTGTAAGCGAGTCGCGTGTGTGTGTTTGTGTGTGCCTGTGTGCTTGTTCGTATAAATGTGTGTGTGTGTGTGTGTGTGCGAAAGACCGACGACGACGACTATTAAAAAAGAACCCGACTGACTCTGTTGGTTGGTTGGACGACAGCGACTGCGACTCAACTGCTGCGGAGAGTAAATTCGATTTGGCTGTGCCCTGAAAAATTGCAAATTGCAAACGAAATGTGATTATCGGTATTGTTGAAAACTGCTGACAAATTGACAAAAACAGACAGTGAAATAATATTTAAAATTCTTAATTACTAATTACAATTATATACACGTATGTATTAATGTGTGTATATATGTATATATATATACACAAATATAGCAGTGCATAGCAGTGTTAAGCATACGGCAACTCTCTCATTTTGTATAAAAAAAAAACGCTTTAACTGTAATGCTAATTTGTGCTCTTGTTGCGGCGGGCCGCTTGTCTTCATATACACCTACCTACATCTCTACCTCTTTCTCTCCTCTTCTTCTACTTTCATGCCAACGTTTCGCCGGCGATGAACCACAACAACAACATCAACAATGGCTACATCAATAATAACAACAACAAATTAAATCAAAACCACAAACGATATCGATAACGAAGCTGTGGGAAAGATAACCGATAGATTGAGCTAACCAGACGCTAAATAGCGACAAGCGAGGCAGCAAAGAATTCTCAAATAAAAAAACAACAACTGCAACAGCAGCGCAAACAAAAACATATACAACATATATATATATATACATATATCGATAAAGGACTAAAAAGATGTCGAACGGCAAGGCGACGGCATCGTTCTTTGAGAACGGCAGCACCACACAGTTTGAATACTGCTTCAAACTATATCCGCAGGTGCTCAAGATGAAGGCAGAGAAGCGTAGCAAGAAGCCACAGGAGCTGATACGTTTGGATCAATGGTTCCAGAACGAGCTGCCCGGCTTGATAAAGGCGCGAGGGAAGGACGCTCATCTCGTATACGATGAGCTTGTTCAGGCCATGAAATGGAAACAGTCGCGCGGCAAATTCTATCCGCAGCTATCGTATTTGGTAAAGGTGAATACACCACGCGCCGTTATACAGGAGACAAAGAAGGCGTTCCGCAAGCTACCCAATTTGGAGCAAGCGATAACAGCTTTATCGAACCTCAAGGGTGTCGGCACAACAATGGCATCCGCACTGCTAACAGCCGCCGCCCCCCATTCCGCACCATTTATGGCCGATGAGTGCCTAATGGCCATACCAGAGATCGAGGGCATTGATTATACGACCAAGGAGTACCTCAATTTTGTCCAGCACATTCAATCAACGGTCGAACGCTTAAATGTGGAGGTTGGCGGCGAGACGCCGCACTGGTCACCCCATCGCGTTGAGCTCGCACTCTGGTCACACTATGTTGCCAATGACTTGAGTCCCGAGCTCCTCGATGATATGCCTCCGCCAGGCGCATCTAACAATGCCGCTAACAATACAAATGGCAGCAGCAGCCTCAGCAAGAAGGTTCTCGATGGCGAAGACACCAACGATGGCGTTGCCGTTGATGTCGATGATGAGAGTCTCAGTGCAGGTACGATTTGATCTCGTTTCTATATATGTATATATTCATAATGACAATCTTGTTGTGAAACTTATTTCTATAAATATGTGTATTTTCTGCCACTTGGTTGTGTTCCTGTTTACAGGCGGAGGACGCAATACTGCAACAGAGTCAGAGACAGAGAATGAAAATACCAATCATCCGATTGGTTTAAACAACAAGAACAACAACAACAGTAACAACAGCAACAACACTGCCGTTTTGCAGCAAGATGGCGACTCGAACTTTGTATCGAACGATTCCACCTCACAGGAGCCGATCATTGAGGATAATACCACACAGAATACGGCCACAACCACATCAACAGATGATGGTGTCACTCCACTCGCCTCCGACTCGGAAAGCAACCTGGAGGCGCCGCCCAAGAGTCGCTTGGCGGCATCAGCAGCTGCTGAAGCTGCACAAGTCGCAAGTGCAGCGGATGACGACGCATCTGAACAACAACAGACAACACATAATAATAACAATGGAGCAGCAGCAGTAGCAGCAGCATCGGCAGCATCATCGGCAACAGCCGCCATTGGTAACGGCAATGGAACTGCTGCCGGCAATGGTGTGCTCTCGGCGTCATCGGCCGCAGCAGCTGATGATGATGTCGAGGATGATGAGGAGGAGGATGATGATGAGGACGATGACGATGAGCTAGAGGCTGAGGCTGAGGAAAGCAACAGTGACAGCAGCAATTTGCGAGCAGCCAGCAAACTGCAGCAATTGACAGTTGTTGCGACGGCAGCGCCATCTATTGGACAGAAGCGTTCGGCGCTGCAAAGCGAAATTGATTCAAATACAAATTCGAATGCGAATGCTGCGAATGTTGCTAATGTTGTCACTGCGACTGTTACTGCTCCCGATGGTGACAAATCACCGGAGCTTAAGAAGCTGCGCAGCGAATAAGCTGTGCTTACATTGGTTGAGACAGGTGGGGTGGAAGAGGAAGAGGGGAGCCCCCTACCCCTACCTCCGTTCCCCCCCGTAAAACGTATCTGCGTATCTGGTGGAAAGACATAATGTATGTAGTGCAGTTGAGTCCGATATAGAGAGAAAGAGCAACATTACCTACACTTTGCCACAACAACATTCAAGAAATTTTAGCAAATAAGGAACTAATTATACATTATAATATATAATATATATATACAAAAAGAAAAAAACAAAAAAAAAAATCAACAAAAAACAAAAGAGCATATAACGAAACGCAGCACACACACTCACACACATACCTACAAAACACCCACACACACACACACAAAACATAACAAAATAAAGAAGGAGAACGAAGAAAATGCACCAGCAGCACTTAATATGCTAACATAACACTTAACATAGGCATAACAGCAGCAGCAGAGCAGCGGCAGAGCATCAGCAGAGCATCACCAGCAGCGGGAGGATCCATAGCAGAGAAACCATTTCAACAAATCTAACCAACACACACACACACTCACACAACAGTACACACATACTTAGTGCGAGCGCGAATTAAATGAAGTTTAAGATGCGCAAATCGAGTTGGAAAATGAAAAACAATTGATATATAATGAGAAATAGCCATATGGAGTCGTCCCTAATTGAAAAGAACGAGAAAGCAAGAATACACACATAGTAACTAAAAACAAATCAGAAAGCAAATTCATATTTTTACACAGTCAAATGGAAGAAAACCTTAAAAAAAAGAGAAAAGAGGAAATGAGAAAACGACAAAATTTACAAATGCCTCAGTTGCCCACTACATACAAGAAACGGATGATAAAAAACAATAATTATAATAAAAGTAATTTATATAAGTACATTATTATTAACAATAAATCAAAACTTGTCGCATAAACTCAAAAAAACAAACAAACTCGAAAGGCCGAAAAGAATGATCAATTGATGGATTGATGATCCTCACCCATTCTCTCTACTCCTCCCACCACCACCACCACATCCTTAATGGCCTCTCACACGCTCTCTATCTCTTTGACACACACACACACACACACATACACTCGCACTAACAACTCAACACATCCCACATCCACGCACACGCACAAACACACTCACACATGGAGCATAAGACACCGCAAAAACAAACAAATTCTACAACAATCAAATCAACCAACAACAAAATACAACAAACACTCATTTGAAAACGAGAACGAAATTTTTTTTGTGGTCGTAATTGTAATGATATAATTTATAATTTAAAATACTTTTTTTAAAATACTATATACATATATATATTTAATACTGATTTTTTTTTTATTATTTATATGATAATATTTTTTCACTTGATTTACAACTAAATTTTAATTCAAATGGCGCTTATCAACAATTATCTATTGGAAGTAGCATAGTATACGTTTTTTTTTTTAAGCTGCGTCTTTCAATTCGAAATCGAAGCGAAAACGATACAGATTCAAGCAAACCATCTCAACATTATATTCATCATTTTATTTTTATAGCATAAGTCCAAATAAATTATGAAATAATAAGAGTACATCCCCACAAACAAATCCATGCCAATGAAACCTCGTTAAAATATCATTCGAATGACTTAATTAATTTTTTCTCAACCAGACCAAGAACAGTTTTGAATATTTCTCTGCAGCGCGTCGGTCAACGGTCAGCAGTTTAAGGTAATTTATCGACAACCGCCACTTAACCACCTGATCGATGCGAAAGCAATTAATCGTATTGGCATACCATCGATGCATATCGATGGTTAAGATTGAGTATCGCATTAAAATGTATCGGTCCATTAAAACGATATCAACATCCCTACTTTGGTATTTTGTTATTTATTTATTAAATTGAGGCAGAGTGAGAGAGAAAACGAATCTTACTGTTGCTGTGGGTCTCAAAAAAGCAATGAAGTGTCGCGTAATATTAAACAAATGCCACAACCGCAGCTAAACAATGTGACTATGCGACAAAAACGGCAGAAAACAAACGTTCCAACAACAACAACACCAATAACTCCTTTTAACTGAGTGCAACAAACGCACACGCACACACATACAAACAAACAAACAAACACACCTACACCCACGTAAATTGTTGTAGAGGGGAACAAGGACAAGGACACTGATAAGAGAGCAGCGTGTATATATACGTATATATATATATTAGCCATGCTGCTGGTGCGTCAGCTGTTTGGTTCCTCCTCAAATTCGTGGGTGCGAGCGCTGATCATCTTTGTGCTCGCCTGGGCCGTTCTAGTCTACGTCTTCGTCCTTAAACTAACCAACAGCACCCAGTCACAGCCGGGACACCAAAGCTCCCAAGCACACACTGCCAACAACAACATTAACGACAATGAGCTCAATGCCCGTCGCATCAATCAGGCGCTCCAACTACTGGAGCACACGGAGCGACGTAACGAGGAGCTTAAGCTACTTATCGATGAGCTTATGAGGTAAGCTACAATTATCATTCACACACACACACACAAATACATATATATGTATGTATGTATGTACCACGTACTTCAAAAGTCAAAAGCCACAAGTAGACCATAAGCTGTTGTCCCTTTCTGACGCCTCTCCCCATTCATAATCCACCTCAACCCATTACTGTGACCATTCATGTGCAAAAATATGGAAAAGAGAAAAAAAAAACAAAACAAGTCTTTGTTGAAATACCCTTACATAACATACATAAAAAATATTGATGTACTTCTAACATGAATATCAGTGACATTATACATTTCATACCCAAACAAAAACAAAAACACTATATATACAAATCGCGCTACATATCAGATCGTATATAGTACATAACTTATCTGTTTGCAAGGGTATTCATTCTTTAATTGGCATTCTTCGTCACGCCCGCTATTTACAGTTGTTGTTGTAGTGTTTGTATTGTAGTAGCTGTACATACATATTAAATGTGTATGTGTGTGTTCTTTTTGTATTGTAATTGTATGTGTCTCCTGTATGGCCAATCAGTGAACAGCTGGACAAGCAGAGCTCAATGAAGCTAATTGAGAGACTGGAAAATCCGAAGCCGCACGAAACCTTGCCAGAGGATTCCCTCTTCGAGGTGGTTGTGCCTAACGGTGTCGGCGGCATCGGCGTTGAGCCGGATGCAGCGGATCGGTTAGAGGAGGCGGCTGGGGGCCATGGTGGCACAGTGCTCAAGGGTCAGATGGGTGTGGAGCCGAGCTTGGAATATGAGCTGACACGTCGTCGCATCCAAACGAACATTGCTGAGATCTGGAGCTACTTTAGCGGTGAGCTACATAAGCTGCATAAGATAGTCGGACCGGGCAATGCGGATCTCGATGAGACCATTAAGGAGGTGCTGTTGCAGGGTGCGGAGCACAAGCGTTCACTGCTCAGCGACATGGAACAGTTGCGTCGCGTCGATGGCTATGAGGCATGGCGGCACAAGGAGGCACAGGATCTAAGTGATCTTGTCCAGCGACGTATACATCATCTCCAGAATCCCACTGATTGTCCCAATGCACGCAAGCTAGTCTGCAAGCTCAACAAGGTAATGAATCACATTTATATATAAAGATAATGCTTCGTTTTTCGTTTGGTCCATCCAAAGTATCCTTCGATCCGAACTGAGGCTTTGTGCATCTGCTTCTTTGGTTCATTCCTTCTAACTCTCCAACTTCTCTCTCTCGGTTTGATTGATCTTGCAGGGATGTGGCTATGGCTGCCAGTTACACCATGTGGTCTACTGCTTCATTGTTGCGTATGCCACGGAACGTACGCTGATATTGAAATCCCGGGGATGGCGCTACCACAGGGGCGGTTGGGAGGAGGTGTTCCGTCCGGTGTCGGATAGTTGTCATGATGCCGGCACATCCTATGCATACAATTGGCCCGGCAAACCCAATACCCAGGTGCTTGTGTTGCCAATTATTGATTCGCTAATGCCGCGTCCACCCTATCTACCGCTGGCCGTACCGGAGGATTTGGCGCCACGCTTGAAGCGACTGCATGGCGATCCGATTGTCTGGTGGGTGGGACAGTTCCTCAAGTATCTGCTACGTCCGCAGCCAGGAACGCGCGATTTCCTCAACACCGGCATGCGCAAATTGGGCTGGGAGCGTCCTATTGTCGGGTAAGAAGCCGGAAGTACCAGAACCTTCAGTTCCATGCGAATAATCGTTTTCCGTTTTTGTTTCAGCGTTCATGTACGTCGAACGGATAAAGTGGGCACCGAGGCAGCGTTCCATGGCATTGAGGAGTATATGACGCATGTCGAGGATTACTATCGAACCCTGGAGATCAATGGGAGCAGCGTGGTACGCCGCATCTTTCTCGCCTCCGACGATGCACGGGTGATCGAGGAGGCGCGCAAAAAGTATCCACAATATCAGATCGTTGGTGATCCGGAGGTGGCACGTATGGCAGCTGTATCCACACGCTATACGGATACGGCACTCAATGGCATCATACTCGATATACATTTGTTATCGATATCCGATTATCTGGTATGCACATTCTCGTCGCAAGTGTGTCGCGTTGCGTACGAGATCATGCAGACAATGTATCCGGATGCGGCATATCGTTTTAAATCGCTGGACGATATCTACTATTACGGCGGACAAAATCCGCACAATCGTCAGGCTGTCATCGCGCACAAGCCGCGCTCCCACGAGGATCTTCAACTGAAAGTCGGAGATCTTGTCTCGCTTGCTGGCAATCATTGGGATGGCAATTCCAAGGGCAAAAATACCCGCACCAATCAGGGTGGACTATTTCCATCGTTCAAGGTCGTCGACAAAGTGGAAGCAATCAAGTTGCCCATCTACGAGGGTGTTTAATCCCCCATTCCCCAGTCCCCTTCTCTATCTCTATCTCACTCTCTCTATATGGTGTCGCTCTCACATTCCAACGTGATTGTAGCACCATTTCCTTCGCCACCCACACACACACACACACAAACACACACACTTGTTACTTCCAAAAAAAATAATAATACTATCGTCCAGAAAGCTCGAATCTCAAAAGCTCGAATGCTCGTAAAAGCTCGAATCTCGCGAAGCCAATAAAAAATCAAATATTTATGCATTTTCGATAGCCGAAGAAGTTAAACACACACACACACACAAGATCTAAAGTGTTGACAACAAGAATATACATACATATATACAACAAAAGCAACTACTACATACATACACGTATGTATGTGTGTATATACCGTATATTTATGACTAATATATAGATAGTATGTTTAAGCCTGCATGTAAGGTTCAAATACGCGCAATATAGAATATCCTTTGTAAAATAGACAAAAAACAAAACACACACAAAATGTATAAGAAAAATAATAAAAAATAGTAAAGTTTTAACTGTATAAGATCGCAATTTTCCTTACTTTGAAATGAGGGGGGGGGGGGGTGAATTATATCAAGCAGCTTGTGTTAGCTTGCAAAACGACAATTGAGGCGCTTGTAATTCCTCTCTTTAATACTAGTAAAGGTGAAGCTGAGTATAAGAGCGAAGGTTACAGTTGAGAGTTGCCAGAGGTGTCAGATTTGAGTGGAAAGCTTAATGAGCGCATTGCTTTGGCGAACTGAGTGAAAAAAAAAGTGTTGCAGCATTCAGCTGCTATTTCTATTCGCTAGAATAAAAATTGAAAAGACAAAAGATCTGATTTCACCAACATAATATATATATAATAGCAATAAACACTAAACAAACGCAGCGGGCGGTATAATGTCTTTGAACTGCATCGATAAGGCTGGCTTGCGGATGTACACATTTACATATATCGATTGCAATTGTGAACTTTAGGCGCCAGGTATGAAACAAGTTCATGATCTCGCGAGAGCCGGCGAAAGTTCACACGAGCGTACAAAACGAGCTGACTCACTCACGCAGCCGAGAGTCACTTGAAGTCAGCAGCCTGCCAAAGGAATGCTACACAATCGTTTTAAACAAGAATGTCAACTGCAAAAATTTCCCAAAAAAAAACCACCTAAAAACGAAAACAAAAACGAAAAACGAAAAACGTGATAAGCGGCAGCACACACATAAGTAAAGAATGTATGTACATACTATATTAATTAAAGCACATCAGAAATATTATTAATATGCGTAATGTAATTAAGTACTCAATGAACCGCTGGGAAGTCGCCGAAAGCAAAAACACAAACAAGAACAACAACAACAACAGCGACAAAAAAAAGTGGCCAAACAGGCAGCTGTGCCGTTAAACCGGCATAGGCGCAAAAAGGAGCGCTATACAAATGTATGTAGGTGTATGTATGTATGTAGGTGTGCATGTATTAACAGGCAGCTGTGCCGTTAAACCGGCATAGGCGCAAAAAGGAGCGCTATACATATGTGTATGTATTGAGGTGTTGATGTATTTGAGCATTGGACAAGGTCAAGCTCAGCTCACGCTCGATAAGCCGTCACACGAGCTTATCACAAAGCCGAGACGAGACGCGACGATTGTGTATAAAACATTGGTGCCTCAGCTCAAACAACAGCACTTGCGGTCTTAAAGCACAACAAACAACATCCCGATTAACATTCCAACAACAAATATGTCGCACTTGAATTTTGTCGCTCTGCTTGCTTGCGCTCTCGTCTTCCTGTTCGCCAGCCAACATGCACAGGCAGCCATTGCACGTGCCAACTTCAGTAATCCCAGTAAGTTGAAGATCTTTGTGAGGCGATACACTCGATTATATCGATAACCTTTTTTGCTTTTAGCTTATCCTGGAAAGTGTGTGCTAACCTCGAACCATATCATGTCGCCTGGGCAGGTGGGCAAAGCGCCGAATCATCCCTGCGCTGGTGTCACCTGCATGGATAACGGTCATGTTGAGTTCCGAACCTGTCCAGCTGTTGCCCCACCCAAGGGCTGCAAGCAGCGCGACTTTGTCAACACTAATCGCGATTATCCGTCATGCTGTGAGCGCGCCTACGATTGCACCAAGCACATTTAAAAATATGTTATTATTATTTTAATCGTGGTTTTTTTTTTGTTTAATGTTTTTTTTATTTATTTTGTATACTACAACATAACAATTAAAAAGTAAACGCTTAGCAATACAATTAAATAATTTAATAAAATCATTAACAGAAAATACATATGCACCTATGTATGTATGCATGTTTTTGTTGCTTTCAGAATGGCAGAATGCCTTAACGGTTAACTACACTACTACTACTACATATTGATAGATGTTGTTGTTGTTGTTGTGGTGCTGCTGCTTATCCCTTATACATGTTGTTGTTGTTTTCTCGTTCTCGTTGTTAATTTAGTATTTTCTGTTATGCAACATAGTTCGTTGAACCTTAAATAATTTCAGCTGTTCTCTTTTACACATATGAATGTACATATATACATATATACGATGGGACTGCCCGTACATTATATGTGAATCGAAAAAAAGATGAAACAACAAAAAAAAAAATACAAATAAACGATTTGTTGATTTTCTTTTTGATACGTCGTTTTGGTGTCTCTATTTTTTTGTTTTTCTTTTAGTAACTTTGTTTATTTTCGCGTGTGTGTGTGTGTATTTAAATATGGGCATGTGGTTGTTCTTGTGTGTATGTGTATGCATGATCTGTCCGTCTTATCGACTGAGATTGTTTATGTAGAGCGCGTGCAATTCGGTGCGCGGAGTATTCTCGAAAAGAGCGGCACGATTCTGTCCCTCGCCCTTCTTCACCCAGTGACCATAGACACGGAAGGCGCAGCCATCGATAACCTGTAAACAGCAATGGATAAAAACGGATAAGATGCCATTTTGCATTTGCAGTGTAAATTGGTAAAGTGGTGTGGTGTCTTCGCTAAACTCACCTTGCGCAACACCTTGACGCGATATGGATCACGAATTGCCTCCTCGACCTGCAGCGGTTCGGCTGTATAGCGCAGTCGTCGTATCCTGATGACAGCGCGTATCACTAATATGGCAAATTGGAACTTTTTGCGTGCATTAAAGCGACTTTGCTTCCGCAGCTAAATTTGTATATGCATAAGAAACAGATGTAAGATGTAACAATTAGTAAAGACATTTACTTGAAAATTCTTTTTCGATTATAAATTTTAGTTCACACGCCATCTATAGGTTAGTTCTTCAAATGTTAGAAGCTCTTCGATAGAACAACTCTGTCAGTATATGCATGTACTTTGTTATGGATTTTCGGGTTAAACACTTAGCAAATGACATCTGACAGACGCATCGAAGAAAAGTGCAATGCAATATTTGCTACAAGACAATGATAAAACGTACGTACGTATGTATGTATGTATGTTTTGTATGTTTGTGATTCTGTGTGTTTAGAGAGAGGCTTAGGTTAAAGAGAGCTTTGTGTATAAGTTAGAGTGTAAGTTTTTGTATGTGTGCTGAGGAAGTTATATTCAAGCAAAAGCAAATAAAAACATATTGTGTAATAGTATTAGAAGTAGGCAATGTAAATGTTAAGCGTTTGAGAGAGAGTAAGTAAATGTAAGAGAGCGTGCAAACGATTTGAAGGACAAAAAACACACACACATATATATAGATAATATAACTGCTTAACATAGGCTTATATGTATGCATATATGGATGTATGTAGGTGTAATACTGTTATGTAAATGTTGTTTGTGTGGGAATTTTTTGACTTTTGGTTTACTCACAAGGGAGTATCCACAACACCGACTTATAGACACACATCTTATAAGGGCGTTGAGACTCTGACAATATAGAGAACATGATACACAAAACAAAACGTGTACGTACATATATATTAAATCATACAGAGGAGAAATTAAAAACAAAACAAAAATAAATAAATAATAAGAAGATCGTCAGTGAATATTATCGGTAATTGTTTTCTTAACTTTTCAAATTTGATTTTTTTATTTTATTTTTATCATATTATTATCATATATATAAATATGTAGATATGTTTGGAACGTATTTGGATATGTATACAATCATGCAAATACATAAGATATAAATATATATTTATATTCTGATGCACACTTAAAGATAGAGAGAGAAAGATATTAGTGGTGAATACACACACACACACACATAAAGGCAAAAGTAATAAGCTATGAATACTACAATAATAAAAAGGTGCATATAATACAAACAGTTTTATCATTATTTCAAATTCGACTAGAAACAGTTAAAAATATATATAAACAAAGATTTAGTTATTAAATAATACTATTACAGTAATCAAATGTTTGGTTGTGCCATGTACCAAGGTAGCAATAAATAAATAAGAAAGAGAGAGCGAGAGAGAGAGAGAGAGCGAGATTCATTGAACCCTGGCTACATTGAATACAAAGTTTACGGTGCTTGAGAGAGAGATGGGAATGGAATGAGTGGAATTGAAATGTGAGTGAGGTGAGTTTTTGCCGCTTCCACTGATAAACATATGTGTTTGTGTGTGATTGATGGCCGCATCTTAAATGAGAATATGCACAACAAGAAAAAAAAATCACATCAACTAAAAAGCGCTAAGATAATAATTAAAGGATTACGGTGTACAACTAAATAGATACGTGAACATAAAACAAAACAAAGGAAAAACCTGCCTGCTCTGATGAATTTAATAAATGTTTTGCATTTGCATTTGCCGCACTCTCATATTTATCGTTAACATGATCGTCTGCCGTCGGCTGTTTTTGCTGCTTCTGCTGCTGCTGGTTATGTTGTTGTTGTTGTTGCTGCTGTTGTTGTAACTTTAGCTGCTGCTGCTGATAGTAAACTGTTGCTGTTAGGGTCATGGAAGAGGTGGACGACGTTGTTGTTGCTGATGCTGTCTCCTTTGGCTGTTGCCGATGCTGCTGCTGCTGCAGCTGCTGCTGCTGATGTTTGTCAGAGTCCGGTGTAAAGATGCTGCTGCCGCTGCCGCTAACACTGGCGACGTCGCGCAGCCGATTCGATGAATACGAACTTTGCGGCGCTCTGCAGTAAATGTAGGACGAGGCGGCGCCAGCAGAGCCGCTGTTACCAGTGCCAGCGCTGCCACTGTTAAGCTGATCATAGCGAAACACTGAAGGAATGAGTCGGGAACGTGCACTAATACCAGCAGCAGTTATAGGATGGTTGAGGTATGTTCGCGTGTTTTCGCTCACTAAAACCTAATTTACACACACACATTTTGTTTCGAGAGAAATTGAGCGGAGAGAGTGGGAGTTTGAGAGAGTGCAGGCAGCGGTTTTTTTTTTGTTTGTGGGTGGGTGGTGAGTTTTTGTTTGGGCAAAGAAAATAATGAAGAATCAAAAATTGTAAATATAAAATGTTAGGGTAAAATCAAATGAAACAAAAGTTCGAACAATAAACATATACATAAATCATAGGAAACAATTAACCTTATATATGTGTAGAGATCTTATAAAATATTATATAAACTAAATCAACTTAAATCAAATTCTTAACACTTAACGCGCCTAAAAAATTTTTATCTCGCTCTTCGTTTTATATGCACCTTTTTTGTTTCACGCTGGACGCACACAAACATGCACAGTATAAGAGATCACTTGAATGCATAGTATAAGAGAGAGAGAGACTTATGTATGTATGCAAATAGTAGTAGTAGGTAGGTATTAAGGTGCTAGACAGAGATGGCATGCATCGAGCGTCGAGTTGCTGCCAATAACCGTAAGTTATCGTTATCGCTATCGGCAGATAGTATGAAAACTGGAGGGACAACAAACATATAGCACAAGCAAGGATTTTAAAACACGAAAGTTAATCAGATATTTTGATTGGGGACAAGAAAGAAAAAATATAGGGAAAAACGATAACAAGCACGATTTCGATAACACACAAACAAAAAAAAGAACATAATTGTTAATTGAGATCGCAACACAATGTAAATAGTATATATATATATTTGTATATATATATATATAGAATGCAACATATGTGAATTTTATTATTTTGGTTGATTTTCTTTTAATATTAATATTTTGTTTTGGTTGTTGTTGTTGTGGTAGTAATAGTAGTAGGTGTAGTATAAGTTTAAGTATAAGTAATAGTTGGGTGTTAGTCCAGAATTGATTCGTTACCAGTGCGATTTCAGTGATGCGACTCATTCTTCTAGATTTGATCGACAGGCTGCGCTTTAGGCCATCAATGTTTTGCTCGAACAACTTTATAATCGATAATTTTTGTTTTTGGTCATTTACAGGTTTTTTTCGAAAAGAGTTTGAAACATTTCGTTCAGATTCGTATTCGTGTGTTTTTTTTATATGCGATATGGTAAAGAAATAAAACGTTTTTTTTGTTTTTTATATGTAAGAAAAAAGAGAAAAATGTACGTATAGTAATTAAATCATAAGAAAAAGAAAAAACAAAAAAAAAAAAATAGTGTTAAGAACTAAGCTTAACTAAACGAAAGTAATAGGAAATAGATACAGGTTGTATATATATATATAGAAATTCAAAAAAAAAAAACTTAAATAGGTGTATAACTGTGTGCTACAGGGATCGCTCAAAAATGTCTTATACGATAAAAAAATATAAGAGTTGAAAACTGTCTTATACGGCAAATATAAGAGGTGAAAAAGTTGAACCGAATATTTTTAATATAAAACATAAAGGTATAACTGTGTGCTTCAGGGATAGCTCGAAAACTGTCTTATACGGTATCTATTAGAGGTGAAAATCTGTCGTATACAATAAATATAAGAGGTGAAAAATGTTGCATCTAATACTTTAAATATGAAATACTACGACTTTTCGAGCGGTCACTGTAGTTGTTGTACTTAAATATTAATTGTATATGTAGAGTATTTAAAAAACTAAATAAATAAAGCTGTTATTTGACTTGACGTGAAAAGTGTGTGAGGAACAAGGGAGGGGGAGGTGGGGGGTGTATTTGTTTTTAGAGACATTTTGTAATATTATTCAAGTTTTTTGTGTTGTTGTTGTTGTGTTTTTTAAGAAAGCTCCGCTTGGAAAATAGAATCCAAAAAACGCTACACCCGATATTATTAATAATAAACTATAACTAGATAAAAAGCATTCAAAGTTAAACTAAAAGTTGAGTTGAATTTGTGTATGGGGAACGTTAGCTTATATCTGATATATATATATAGAGTATATATAGAACAGGAATAAAACTTAAGCTAAATCTGTTTGAACTGAACTTAAATTTGAACGCTAACTTATATACATAATGCTTAGTAATTAGTTTGGATATCTGATGGACAAAACTTACCATTTGATTGAAGAACGGATGTCTTAATACTTCCTTGACAGTTATACGTTGGGCAGGATCAACGACTAGACATTTGCGTATCAGATCTTTCGGATCCTCTGTTCAAAAAGACAAACAAACAAAGATGTATCTCTCTCTCTCACTCACTCTATAGCTATCTCGCTCTGGCTTACCTGATATATCAGCCCATTCGGGCGATGTGAAGCTATATTTGCCTTCCATTATATTGCGCAACATAACCATCTGTTTGCGATGCCAAAAAGGTGGACATCCAACAAGAAGCGTGAACATAATCACACCACATGCCCAACTGAATATGAAAATATAAGTTTATATATCTTAAGTTATTGAATACTATAAATATATGTATATATTTGTTGCGTACATGTCAACTTCCTGCGAATAGCCTGGCGAACCCTCAAACATGTTGCACTTGAGCGTTTCCGGTGCCAAATATCCAGGTGTTCCACATAAATCTGAAAGACATATATCAAATATATATTTTAGTCAATATACATACAAAAATGCATATAGAATGATATTTTAGAAGTTTTTTCCACCTTTATAGCTCTATATCTATCTATATATATAGAGCCTAACCACAACATGTTGAACATCTATAAAGAGTTTCGTCAAAAAAGACATTGTGTATTGCAATTAAGATTCAAAGAGTTTAATTTTAGGTATCCTAGGTATCTTGTCAAGAGACCGAACATCTATAAGGACTTGTATCAAGGTTCGTTAAGGAAGTTTAAGTTAAGGTATCTTAAGTATCTTGTCTAGAGATCGAACATCTATAAAGACTTGTATCAAGTTTCGTCAAGGAACACAAAAGACATTGTGTATTTAAGTTAAGGAAACGAATTCAAATATTTAAGTTTACCCAAGGTATCATGTTTAGGTATCGAAAATCTATAAAGACTTGTACCAAGTTTCGTCAAGGAAGTTTAAGTTTTGTAACATTAAGGAAGTATCGTTAAGGAAATTTACGTTTAGGTATCCTAGGTATCTTGTTTAGGGATCGAACAGTGATAATATGAAACCGATTCAAAAACAGATTAAATAAACAATAATCGGGGGAAATAATGTACAATTTGATTTAGTATAATGTTAAGCGTTATGAATTTGCTAGTTGATAATACCTTTTAAATTGATAATAATAAATCTTTGACTTTTTTTCTTTCTCTTTCGAATTTAACATCTTACTAAATACATGTGTAAACAAAACATTTCCATTCGCTTAAAGCTTACAAAAATGGATTCTTCTTCTTCTGTATATGAGTGGAAAATGATCGTGATGATAGATAGGTTTAGGTATTTAGTCGTTCGGTCACCTGTAAGTTTCTCGCCGTCATTGAGCTGCCTGGCGAAACCAAAGTCGGTGATCTTGACATTATGATTCTCGTCGAGTAGAATGTTCTCGGGCTTAAGATCGCGATGAACGATGCATTTGGCGTGTATATATTCGACACCCTCGAATATCTGACGCATAATGGTGCGTGTCTTCTTCTCCGATAGCGTTACAACCGATGTCAAATAGTCGAACAGTTCACCCTTCGGACACAGCTCGAATACAAGAAATACAAATGCATCCGATTCAAATACATCCTGCAAATCAACTGCAAACAACGAGAAAAGGAAGTACGTTAAGTTCAATTCCGTTTAAAAGAGAGAGAGAGAGAAGATATAGTTACTTATGTAGGGATGACCCATAACTTGACGTAAGATTGAGATTTCCTGTCTGGTCGCTTCGAGCATATGATATGGATTCGTTTCGCCCGATTCCGTTGTGGCGCCCAAATCAATGATTTTAGCCGCAAACTCTTTACCCGTCTCCTTCTCAATGCAGCGTCGAACCGTCGAACTGATGCCCCTAGAAACAATTACGAAAATTAAATCTCTCTTTGGAAAGAATGCATCATAATATAAGTTAGGTATATTAGTTGATTACTTGTTTTGTTGCACACTTTGAAAGCATGTTAGATTTGATTTATCTTGAATTCAAATGATAAGATTTTCGAGAAATGCGCAATTACAACAGCTTACACATCTTTATAATCCAGCCATATAACTATATATATTTGTTCAACTCTTAAATACATAATGTAAGTTAACCCCTAGATGCTCTGCTCAAGGTGAGATCGACTTGAAAAAGATTCCTTCTAGTAAGGATTATATGTTAAGAGCTTACACAGCTTTATAATCCAACCATATAACTATATATATTTGTTCAACTCTTAGATACATAATGTAAGTTTCTCTATCTAACCCTTCAAGGTGAGATCGACTCGAAAAAGATTCCTTCTAGTAAGGATCATATGATACGATTTCCTCGATCTTGCAGGGGTATGGAGGGGGCGGGGGGTAGGGTTACTACGCGATATTTCACACGTACCACAACGAGGTACAATTCACCTGAGTCATAGCACAAAAAAACACAAAATAAAATAATAATGAAATTAAAAAAAAAATAGTTTACAATTCTGCAAACTCAGCGAAACACAAGAACACAAGTTGAAGTGTCAACAAAAATAGTACAAAAAATAAATGTAATAAATAATTTTGAACAGCATATTTTTTAAGGCCGAAGCAACAAATGCTCTAAGCACATCCTTTGATGGGCCAAACCTTCGTTAAGCATAACTATTAGTTTAATTTAACGAAACACTATCTTTTGCAGTTGATTCCATAACTAAACTAACTGCAAGATATAGTATTTCGTTAAGTTTAAATAATGATTATTCTTAATGATTGTTTAATTGTATTTTTCAATGATTTTTAAGACCTAATAAATACAAAGCGAAACCTTATTTAGGATCATTTTTAAGGTTTTTAAAGAACAAAAATTGAAATTTTGAGTGTTGAAAACTATTAAGTTAAGTTTAAATAATAGTTATTCTTAACGAATGTCTCATTTTTTAACCTGAAACCTTAGTTCAGTTTTAAACAAAACGAAATCATATTAAAGATAATTTTTAAGGTTTTTAAGGAACAAAAATTGAAAGTTTGGGTTTTAAGAAACTGCTTTAAGGATTTGTATGAAGTTTCTGCTATATTTGGTAATTGGAATCAATAAATAAACAATTATTTCCATTGTTTATTATGTTTTTATAAACTCATTTACTTTTTAAAGACTGAAAGAAAATCTTAACGAAGATTTAAGTCAGTTGCCAGTTAACTTAATTAAAGATCTTTTATCAATCAAAATGTTCTTACCTGCCCAATATTTCTTTGGGTTCATATTTGGCATAGAAGCCCTTGGCCGCATCCTTGTCGGGCAGCAGATCATCCTCCTCATCCTTCGCCATTATACCGAGTGAAATTTTGGCGGCGTTCTCAGGCGTCGCTCAGCAGCAGCAGTTTCTTCTTCTTCCCGCTTCTCGCTGTTGGCAATATCCTTTAACTAACGTTGCTGTTGTTGTTCCAATAAGACACAACGGTAATAGACAGTGGTATTACCCCCCACCGTATGTTTTCTTTCTTTCGAACGCTCGCTCTCTTCGCCTCTCACTCACTCTTATGTTCTCTCTTGGGCGTTATGCTATTTTTATAGAAAAAAAATTAAATAAGAAAAAACGCACACACACAAATACAAAAAAAAAATAACGACGCGACGCGATGCGATCAGTGCACGAATTGAATCTGTTCCGTTATGTGCCGACAACTTGCGACTGCCGTTAAATTTTCTTTACTTTTAATTACCAACAAATCGTTTGGCGTCGCTGTCACTGTCGCCGTTGCTGTTGCCGTTGCAGTCGCTGCCGACTTCGCTGCCCCGTTTGCTGATGTTGTGCCGGTGTTTTGCAGTCTCTTGCTGCTGCGCTCACTCTTTGTATAAGAAGAAGAGGATAAAGCAATTGTTGTTGTTGTTCTTGCTATAGAAGTCAAATGTGGACTGGTGCTGCTGCTGCTGTTGCTCTCTCATTCCCACACAGCTGATGTTACGGGGCTGGGTGCTGATTTAATTAATAACGAATGCCAACTACAACAAATCGATTAAAGACAGAACAGAACGAAAAAAAAATCAAATCAAATGAAATAGAATTAGAATTCGCCTTTTTGTTTAGTACTTATGAATGATTACACAACGCGTAGTGGTCCAATTAATAAATGGCGACAAATGCGTTCCCAATATGTTAGCTCTCCCCACTACCTCTCTATCTTTCCTATCTCTGTGTGTGTGTGCCTCTGCTCTTTCTCTCTCTCTCTCCCTTAAGTGTTTGTTTTGATCAGTTTGTAATGCACATTAACTAGCGCTGGACCTCTGACTGCTGCCGCTGTTGTGCCGTCGTCGTCGTCGCTGCTTCTGCTGCTTTGCTTGCGTGTTTTATTTTTTTTTTCTTTTTTATTTTTATTTGTATTGCCTTCACCTGCAGCTGCCGCAAGTTAGAGATTTGTGATTAATGTGTTGGTGTTGTGTGTGCTGTGCTAAGCGTTTGCATTAATAAGTTAGCAGCTCCAACTTTTCGAAAGCGTTTCCGAAAACACATGTGCTAGTGCAGCAGTTGCACCTTGGCGTTTGTTCTTCTTTGGCTGTCAAACAATACAATAGAGTACAGCACAATACAATACAACACAGACGGACACCGACGCACTGTCTCTGCCTCTAATAGCGGGTACATTTCAATGTCAACTAAGGTTAAAAGTAATACAGTTGGCGAAGAGAGTTTACATTGCACATACATTTGATGCACGGACAGCTGGTTGTGTGTGTGTTGCGATACGTTTCGGTCATAACTTTCTAGTTAAATGTAGCAAATTAATTAAGCACTAACAAAACCCTGTATTTTGGATCACAATCACAATACTACCGAAACATCTACAAGTACCACAAATAAAGCAGCTATCGATATTCAGTGCACAGACAGCTGCACCGCTGCCGATAAATAAAACGCAACGCAATCGCGAGTACGCAACCTAGCTATCGGAACAGCCGTGATTGCGCAGCTGTGCGATAGCTGAAAACTATATGGCAACGCCATTCATACATACAGTGCTACCAGTGCGGTTAAAAGATATGAAAACAATTTCAAATTTATATTTTTCGCAACTCGCTATTATTTCACGTTTTTCTTTTTATTGACATACATGTATATTTTATACGTATATATATTTTTTGTTTTTGTTTTATGGAATACAATTGTAAAATTATTAAATAGACACTAATGTATGTATGTAATAATTATGAGGCAAATGTTTATTTTTTTTTTTGTCGTTTTTGAATGGAGCAGGTTTGTTTTTAAGAAAGGAAGGGCATGAAAAACATTTATGTATAGATTTTTGTATGCTTAATGCTTAGGGTTTAGGTTTATTAATACTCCACATTATTATTTACCAGTGGCTCAACCTCGGTGTTTACAATATTTCTTTCTCAATCTAATCGATGTTATTTTTTTTTTTTGTTTTTTTCCACACACAATCGAAAATTGTTGTATACGTATATATGTAAATTTATATAGATTAATGTAAATATGTAAATGTTTAGACGTACTAAAAAAAAAAAAAAAAATAAGATACCATAAATGGAATACAAATATATATAAATACAAATACAAATACACTCTCCAAATCGGTATTTAGTGCCAAAAAAATACGTTACATTAATATGTATAAGTATATATATATAAATATATATATATAAAGAAAAAAAAGACACACACACACACATATACAGATATCGGTATTTTAGCCCTACAACTTATAAATAATATCTATCTGTATCTTTTACGCACATATGTATATATATATATATATTTTTTACTCGTTGATCTGAATCAGCATCGGGATCTTCAATTAAATGTTTTGGATTTTGTTTTCATTTTTGTTTTTTGCTATTTTCAGTACAGTAAATCCGTCTTTTGGGTGCCTTCACTGTATGCTGACGTCGCCGCTGCCAGATAGTCCTCCTCATCTCCTCCTTCGCCTGCTGTGGACGCCGCCGCCGCATCCTTTAACTCATCCTTGATGAGCGCCTCGCCAAGGCCAACAATACTACCATTGCCATTGCCATTATAGGATGCGCCTGCCGCAGGACTTCCATTGCTGCTGTTACTGTTACTGTTACTGCTGTTGCTGTCCGGTGTTGTATAACGCGTGACGCCCAGCTGAAAGAGGCTGTCCATTGGCGAAGCCTTGACGGGCGTATAGAAGCCCAGCGCCGTAGAGCCTGCAATTGAGAGAATGTGGGGGGGGGGGGGAGAGAAAAGTGGAAAAATCAAAAAGAAAAAGTTGCAATTAGTTTCATATATTTATTTTACTTGGTACATTTGGTATTATGATTGGTTTTGTGGGGTGTTGGTTAGTACAAGAATTTGGTAGAAAATAAAATGCAAATTTCGAATCTCAAAAACAGTGTTGGTAAATGTGTGCTTGAAGGATGGGTGTGTTTGTATGTATTTATATATATTACAAGTGAAAATTAAAAGTGTATGGATGTGTTTGTATGTATGTATGTTCGTGTGTGTGTGTGTGTGTGCACGATTGCCAAATTTCACTTATTAGAAAAAATCTCATTACTTGCAAGTATGAGAATAACTTTCGAATATAGATTTCAAACGTTAAATGTATTTAAATGTACAATATTGGTACGTTCGTACCAAAGATATACATATAAATTGGTACATTTGTACCAACAATATTTGAGCCAAAACTTTATATATTTCAAACGTTAAACTTAGTTAAACGTTCAATATTGGTACCAAAAATATAAAAATATATAATATATATATGTAAATTGGTACAATTGTACCAACAATATATATATATTTACAAATGTGGCAACCATGCATGCATATGTGTGTGTGTGTGTGTTTCTAATTGGGGGAGAGGGGGAGGTTAGTTACCTTAGAAATTAATATGAGTTGGCGATTAGTTTTTTTGGTAGTTTTTTTATTATTATTATTTTGTTTTTTCGATATATTGTTAGGCCTTCAGCTGTGTTAGTGTTAGCCAACACTGAAAGAACGAACAGTGTTGGTAAACGAACAGCAGCAGTGCATATATAATAGATTATTTGGTGGTTGTGATGGTTTTGTTTTGTGGTTGTTAGAGTTGCCTGATCGTTTTTTTTTTTGGTTTTTGGTTTTTGTTTTTCATCAGCTTCAGGTCAAGTGAGAGCGAGAGCGAGATAGAGATAGGGAAGAGCACTTGTTTCGCCATTTTCAGTTTTGTTTTGGATTTTCATTTTCTTTTAGTTTGGATTGGTTTGGTTGTTCTAGATTTTTTGTTGTTGTTGGTTGTTGTTGGTATTATCGATTTCGTATATGATATTATGATTATAAATCGTATATATATATTTCAAAGTACATTGCTTAGAATTGTCTGTTATTAGATTTAAATAATATCTGCAAAAGAAATTAGTAAAAAAAAACAAAAAAGAAAAGAACACAAGAAAGAAAAAAAAAGATAAAGAAAACACAAGAATAGTTTAAATAAAAGCCGCTTATCAAATGTACATATATATATATATATATTGATATATATATATAGCAAAAGTAAGATGAAAGAAGAATACTTTAACCGAATGCAATACGAAATGTGCAAAGCAAATATTATTAATAATTACAAACTCTACAAACAAATAAACACACAAAAAATTACAATTAATACGTATGTATGTATATTTTAGCTTAATAACCGAGGAGCAGGAGCCAGTGTTGCCAGATCTAGAACTCGAACTATGTGTTTTTCACCATTTATTTGAACAATAAGCAGATAGAAAAGAATTTACAAAAGCTGCAACTATACTACGACTATACAAATAGATATCGATAACGATAACGGGTAACGATTACATTTTTATACCCTGATCCCATTAGGAAAAATGGGGAAAAAGGGTATAATGGTTTTGTGCAAAAGTATGTAACAGGCAGAAGGAAGCGTCTCCGACCCCATAAAGTATATATATACTTGATCAGCATCAACAGTCGAGCCGATATAGCCATGTCCGTCCGTCTGTCCGTCCGTCTGTATGTATGAACGCGTCGATCACAGAGACTATTAGAGCTAGATACTCCAGATTTGGAACTTAAGCTCGCCTAATCACAAGTTTGTTCGATTTTCGATAACTCTTCCCGTTTCCGATATACACATGGGATCGCTAACAACAAAATCTTGAATTTGGAAAATTTTCAGATGGCGTTTGAAACATTAAATGAAATAATGATAATCATGATTGAAATCGGTTGACAAACAACGGAGATATGGGACATTAGGTAAAGTATGCAGTATATGCGCTCACACACACACACACACACACACACACACACACACACACACACACACACACACACACGCATACAAGGAAACACTGACTGTACGCGTTAAGTATTGGGATGTCAGGATGTCTTGTTTACAATATATAGCACACACTGTTGATAGTTGCCAATATTTTTGACCGGATCTACCTTAGAATTCCCAACTGGTTCTAGCTTTGAGTGGTATGGGGCTTTGCTAAGTTCCCCTAAGACCAGTTTAATTTTTTTTTTTTTTTTAAACAGACACACTCACACCCACATACATACATACAGACACACTCACACACACATACAGACACACAGACACACTCACACACACATACAGACACACTCACACACACACATACATACATACAGACACACTCACACACATACAAACACACATACATACACACAGAGAGCGTATGGGCTATATGTTTGTGTACCAAAGAGTTTCAGGGAGATAAACTAGTGGGAGCCAGGCCTGTGTACCATAAAGCGTGTATTAAGTAACGAGTAACAAAATAAACTACTGGGAACCATACCAGTGAACCATAGCGTGTATTAAGTAACGAGTAGCAAAATAACAAAAGAGCTAAGCTGCTCCAAGTACGTGTTTATGGGGATATTGAACAGAGCCAACTTGCTGAAAGACGAGGGGGAGAGTTTGTATGCCGGAACACCTTTTGAAAGTAACGAGTAACAGTTTTTAGTACGTGTATTCACAAGAAAGCGTAGCGTATAGGCTTTACGGTAGGGAGAACTTGGGCTGTGTACCATATAGCGTGTATTGACTAGTCGAAAACTTGGCCGGTACCATATAGCGTGTATTATGTAACGAGTAGCAAGATAAACTAGTCGAAAACTTGGCCGGTACCATATAGCGTGTATTGAGTAACGAGTAACGAGTAGGTACAAAAGAGCTAACTGCTCTAAGTATGTATGTGTGTTTGGGAGGGGGGAGGGGGAATGAGTGTCTGGAGGGCCTATACCAATAGCGAGTAGGAGAACCGGGTATACAAACGAGTACACTTAAAAAAATACTGAAGCATTTGCCTACGTTTGATTGAAAGACAGGAATATTGCGAGAGTTTCTCTTGAAGCTTGAAGCAGATCCATGATGATGGTTCTGGTACAGATTCTGGTTCGGTTCGGCTGGTTGCTGGTTGTATATATAGATATGCACTTAAATCAGACATAGTAGAGCGTGTTGCCCGGTATGCGTGCCTGCAACAGTGTTGTGGAGGCGTTGGGTAGCGCTAGCGACGACGACATGCTTGACAAATGGTTAGCTATAGGAAGACTGGAGCGACGGGAGCGGTTCGACAAGGAGCCAATGTTAATCCTTTTGTTGCAGTTTGTTATTACTGCTGTTGCTTTTGTTGTTTTGCTTGGTGGTACACCTGTTGCTATTGTTGTTGTTATATATTTACTTAGTTGCTGTTCTTCTCGTTGTGGTTGTTCTCGTTCTCGTTGTTGTTGTGGTTGTTCTCGTTGTGAAAAGGAGGCAGCTTTGCGCTTGATTGGCTGTCGTGCATCATTGTTATCATGTTGCAGGAAGCAGGCATATTGCGGCTTCAATAGTACGGACGGTCTACGACGTTGGCTTGAAGGCAGAGGAGCAGCAGCTGCGTCGGGCAGGTGGTTGGGGTGGCTGTGGAGCTGCTGTTCCAGTTGTTGTTGCTGTGGCTGTTGTTGTTGTTGCAAAATAATACCCCTCCCTAAACTTAGGTAATCTGCAAATAAGCGTGATTGCTTAGTTCGAAAGCCGGACACCGAATGCGCTTGGGTTGTGGCAAGGGGCAAGGGGTCATGGGTCATGGTTCATATAGGTCAATATAGATAGCATATTCGAATAGTTTGTTTGGGGGGGACCGTGGGGCTGACTGCTTTGTTTGAGTACACATCCTGTACCCACCTGATACGCTGAATTAGTTTGCGAAAGCTTTTGAGCAGCTGTTTGCCAGGTGGCAACGCTAATTGCCGCCAGGACTGCTTAAGCAATGGCCAAGAGCAGCAGCAGCAGCAGCTGCAGTCGTATCTGCCCCGAGTTTTTGTTGTATTCAAAATCGAGACGGAGGAGACGCCACTGATGGATGTGGCATTGGTGGCAGTGGCAGTGTCAGCGGCAACATCAACAACATTGGTGGTGCTGTGCTTAATCGCTATGTTAACTTTAACAGTGGCGTTGTCTGTAAAATGTGTAGCAGATATTGTTATTGTTTGGCAACACTGTGTGCCTGCCGCCGCCTGGCAACTGTTTTTGACTGCATACATACATTTCCAATTTTGGATCGTATATCGTTTATTAATTGTTTATTTGTTGTGTGTTTCGAGTATGTGATGTAACTATGTGACAGTTTGTTGTTGTTGTTGTACGTACAACTCAAGTGATGGTACGTATTGCTTTGTTTTGCTTTTGTCTAATAACTCTATGTATAACAGGGCATGCAAAATGTTATGTGTGCGTGTGTTTGTGTGTGTGTGAAAGGCAAAGAGAGAGAGAGCGCGTTTGGTGTGTTTTTGTTGTTGCTAACTGTAATATGCAGAGCAGCAGCGCATGCAAATGCAAATTGAGTGTGTACGTGTAAGTGTTTGTATGTGTGTATTGATCTCTCTAATTTCTCCCCACAGATGAGGTGGGTGCGTGTTGTTGTTGTTTTAAATATGATATGATGGTGAGAATAAAACTCAAGAGCACAGCACTACGACAACAAAAACAAAAACACATTTTTCAAATGTAGACAGATAGAGAGACAGGCACAGAGAGTGACAGAGAAAGAGCGAGAGAGATAGAGAGGGAGAGAGAGTATAAGAAAGAAGTGAGGCTGTTTTGGCAGGCAGAAGAGCGGCAGCAAAACTTAAACAAAAAAAAAAACAGAAAGAAAAAAATGCACATGCAGAGGCAAAAGACAAAAAGGGTTGCCAGACTTACCCAAAGGTAAATTACCCAGCATTCCGCTGGTCGCCGGCGCCTTATGCGATGTCGCCGCTGCTGTTGCTGCTGCGGCAGCTGCTGAAGTCGATGTTGGTAGTTCAATTATCTCATCGACAGTCACATGATGATGATGTTGTTGTTGTTGTTGTTGATGCAGCTGTTGCTGTTGCAACATGAGATGCTCCTCGTAACGCAGCTGATGATGTTTATTAACATTGCCATAGGGATCGGCATACGGCGGCTCATCAACATTATTCGTTTGCGATGCCTCGGAGGGATATTCAAATGTTGATGTTAACGTATCGTTAAATTGTACGCGGAACTGCAACAAAACGAAACACAATTATAAATCATAAGCAGGTAAGACTATAAGATACCCTGAAGCCTATTCAATGTTCCATATCTCTGGTTTTTCTCAACCGATTTCAATACAAATTGCACAGATTGTCATTATTTCAACAAAAGTTTCAAACGCTGTCTTGAAGATTTTCAAATTCAAGACATTGTTGTTATCGATAACATGTGTATATCGATAAGTTATCGAAAATTTAAAACAAACTTATAACGCCTAGGTATAGCCAAATCTAGTCTCTAAAATCGATGCGTTCATTTTTAATGGGTTTAGGGTGTATATAAAATCATAAACATATCGATATCTGGTCACATTGATGAAACGCACCTAAAACAACTACAAAAAAAGCCCTAGATAAAACCCTTATAAGCCCACTTTTAATGCATTTTGATTAATAGCAACCAAATAAATAATAATGATGATAAGGAAAACTTCAATAAAAAAAACTATCCTACCTATTCGACTATGGAATACCCTTTTATCGTTTTCAACTTTTTTCCTCTTTGCTCTTCGTTTGCGACATTCGCAACAAGTCGAAACGCGAAAGAGCATAGAAAGAAAGCAAATGAAAGTTGGCTCAAACCGAAAGCTTCTTTTTTTTTGTTTTTTCTTGCTTCTTGTTTTTGCCCTTAATATTCAAGCGCAGCAAAAATTGTGACAAAATGTTGAAACAAAAATAACAAAAGATAATAACCGAAAAAAAAACAATATTCTGACCCCGCATGTAAAGAAATAATTGCTGTTAATTGTTTCGCATCAGTTTATTTGTTTTCTTGCTTTTTTTTTTTGTGCTGTCAGCAAATTTTTTTTTTTTAAATGGTGGCTGAAAGTGAAATGTAGGCCAAAATGCTGTTGCAGCAATTAAAAACGAAAAAAAAAAACAAAACCAATATGGAGGGCAAAGCAAAAATGCTTGATCATAGAGTATATATCTCGAGGTAGTTAGTATAAAGTATCTTGAGATTGGTCAAACATTGTTCTATTGATAAGATCCGCTCTTTGTTGCTATATTGTGACAAATTCTTTGATTGTTTAAAAGTTTACCGCCGCCCAACATTGCTAACAATCAATTCCCATACAACAACTAATCTTATCTTATCCTTTTCCTTCCAAACCAAACCAAAATACGAAGAAAAAAGTACAAACACTATCTGACTCCCGGGGCAAGTACTATTTTTGATTCGTAAGTGGTATTATTAGTCATGAAACTTGTACTAGACTTTCATATATATATATATACTAAATATACATACTATAACAATGAAAGTTAAGTTAGTCATGAGGCGGAAGTATGAAACGAGAACTATTTATTGTATTTTCATCCTGGTTTTCCATTCATTTCCGCATCGAGCGAACATTTTGAGTTTTGTCAAAGTTATATTACCGATTACAGAGTTATTTTAAGCCCAAAAATAGTTTCGATTAACCGTAAACACATGGAGACTTTAACTCCTTCTTATATTATGTTAAGTTATTCTGTTAAGTTTTTCTGTTAAGTTATTCTGTTAAGAGAATACTTACCGATGAATCTTTGGGTTTCTGTCGGATGCTGGATTTGCCATCGATCACAATATTGGCATTCTCGAACTCTACGTCGCATGGTGAGGGCGGGCACATAGAGTAGTCATCGTAGTCGGTGTCTGTTGATGTCTCAACCGAAAGGTCGCCAAGCAACACGAAGCCCGGCTCATTTGGCTGCAAAAAAAATCAAAGTGAAAAGGTTAAACGGGAAAAGTGAAAACGAGAAAACGGAGAAAAAGAAAGAATAATAACAAAACGAAACCAAAACATTTAAAAATTTCTTATAAAATTCACAAAGCAGGAAGATGCCGTTGATTCGCTGGGTGGGGGGAGGGGAGAAAGGGTTACGTTGTGGTGGGGTGGGGGGATTTCGAGGTCGATATCTGTTGTGTTGTGTTGTGTTCTCTGAATCACAGCTGTCCCATTTCTCGCTGTGTCAGAGCCCAAATGAACGGCAAGAACAACAACAACAACAGCAAAAGATAATAAGGTTCAGATAAATAATAAGCATACATGTATATTTATGTACGTAAGTATGTATGTATGTATATGTACATACAAAAAGAGACCAACATAAAGCAAAAGCCAACAGAATTGAACGTCAAAAAAGAATTGACAAAATTGAGTTCAGTGCCGGAGAGCGGCACACAAAAACCTAAACAGCAATAACAACAACCAGAAGAAGAAAAAAAAAGAACAAAAACGGGTTTACCAAAGAAGAAGAGATCGAGAGCGACAAGGCAGTCGCGTGGTTTGCACGCAACAACTTTAATGAGCGTAAGCGAGAGAGCAAGATAATGAGAGCGAGAGACCTGGCTTTGTGTGAGAGCGGCGAAACGTTTTTTCTTTGTTTTTCAACACAGCGCTGCCTCTACAAAACAGCTGTGCATCCAAATGACGCTTTGCTTCACCCAACAACTCATCGACAATAACAACAACAGCTACAAGAAGAACTCACCACAGTTGCTCGAAAGCATTGCGCCGCTCGTTCGCTGCTCTCCTGCGTAAGTCATAAAATATCTTTGGCTGATTTTGCCCATGTGTATGCATGTATGTACGTACATACATATTCGCATATTTATGTTTGTATGTATACAGCAGCAGGAAGCAAAGAACAAGCGAAGAAAATATCGTAATATGTATACAAGTTATGTACATAAATATGTACATGTATGTATGTATGTATTAAAACTGGTTTTTTTCAATGCAATCGCAGGAACAACGCAACCACAATGAAAAATGAGGAAGAACTTGCCAATCGCATTGCCAACTAGCACGTCTTAATATTAAACAAAGCACTTGAAGCATATTAGAACTTACTTGTATGTATGTATGTACATATGTATATTTGCAAATGATGAGTAAATGATTTGCATTGATTGATTATAGCATTTTTCCCATAATGCAAGTCAAACTGGAAATGGGTTTGTTATTCGTGCAAACAAATTTAGAAGGTCATTCGGGAGAGCTTCGCTTGAGCGTCGTTTTACGCGTAAAATTCACTCAACACTCTACACAAATAAACACTCACAAGCACATGTGTATATACAAGGAATTGAGTTTCAGTTGGCAACATTGTTCTGATTCTGATTAGAATTCTAAGGATTTCCACTTGATTCGCAGTTACAGTTACAGCATGATTTGACATTCTTTACATTTTGTTGTTATTACAAAAAATGCGAATTAGATCGGCTTCGCTCTCACAAACACACACACACACATACTCTCTTTGTTGTCTCAGTCTCTGTTGGTGGGCGCTTTGTTTCGTATTTGTTTATATGACAGTGAAAAGCACAAACAAAATGAGTGTACCTATTCGCTTGTGTATGTGTGTATGCGAGGGGGGGTTGGGGATTGAAAAGATTAAGAAAAAAAAATAATTCATACAAAAAATAAGCATGAATAATGCGCAACGGCGCCACATTCCGATTGCTGGCTGATAAGAAATGAAAGCAACAGCAAAAAAAAACTTCTAGCCATGAGACAGAACTGGTGTGTGGGGGGGGGGGGGGGGGGTAGAGAGAAAAGTTAATTGTTAGATATGGCATAACACTCACTTTTGGCAGTTCTCGTTTCCGTCTGTAGATCACAACGTCGCTTTCAATATAATCTGGCACCTCCTTGCTGCTCTTGGAAAAGTTAAATACCATCGATGTATTGTTGTCCGTATGCATTGAACTAATGCTGGAAGAATTGCTGGTATTGCCAATGCCGCTGGCGCCACCTGTCGCCTGCGGGCGGCGCTTGCGCAGCGGCCAAATTGGCGAAATGCCAGCGACATTGGCTGCTGCTGCATCCGTTTCGCTAACATGCTTATTGTTGATGTTGTTGGTGTTTGTGTTTATCACGGTATCAAGACTAGTGACTCCAGCGGCCGCAGCAGCGGCATCGGCGGCCAATGCTGTTGATTTTTTCATTTCATTAATGCGATTCTTTTCAATTTCGCGACTTGTCAGCGGTGTTCCGCAACTGGAATTATTGGAATTATTCAGCAACGGCCTGATGACACCAATTTGCTTACTACGACTGCCGACCGTATTGAGGGATGAATTGATGCTGGCGCTGCTACTGCTGCTGCTGCTGACGCTCGAAACGTGCGCGTTCTCTTGCAGGGCAGCAACAAATGAACGCTGCTGCACACCGCCGCCGCCTCCTGCTACTGCTAGGGTTGCTTCATCGTATGGCGGCGGCGGCATTGGCAGCGCTGCTTGCGCTTTAAACTTATCGCCGCCTGCCGCGCCCAACTTATCGCCATTGCAAACAGCGTCGCAGTTGTCGCCACCGTCGTCGCCACCGTTGCCGTCGTCGTCGACATCGACGTCATTGCCTTCGTTGTCGTCGTCGTCGTTATTGTCTTCCTCTTCTACATCGTCTTCAACTTGCGATCGTTTATCGCTGACTAAGCGCTGGCTGTTTTCACCACCCACCACAACAGCAGCAGCAGCAGCAGCAGCTGGCGATTCCAGCTGTACGCGTTCCAGCATTTTACATATGCTTGTCACAGGCGAATCAAATGGAATGGAATGAGCGCCTCCTTCCACCAGCTGCCTGGGTATTATATCCGGCACATGCGAATTGGAATTAACAGTACGCGATTGCTGTTTGGGCGTCGAGGCAGCAAAGCCTGAAGCGGCGATAAGCTGTTGCTCTCTTTTAATGTTGTTGTTGCTGTTGCTATTGCTGTTATTAGTGCTGGAGTTAGTGTTAGTTGGCTGCTTTTGCTCCTTGATGATCGATTTGTAGTTGGCAACCTTGCTGGCAACGCCGCCAACACCGTTACTGCGCTGCGCAATACGCGGTCGACGATTGGCGCTAGCTTCAAACATTTTTAATGTTTGTTTGACCAAATCGGGCGGTGGGCGTTCGGTATCATCGATTATTGAAGTTAGTCGCTTAGGGGGCGTGGCATCGGTGCCGCTATGTAGTCGTTCGCGTGCATTACTTATTTTATCCTCAATGCTAACAGAGGCAGCGCCACCGACTGCGCTGCTGCTGATGCTAATTGTGTTTACTACAACTGATCCTGATCCAGATCCAGCTGCTGATGATGATGATGATAATGCTTGATAGCTAGCGCGTTGGGTATTCCAGGGTGATTTCTCGCAGAGCAGCGCTTCAACGGAACGAGCACGTTTCATAACCTCGTTACCCCGCTTAATATGACGCGAACGCAGCAGCCCTGTGCCGTTAGACGACGACGAAGACGACTGCTGCTGCTGGGTTGCCGATTGCTGCTGCTGTGACTGCGACGACTGCTGCTGCTGTACACTTTTAATATAACCGCTGCCTGTGGTGGCTATGGACAAAGGCTTGGCACTTGCTATTGGCGGCGGCAGCGTCGACATTGCAGGGACTGCAGTAGCTGCAGCAGCAGAAGCTGCGGCTGGAATGGAAACAGAGACTGGAACAGCAGTAGCTATAACATCGGCTACAATATCATCACCATCACCGTCGCCATCGCCGTCGTCATCGTCGTTGCGATCGAGCAGTGTATTTAGGCTGGTGGAGCGTTGCAGTCGCTGCTGATTTTTGCTTAGCTGATTGCGCGTTTCGCAGCGCAGCGCTAGGTTTAAGTAGCGGCAGCGCAGCTTTGATACAATACCAGGACCATAGCTGAGATCCTCTTGGGTGACGCTGACGTCGACGTCAA
Organism: Scaptomyza tumidula; assembly: GCA_035044465.1. Classification (NCBI taxonomy): domain Eukaryota; kingdom Metazoa; phylum Arthropoda; class Insecta; order Diptera; family Drosophilidae; genus Scaptomyza; species Scaptomyza tumidula. The sequence continues at coordinate 750,823 of JAWNNW010000130.1, forward strand.
CGTCCAGCTGTTGCTCCCGCTCTCCGGCGCTCTTCTGTTGCAAATGATGATGATGGCGATGTTGGCCATTTTGTGTGGTTGTCTTTTTCATTTCTTGCATGGCGACCATTGTCGTTTTTACCGCTACTTTTGTGGGCGACGCGTTGGCCGTTTGGCGTTCCAGTTGTAATTGCTGCTGCTGTTGTTGATTTATAATAAACTTGTTACTTTGCAATTTGTCGGATATTTTTGATTTTGAATTTTTATCAATATTCGATATTGTTGGCGTATTGTTGCTGTTACTATTAGGATTTATATTGTATTGAATTAGCGCTGCATCAGCACTGGCGCTCTGGCCTTGTTTGCATTTCGTTTGCAACTGATTTGCTGACGACGACGAAGTCGTTTGTTTCACATTTACGCCGCCTGTCGCTGTTAATGCTCCAGTTGTCGTCGTCGCTGCTGCTGTCGTTGTGCCAGTTTCAACTTCACCAGCGGTGCGAGAGCGCACACTTGTATTCACCATGGTAGTTACTGCAGAGCCGCTATTCAACTCAACGTCACGCTCTCCGCACGCTCGTTCGCGTTCGCGTTCACCTTCACGCTCACGCTCTCGCTCTCTGGTATCCAAATTTAGAATCTCTTGCTCCTTGCCAGTTGATTGACTTCTTGTGTTAAATAAACTTGATCGCTGCTTTGGTATTGGTGCATTGCCAGCAGTTGTTGCTGTAACTGCTGCTGCTGCTGCTGCTGTTGCTGATGCTGCCGATTCTGTTGAAAAGGCCGTGGTGGCTAAGTCTCTGCCTTGTTGTTGCTGTTGTGTACTTTGGGATGTTGCTGTTGTTGTTGCTGCTAGAAGCGTCTGATGACCTCCAGCTTCAATAAAACATTTCTCAGACTTTTCCTCAGTTGGTGAAGTCTTAAATGCTGCTTGTAGTAGGTGTTGCTGTTGTTGTTGTTGTGTAGTTTGGCTTACATTTCGTTTCACAGGCTGCTGTGATTGTTGTTGCTGTTGTTGTTGTTGACTAGTTACTGTTGCGGTTGCGCTGGCGTCAGTCGCACCTGCATCTGCAAAAGAAAAGTAATCGCGCAATGCAAAATGATTAAACAGTTCAAATTGATTTTTAACTATGACCAAAATAGACGATATGTTCGAATATTTGTAGGTTTTGTTGTTCAATTATCTATTGATAACATTTGATAAGCGAATGGTGCAAAACAAATTAACAACCCTGTTTTTGCACAGCTGCGAATGTTGTCATCGATACTCGATAAACACTTGAAAGTAACTGTTCAATAAACAGATTTCAAGCAATAACAATTTGTTATAACAATTTAATTTGTGTTTTGTAATCTGTTAAGTTTATGATGCAGCTAATTGCTTGCCACCAGCTGCAACTTACACATGTTTTTTTTTTTTTTTTATGCAACACATATCCGATTTCATGAACATCAATATCGATACCCCTCTATCTAAGAACAGATGTCGATGTATATATATATGTGTGTGTGATCGTTCTGATATTATATTAGTACAACTGTTTTTCAGAGTAAATACACTTATGTTAGGGTACATTAGTTATAGTATAGATATATATACTAAGAAAAGCTCTCTTGTACTGTGTAAACAACCAAAGATAAAGCCAACTTTTAAAGTCTTTTCAGTTAACTGAACACTCACTAATAACGTGATATATCGTTTTAGTAGATCCAGAAAATAATCGATCTAAAAGCTCGCAAAGTTTTCGGTTTTTGTAATATTAAAGTAAAAGCTCTTAAAGCATTTTATTTGGAGGTTACCTGCAGGTTCAGTGAAAGCCAGACTCAAATTGCTGCCATCAGCTGCTGTTGGCGATAACGCAGAACAGGGGAAGGTGTTGGTGGTGGTTGCGGAGGGGGAGGCGGCTGCATTTGTACGTGCCACATTCGTTTTGCGGCGCTGTATTAAATCCTTTTTCCACTGCGGCATATCCGGCAGGAATCCAGCACCGCTGCCCGAAGACGAAGGTGTTGTTGCCGGCGAACCACCAACACCACAACATTCAGCTCCAGTTCCAGTTCCAGCATCCGTTACGCCAGCATCAGCTGTTAAATGCAATGAAGGACGCTGCTGTTGCTGCTGTTGTTGTTGCTTCTGAATCTGTTTTTGGGCTTCCGAAGACATTTTTGGCTAACTTTAGCGCTGCAAATTGCATTCTGTGTTAGTTTTTTTTTTTAGTTTTTTTGTTGCATGGCAATAAAAAATGAACCAAATGAATCCTGAACCTAAACTTAACAACAATCCAACTAACTGTTCGTCTTAGCCGAAACGCGCTTGCAAAGAGACTGAAACGTACTTTCAACTATTCAACCAAGTGCCAAATACCGTGTCGTACCAAATAAACACTTAAAGCCGACTATCGCACACACTTTCCTTTATATTCCTCATAGATCTTATTCGAAACTTAGCTCAAACAAAAAAAAATTCAGAGCTTTTTCTTTTTGTTTTTAGTTCAATATCAAAAAACAATCAAAAATACAGCTATTTAGATATCTATCGATATTTATCGAAGCCTGGTTAACTTAAAGAAAGAACACTTTTATTTAATATTTAAAAATCACAATGAAAATCTTCTCTTTAAATTTGTAAAAAAATAATAAAAAAATTAAGCATCTCGAGTCGAATTATTTTTATATATATATATATTTTTTTTTATAAATTTTAAATCGTTTTACTAATCAATCATTTTAAACTTTTGGACAAAGATTTATTTGGCCATACAACAAAATAATTAATTGTACAAAAAATTTTAGTTCAACAAAAAATGATATTAGGGAATACATAAGTCGACTTGAACGTTGGTGTTTTGCCCTTTTTTTATTTTTTTGTTAATTGGATTAAGTGTTGTTTTCTTTTCAATAAAACAAAAAAAAAAAACAAAAGAAACCTCAATATTTGTTCATTGTTGAAAAAAAATAAAGAATATGCTTAATATGAAGATATAAAAATGCAAGTGAAATACTTTTAATTTCATTCATTTGATTTTCTTCTCTTTTGTTGCTATCAGCCAATGATCGAGAGTAAACAGGATTTTCAGAGAGAGAGAGAGAGAGGCAGAGAGGCAGAGAGGTTGAGCAGCAGTTAGACAAGTGTCAAATTGAGAGCTAAGCTTAAATCATAGTTTTTCATATCTATGCTTGTGTATGTGTGTGTGTGTGCTTGAATGTGAGTGTATGTGTATGTGAGTGTATGTGCAAGGGTGCACAGCGCAGCGCGCATACGGGTAGAGACGGGAAGGGGAGGGCTACAAATTGCAGACGAAGCATAAAATAAACAAGAGACGCTGCGCTGTGCATATTATCGATTTTTACAAGCTGCAAGAACTTTTGAGCCACACACACACACGTACACATACGAAACAGACAGACAGACACACATTCAAGCATAAATTTCTGCATACATACATTAAATAGATACAAGCAGCAATTTTGCAAGCGAGCACCCAATGTCTGGGGTAACGGGTTGAAAACCACAAAAAAGCCGCACAACAAAACAACAAATTAATTAGTAGCACATTTTGGGTGGATTTTGGGCAAGTGTTAAAAGGCGCGTGCCTAAGAGCTAAGAAGTTGAGCCGGGCTCTGTTTATTTACACAGTACGCACACAGAGGCATTAACATAAACATTTTCTTTTTCAATTTTTCTTTAGCTTACTATTGCGTCCAATTGAAGCGGTAGATTTTAACTCGTACTTGTACACATATGTCGTGTAGTTGTAGTTGCACGCATAGATTTAATAAAAAAAAATAAAAACAATAAACAATTCTTTTTATTAAATACTATAATATATACGCGCACTTTCTTTACACTGCACACACTGTCTATAATTGCAATTAAATCGCCTTTGCTTACGCTGAAATGCTCAGACTCCACTGAGCAGTGTTGGGTTGTTTTCGAAATGCCAATCGGGTCGACTATCGATGTTCGGCTTCACAACCATCGATAAATGAGTAAAAGAGCATGTCTTGCGCGCTTTAATGCATTTGTTTGAATCTCTATCGTATGGAGAATGACTTTTTTTAAATGTGGCTGAAATTTAATTGGTAGGCTTACTTATGTGTCTATGAAATGTTTATCTGCGCTTTTTATATTCATATGTGTTAAATGAGTACAGCTAATTGTAAAGTGTTGTGAAAAATACCCAACAATTTCTATTCAGTATCGATACCTTTTGAGAGTAATAAACGTTTGTTCAAAAGAAAAGTTGCACTAGTTCTCTCTCTCTCCCCGCTCTTATAGCTACTTGAACAAATATTAAGAGAAATTATGTAAAATACTGAAATGAAATGTATTTTAGATTATCACAAAGAATGTGTACAAGATTTGAGCTCATTCAAATGTCAGGTGGAATCCTTTTTGTTTATTAAATACTTTGGCTGTGAACTGCGGCTCCATTACGATCTTAAATTCTCTCTTTGGCTTAACACCTTTGGACACCTTATCGACAAAGTCTCTGTAACAAGAATGCTTCAATATTAGTATGCAACATTAGAGATTAATAGTTAATAACGTACTCTTCCTTTGACATTGTCACATTGATGCGATCGGTGGAGACGCGTGTGGGTCGAATCGCTCCAAAGAAATCAGTGATTGGCACCTTTTGAGGATCTCGCCTATATAAATCCTTGCGCACGCCCACCGTTGAGATGCAGACACGCTTTGGACACACTTGTAGCTGTGGATGGATAAAGATTTGCAAATAATTCTGTGAGAAACAATTATGTTTATACTTACAAATTCGCCAATTGTTCGCTTGCTAAATGGCTGCACTTTCTCCAGAAACTCGAGCGCATAATACGTATACCGATCGATCATATAAACTCCAATTGAGGGATCCACATGGTGCTACCAATATAAAATACAGCTTAATTGAAAAGTATTGAGAATTGTTAAGTGCTTTCGAACATACAGATAGAGAATCCTCGCCCACCAGACTGCTTGCCACGGCCAAAACATTCGGTGATGTAAACTTTTCATACAACGATGCCGCCTGGCAAGTGTCTACCATGAAGAAAAGCTCGTTGTAACTGCGAAAATTAAATGTGTTAAAAGACATGTTGATAAAGTATAACCAATCTTCTCATTTACCGTTTCTTCTCCCACATTTGCTGGATGCCATCGGCGAGTTCCTGGCTGGTAATCTCCTCGGAGTCTTGGAATTTAAGGAAACCATCGCCGCCATGTCCGGTTAAATAGATCAGCACATTGCTGCCGGCATCGGACAACAATTTCTTGGAACGTGCAGTGCCATTTTGTGTGCGTCCCGTTAGTAAACGAACAAAATTCTCAACGGTCACCTCATAGCCACGATAATCAACCTCAACATCATCGCCATAGACATTGATATGCTGATTGGCATTATTGTAGACCTGGCCGGGACGAGGATTGCGTGCATTGCACGCCATATCATCGGCGATCATGAGGATTATCTGGGAGTCGGGTATGCCAAGTCGTTTAACCGAACGGTAAATCGATAGCACATTCGCCACATGACGATAGTTGAACCAAAAACGTGATGCATCCACCAACACCGCCCAGTTATTTGTATGCGTTGAACGCTGTGCGGCGTCCACAAAAGACTCTGGTAGCACTGCAGTCTCCTGCAAGACAATAACATTAATAACATCTACAATTCACTTTCTTTTAATAATACTTACTTGCTGAGCGGTGCAGCAATATATACAACTCAGTACGAACAGCAATAGAAGTCCTTTGTTTAACATTTTACAATTTAAAATTATTAAATTTATATTTTTGTTTTCGTTTGCCGGCGTTCAACCAGCACTGTCCATGCGTGCCTGTGTCTGTGTGTGTATTGTGTGACAACAACAGCTGATAGTGCTGCCAGCGCAGCTGTTTAACTTTCTGGCAACACTTTACAATTCGAAAGAACCAACAACGTCAAATGGCCAACATTTTCATGTCAATTTTTGGCACATAAAATGCCACTTAATGTACCATTTCTGCCTCAAAACATATAATTGCAATGCTTAACTTTCGAATGGCAGCTGAAAATGCAACTAAAACGAAGAATGAAGGTCATAAAAAAGCATATAAAAATTGTTAATGGCGCTCAATAACAATCCAATATGGCGTTAAAATGACGCTGGCAATTCGGACGAACGAACGTACGAAGACGAAGAGAGAAATGGAGCAAGAAACAGCACGTCAGCCGAAAGCAGTTCGTACCGTACATACACACACACACACATATGTATGTTAAAAGTGCGTATGTGTGTGTAAGTGTGGTACAATACAATACAATACCAAAGCACTTGGCTTTTCTCATGGCAAAACTAAAGAAAATGGATCCAACAACAATGCTATGAAAACTCTCCGAATTCGCCGCAAAAATCTAACAATTGCGATCACATTACTCTCTCTCTCTCTTGCATCTCCCATAATTTTTCTGTTCTTAATGATTCTCCCTCTCTGATTCACGTGGGTTTTCAAAAAAAACATGCATAAATATGGGTTCGGTTTCTCTTAGTCTGGCCGTTTGTGTATGTGAATGTGTGTGTGTGTATGTGTGTTTTTCATTCTTTTGCAAAGAGCTTGAGCTTTGCCGGAAGTTTTCTTTTAATTTTTCATCCGTTTATTGTTGTGCATTATGCCTGCACATCATAATTCGTATGTACCTACATATATATATATTGTCGCTTTTGCTTTGCCTTCACTTTCATGGCTGATAGCTGCGTGGCGTTTTTTTTGTCGGCCATTGCGTTTTCCAATTTGTATTGCCTTAAGCGCTTACATATGAATGTACATACATACATACAGACATATGTAGTACGTGTATGTGTGTGTTGGCATGTAAGCACACAGAATGTGGATGTCAAAGCGTACGAAGTTTGTTTATTACATATGTTCATATAAATACTTGTTAATGTATATAAATAAGTATGTTACTAAACATATAAAGATAAAATTAATCGAAAGCCTGCAGAAAGTAATTAAAAGGCGACCTTTTCTCTCACACGCACACGCCACATCTATGCATACATACATACATATGTGCATGTGTCAACATGACGTATGCACATACATGTACATGTATGTACGTACTTACATATCTATGAGTGCAATCATTTATCGATATGTTTGCAGACAATGTTGTTCTTATTAAGATATTATTTAACAATACGATCAATATTATGTTATAGATACAAGAAATGTCCTTGACTTATGTTAAGTGCCTAAAAGCTTGACGCAACAGTTGATATCGAAAATATACAATTAGAATAATAAGCCAAAATGGAGTAATCACAGTGTCCTTTTGACCTTGATCTTGTTAAACGAGCACAAGCTTGAGCATATTTGCATTATGTGTGTATGTATGTTAGGTGTACATACATACATACGTTTCATACAATAAACGTTGTTGACAAGGCGTCTAGATATAACAGCTTATTGATTTATTTTACCACTTGGCCTAAGCACGCGTCTAAATAGCGATTAAGTTGGCCTTTATACCCCTTATGCACACACGCACACACATACACTCGCACACACACACACACACACTTACACACCAAAAAACTGGACTCCGCCTGTTACTTGCAGGACCTTCCAATTCACTCAGTGTTGCCAACTTGGTCACGTCACAGTCCAAACGAAAAACATACAACAAAAAGAAACAGAAATAACAAAAATAAACTTAAAAAAAAAAACAAGTGAGAAAGCCGCCAATAACATCAAACAATTATGACACATTTAAAACATTAATTGAATATTTAATCCAAGTGCCTTAAAAAATGTTGTTGTTTGTTGTGCAACAACAAACTTGTTCGCCATATTTTAAAAGATATCCATTTGCATTTCCTTTTTCATTTCCGACTAAGAAACAGCGAACAGCGAAAAGCGAAAAGAGCAAAGAAAAGAAGTAACAGACACAGCAGCAACTGTTGAAGAAAATCAGCAACAAAAGCGATATGAATAAATGAATTTGCATACGAAAAAGCACAGCGAAAAATCAGCAGCCAACATCAGGCGAATCGAAGTACACACACACACACAAACACACGTGTAATAATACAGTGTGTGTGTGTGTGTTGTTTAAAAGTCTTTAAGTTTTAGTTTTATTGCTACCCCCAGCCGATAACGAAGCATATACGCTGTTAGCTAAAGTCCTGGCTGGCATTAGCCAAATACAAAACAAAATTTAACGCGGCAGAGCATAAAACAAGTAAGCATTTTTAATTAATCTATCCTATGGTCGACATGTTTGTACCCTACTGCACCCCATCCACCTACTGATCTACATTTAACCTGCGCGAGTTGCCATTTTTCTTTTTTTAATTATTGTGTGTGTCTGCTTGTGTGTTCGTTCTGCGGTTGAGCAGATAATAAAGACTTTCAAGTTAATAACGCGTTTATGATAGAGGCCGTTAACAGCTGTTAATATATATTGAATAACAAATGTTCCGAAATGTTTGTGTGTTGTCGTTTTAAGTGTCCTTTAATGCAAATTAGTATTTGGCGCTTTGAAGTCGGAAGGGCATGAAAGTGTTTCGGATATAGCACTCACATGTGGCCGAGTTGTCGTTGTGAGTCGTGTCGAGAGTCGGCGGCGAGGCGAATACATATTTCGCCGTTGTGTGACGCTTCGCTCTCATGTTCTCTTGCTCGCTCTCACTCTCTTTGGCATGTTCAACGCTGCCATTTTGCCTTGTTATTTCACTTCGTACCGTGTTTGCGTTCACAACTCTGTCGGTACGGGTTCTGCATTTTATTTTATTATTATTATTTTTTTTTGTTTTTCTCTGCTTTGGCTTGTGCAGTTTATTTGTACATTTGTATATTAAAACTGACCGCGTTTCCAACGACTTTGAATTCCTTATTCAGTTATTGAATTGATTTCGGGACAAATTGAGAAATATTAAAGTGCGGAAAATTCGCAAATGATGCGAAGGCGACTCTGAAAAATATATAAAAAGAGAATTAAGTAAGTATCGTCGTTGTGGCTATGTGACTGTTTTGCGTGTGTGTTAGTGTGTGTGTAGTTGTGAGTGGGTTTTGTGTGTGCGACGAGTCTGTTTATGTGCATGAAGACACACACACACACACCTCTAAATGCTTTTATCTTTGAGAGTATGCGTATATGGCAAATCATTCGCAAACAAAAATGCATGGCACATAATTTAAAAAAGAAAAATCAAAAGTTGTACAAATCTGTTCAAACAAAAACATTTGACAAGCCATCCAACATGAACATAAATCAAAATTAATACCACATTTTTTATTCAATATAGCGAATGGTGTTTGTGAACAAAGAATTTAACATAATAAACAGTTTCACTCGCTTTATTTGGTGACCCTTGCGGCAGGTGAATCTCATGTGTGTGTGTGTGTGTATTTTTGTTTGAGTTGCGACGCAGCCTTAACCCGGCTCCTAATAATTTCTTTGGCTCAACATCTCTTAAATCGAGTGTTTTGCCTTTCAAAGTGAGTTTTAAAAAAACGTTGATCGAAATTATGCTTACACATTAAAATTTAAAAGTTCGACATACCGCGCTCAACATGTTCAAATGTGACCAAATGTAAAAGTCGTGTAAATTGACAAATCTATAAAAAACATTAAGTTGATTTTTTATTTGCAAAATAAATAAACAAGTTATTAAAACATAAACATTTTCATATTTATGGAATATCAACAAAAAAACAATTTGCTTAAATGTGTATTAAATATTAATATTTGCAAATGCATATTATTATTTTTGAAACTCGGCGCCATTCAACCCTCACCGCGCAGCCTCCCCCAACCCAAAACACATCTGATCTTGGGGCGGCGATCCGTTTTGCACATCAACAAACGATAAAGTGATTTTATTAACGTTAATAATTTAAATAATAATGAACGATGCGGTTAAGTAGAAAGAATTTAAAATTAATATTTACAAATGTTTGGCCATAGGCACAAACATTAGCATCACTACGTTCGCGTTATGGGTATCGCTTTGCTTGCTATGCACGATACTTTTGATGCTATCGATATTTTTTACCCCTACATCCCTGCGTGCGGCAACGCTGCTGAGCAGCAAGAAACTAGAAGCCAGATTTGATCAAACGAAGCAACATTTGAAACTTAAACTAAACGGGTGTCGTTTTAATTTTACAGCAACCGAAAAGTAAGTTGCGTCAAATTTTGACAAGTGACAGACAGGTAAAGCGTAAAATAAAGAAAGCAAGCCACGCAAAGAAGAAAATACCAAGTGTCCCGCGGCGTTCGCTACTGCTACGTGCGCGTGTGCTTGTAAGTGTTTACAACTGCATCAATTCTTTTCAATTTTCCTCCTGTTGGTTTTTTTTTCTTCTTTTTTTCTTTTTTTTTTGCATACCCATTGCAGTGCATAAATTGCAGAAGTGTGTGTGTGTGTGTGCGTGTGTGTGGCAATACTTTATTTTGTGCATTAATATAGGTGTACTTCATTTTGATTTTGTTATTTGCGATTCGCTTTTGTTTCCTTTATCCGCTGTTTGTTGTCGCTGTCATTTGTGTTTCTCTACCTCCACCGCATTCGTTGTGCAGAGGGTGGTGGCGGCTTTGGCTTGTCATTTTAACGAAGAAGAGCGAACTAGTGTGTGTGTGTGTGCGAGATTGTGAGCAGCGTTTGTGTTGTGTGTGAGTTTCAGTGTTATTAAATCCGTTTTGTGCTTTGTGTTTGTGTGTGTAAGTGGAAGTGGGAAATTGAGAATGATTTTCTCCTGTGCTGCTGCTGCTGCTTTTGCTGTTGCTGTTCTTTCTGTTACAGCTGCAGCAGCATTTGCAACCCATTAATTGCATAGCGCCTAGCCAAGCCGAAGGTCGAGTTTTGTGTGCTTAATTTTTGTTTCTCTTTTTTTGTTCACGTTCACCAACTGCATTTATGCAGTTTGCAACAAAATTTCTCTGTGCCTGTCTATTCGCTCACAACGCAAAATAAAAATGGCGTCTGTCATGTTGCGCACGCGTTGCCTGCTGCCTTTGCCATGGAACAACAACAATCAAAAGTGACAGGATCAGCAGGCTCAACTCCAAAAACGTCTTATTATTTTTTTTTGCTATAATTATTCGCATGTGCTCAAGAATGGTTCGCTCTCTCTCGCTCTTTCTCTTTTGATGTCTCCAAATTCGGTTAGTGCCTGTGAATTTGTTGTTGTTGCTGTTGCTCTGTGCTCTCACAATTTGAATGGCGTTATACGCCATTGCTCTCCTCTCGCCTCTCGGCAAACACAAACACACAAACACATGTAGCTTGATGTAGTTTCTTCAAGCGGCCCCAGCTGCTTTTGCTGTTGTTGTTGTTGTTGCTGGTGCTTTCAAACTCGTTTCTCATTTCTTTTTTTTTTTGGCTGCCTTTTGCTCAAAGGGGATGGGGCAACAACTTCGATGTTATCGTTGGGGTGTAAAATGGGATGTTTTTCGATGTTTTTGTTGTGCATTTCGAAGTATCCGATTCCTGATCCATTTTCTATGTCGTTGGCAATACTGTTTGTAAGACGTTGCGTATACGTAATATTTGATTTAGAGGTTTTTAAATCAGTATATTCTATTTGAATGTACAATAAAATGTATTGCAAATGAATATCGTATTTTAATATCGTATTTTTGTTTGTTGTTTTTTCAGGTAGTCAACAAATGGGACCAAATCACAAGGTGTTCAAGTGTCTACAAGTGCCGCTAGAGATTTGCGAGATTGAGATTGAAGAACGTAAGGAGCAGCTGGAGGCAGAGTTAGAATTGATGCTGGAGCGTAACGTAGCAAAAGCGTCAACATAGGAGCGTCGACATCGTCGACAGCAGCGTCACCAACATTATTGTTCAGTGACGGCTCGAGGATGTCGACGCGGAAGACAGCAGCAGGAGCAGGAGCAGCAGGTACGCCGGTAGCAGGAGGAGGAGGAGGAGGAGTAGCAGTAACAAAGCCCGATGACAATAATGCATCATCATCGCCTACACTTGAGCTGGAGGCATCCTCCTTAAGTGAGGATGCAACAAATATCACAGATGCAATAGAAGCAACAACAACAACAACATCATCATCATCTGCGCCAACCGAACCACCAGCTCCTGCCGCCGATGAAGCTGAAACGGATAAAGAAAAAGATAAAGATAAAAATGAAGATAGTGAGAAGGAGAAGGAAAAGGAACAAGATCAGATAGAGACAACAGCAACAACAACAACAACAAATGATGAACCTTCACCACGCAAAACGCAATTGATTGAAGGATCGAGTAGTATCACATTGGGCGCTACAAAAATGTTGCGCGTTACGCGTCACTCTTCCCCGCTCCTGCTCCAGCACAGCTGGTCGCCAACAACAACAACAAAGCGTGAGGCAATATCAGCTGCTGCGTCGAGTGATGGCGAAGAGTTGCCCAGTGGCAGTGGCAGCGCCAGCAGCTCATCGAATCAGAGCAGAAAGAGCTGTTCGACAGAGCGACAGATGCCCATACGTGGTCGCAAATCCCTCAAGGAACTGAAGGAAGCCAAAGAGGCGGCGGCGGCGGCGGCAGCACAACAACAACACACTAAAGAGGATGATCAGCTCATGGAAACACAGCCGGAGCTTGTGTTGCTCGAGGAGGAAACAAAAGACAAAGATAAAGAGTTGCTCGAACTTACAACAACAACAACAGCACCACCCACAACAACAATAACAACACCAACAACAACTTGTAATCGTGTCACACGCAAAGCACACGCACAGGAGCTTGCTTTGGCCAACAACAATAACAACACTAACAACAATAACAAAAACAATACACGCGTCACACGTAACCGGCGTCAATCCTCAACGGTCAATACGACGACGACGGTAACGACGTTGGAGCCACAGTTGCCGCCGGCACGTGGCAGACGAAAAAAGCCAGCGCCACCGGAGCAGCCCAAGGAGCAGCAGCAATTGTTGCTAACAAAACGCAAGCGTTCCGATGATGACAGCGAGCTTAATCTCAAATGTCCCAAAGTCGAGCTCAAAACGGATGAGGATGATGATGACGATGGCCATCTGGATGTAAAGACGGCGGCGGTCAGTACACTTATAAAGTTGGAGCCAACGGATGGTGAGGAAACACCAAAACCAGATTCACCTTCACTCAACACCACTGCCACGCCCACACCTACGCCCACAACGACAGTTAATCGACGTGGACGCGGACGACCGCATGGCAATAAATCGACACCGAGTAGTGTAACTGCAACTGCAACAAGTACACGTGCAACAAGGCACTCCAAGGCCGGTTCACCCGGTCTGTTGGAGCCAACGCCACCAAAGCGTCGTCGCGTCGGCTCCACCAATCGCAATTCGCTGCTCCGAACAGCTGCCGCAGCGGCGGCGTCGGCCAGTTCAACCTTGGACGAAGATTCCAAGGATAGTTTGGCTTCCAGTTCGATGGATGATCTGTTGCTGGCCAGTGTCGAGATCAAACAGGAGAAACTCATAATGGACTTTGATGAGACGCTCGATGAGATTGCTCCTGTTGCTACCAATCCAGCTGCTGTTGCTGTTGATAAACAAAAGGATCAGGATCAGGAACAGGAGGAGGTTGCAGCAACGTCATCCTCCAATGCCAATGGCATTGAACCTCTAACCGTGGACACCGAAATCTATCCGATAACAACAACAGACACATCTGATGATCCCATTGTCGATGACGCACTCAAGTCAGCTGAGGATGAGATGCCAGAAAAGAAGTTAGCTGAGGTGACAGCTGGTGGCAAAGCGGCCTCATTGAGCCCGGAGCTGTTCAGTGAGGGTGTTAGCGTTATTAGCGTCAAACAGTTCTATAAGAAACCCGAATTTCTGGCCAACAATCTTGGTATCGAGAAGGATCCCGAGCTGGGCGAGATTGTTCAAATTGCTGTCGAGACGACAACAGCAACAGCAGCAACAACAACAACACAACCGTCAACCATTGCTGTGTGTGAAGAGTCCAAGGCTGGCGAGGATTCAGTTGGTCAACCAGATCTCGAATCACTGCGACTGTCGGACGTGTTGGTGTTGGACGTGTCAGAGGCGTCAAATACAACCAAATTGAATGATTCATCGAGCATGGGTGAGCTGCGCGTAGATGAAAGTGGCGACGATGAGCTGGATCCAGACCAGGAGCTGCACGACGAGGAGCTGGTGCTGGAGGATACACAAAAAACTACCGAGCTTAATGGTGAACTAGATCCAGATGAGGAGGAAGAAGTGGAGCAGCAGCAGCAGCAGAAGCAGCCGCAGTTGGTGTTGAGAGTCAGCGGCAAGAAGACAGATGACTATGATGACTTTGAGAGTGAGATTATGGAGCAGCTGGCCAAAGAGGGTGTCGTCGATGCGAGCGGTAATGCGCTAAGCTCTAGCAAACAAAATCTTCTGGAGCAGCAGCAGCAGCAGCTGGTGGAAGCAATTGAATTGAGTTGTGATACCTCTGCAAAGGATCAGGCTGTGCAGCAGGAGCAGGAGCAAGAGCGTGAGGAGCTGGACGAGGAGGTGGTAGAAGAAGATGAGCTGCTGGTGGAAGCGGTAACAATGGAATCAGAGGAAACCGAAGAAGATTTGCAAGCGCAGCATTTGCGTCTAGAGATTGAACCCTTAACCGAAGAGGAGGAGGCTGAAGCCAACGCTGTTGCGGATGATGATGCCGAAATGGCAATGCTAACCGAAGATTGCGTCGAAGATTATCCCGAGGAGAACAAGGAAAATCTAGCAACTGCCAAAGCCGATGCAGTCACTCAGCAGGAGGTAAAGGCGGGTGATGGAAATGGAACCGCCGCCGCCAACAAGCTGGAACCAAAACTTGATCCAAAGCCGGAGCAACATAAGTGCGATGATGACGACGCGGACGCTGACGACGACGATGAGGATGAGGATGAAGAGAAACCGTTAGCTGCCATTGCTGCCGAACAAGCGAATGGTGCTGGTGTTGGTGTTGCTGGTGGTGTTGGAGGAGTCAATGCCGATGCTAAACCTGCCCTGCTCAAATTGCAATTCAAGCCCGAAGGCGGCGATGATAAGATGCGTCGCGAGAAGGAACAACATCTGCAGCATCTTGGCCTCTTGACGCATCAGGCGGCTGAGCAAGTGCGTCAGGACTTTATACACACACAAACGCGCCAACAACAGCAACAACAACAACAGCAGCAGCAACACCAACAGCAACAAAGTAAACGTTCCACAACAAAATCGGGTGTTGCACATGTTGAATCGAGTGGAACATTGAAGACTGTCATTAAGCTGAATCGTAGCAGCAATGGTGGCTCGGGTGGTGCATCTGGTGTGCCCACGGGCACAGTTATACACGGTGGTGCAAGTGGTGCAACCAATACTGGTGGATTTGCTAGCGTTGGTGGAGCAACTGCAACGGCGGCAAGCACACGTAAAGGTGTCAGTGGCATTGCTGCTGCTGGTCCAACTGCTGGCGGTGCAGGAGGAGGAGGAGGTGGTAGTGGTGGTGGTGCTGTTAGTGGCGGTGGCAGTAGCAGCAGCAGCAGCTCAACGCATGGCGTGCGTCGCCAATCACTCAAGATGACATTCCAAAAGGGACGCGGACGTGGTCATGGTGCAACGGATCGTGCCACAGATCAGCAAGCTGATGATTCCTACTACACCATACAGAATGAGGTAACAAACTTAAAAGAAGTTAGCAATATATTTATTTGCAATCTAATTTTTGTTTCTTCATTGCAGAACGAAGGTGCGAATAATAATCGAAATCAATTGAATTTGACTGGACGCAAGGCGTCAGCTAATCGTTTAAGCAACAACAGCAGCCAGACAACCACTTTCACTAACAATAATCATCTAAAACAGCAGCAACAACAACAACAACAACATAATAATAATAAAAACACGTCGTCGTCCTCCAGATCTTGCCTGGGTTGGTTGTTAGACTGCCGCCAAGCTTTTTGCCTGCGTGTTTGTTTGTTTATGTTGGATTTGTTTATGTTTTTTTTTCAATACAATTTCTTGTTTCCTAAAACAAATGTTTTTAAGTTTAGAACTTATATATATTATATAATATTCATCATATCTGTATTTGATTTAAAGCTAAGGAAAGTTTTTATTTTAATGTTGTAAACATATCCTGAAACCATTTAGATTGGCAAAAGCAATCAAGTTCGTCTTTACGCGTCGATCTTAGAGACTTCAGATGAATGCAAGAAAAGCTTCTATATATATATATATATATATATATGCCATAGTCAGAACAATGTCAATAGATTTTTGCTTAGCATCGGCTTTTTGTATGAGTTTTTAGGCATCGAATGCTAATGGAATATCTCAAATTAATAGTAACAGTTGTGTGATAGACTATCGGTTATCGATATCGATGAATAATTACAATACCATATATAAGTAGGCTTTGTTTTTCTAACCATATTTATTTCATTAAATTTTTGGTTGTATTTATCTCTTCATTGTTATAACAAAATATTTTTGCTTTTGTCACAACAAACAGATTCATCACACTCCGAGGGCCATGGCGGTGGTGGTGGTGGTGGTGGACATATGGAGCATGGATTCTATCAGACTGTGAAAAAGGATGAAAAGGAAAAGATACTCATACCAGAGAAGGCATCCTCATTCAAGTTTCATCCGGGTCGTTTATGCAACGATCAATGCTACTATTGCAGCGGCAAATTTGGACTCTATGATACACCATGCCACGTTGGCCAAATCAAATCGGTGGAGCGTCAACAAAAGATACTCGCAAGTAAGTCTATTCAATATATATATATACAACTATAAAGACTAACTATATTGTTTTGTTTTTGTGGCAGATGAAGAGAAATTGACTGTTGATAATTGTTTGTGTGATGCTTGTTTCCGTCATGTGGATCGACGAGCTAATGCGCCATCCTATAAGAAACGCCTTTCGGCGCCCGGACATCTTGAGACGGGTCCAAACAGCAACAATGGCAACAACAATCTGGATGTTAGTGGCGGTGATGCAGAATTTGCATCAACATCGTCGGGAGGCGCGACAACCGGTTCGGGTGCACAACGCATATGCTCTGTTAAGGATTGTGCCGAACCCGCTGGACAATCGTTGAAGCGAAAGAGTGTTCGCAAGAGCGTCAAAAAGTGTCTGCTACGTTTCGAGATACCGCCCGGGACACTGAATGTGGCACTCTGTGTTGCACACTACAATACAGTTATACAATCCTCAGGCTGTGTGCTTTGCAAGCGTCGTCTCGGCAAGAATATGTATCATATCACATCGGTAAGCAAAACACAATCCAATCATCCATCATCAACTCCATCTATATCTATATTCAATGAACTTTTGCAGCAGGACACAGATCGTCTTGAGAAGGCACTCACCGAAATGGGCATCCAAGTTCAATTGGGCGTTGGCACCGCTGTCTGCAAGCTTTGTCGTTACTTTGCCAATCTGTTGATGAAACCGCCGGACAGCACCAAGTCCAACAAAGCCGAATTCGTTAAAAATTATCGCAAGAGGTAAATTGATAAAAATTAATCTTCGAGACGCGTAAAATGAAACTTTTTCACTTGTTGTTGCAGGCTGCTCAAGATGCACAATCCGCAGGATGCTAGCAATGAAGTATCCGAATTGGATGAGGATGATGCGACAACAACAACAGCAACAACAATAATCCAATCAGCATCAGGTGAAGTTGGCGAAGCAAGCGGACGACGTGCTGGTGGTTCAACACGTGCTGTTGCAACATTGGCCAACGTTGAGCCCGCCACCGATGATGCCTGCTCCAACGAAATGGCCATGGTTGTGGACTATGATGGGCCAACGGATTCGAATTCGAGCAGTTCATCCAATACTCCGACTGTCGGCGTCAGCGCCAGCAGCAAACAAATTTCAAAGCTTCAGGCCATACTCCAACAACAACAACAGCAGCAGCAAAATGAAACGACAACAACAAACAATTCCAATACAAATTGCTCCTCCGTGACGACACCGGAAAAGAATACAAATTCGAAGAGCTCGAAATGCTCGGATATATCAAATGTGTTGCGCGGTAATCCAAACATTTCGATGCGTGAACTCTTTCACGGCGAGGAGGATTTGGGTGTACAGTTTAAGGTACCATTCGGTTGCAGCAGCAGCCAACGTACACCCGAAGGCTGGACACGTGTACAGACCTTCCTGCAATACGATGAGCCCACCCGCCGTCTGTGGGAGGAGCTGCAGAAACCGTATGGCAATCAAAGCAGTTTCCTTCGTCATCTCATTCTGCTTGAGAACTATTATCGAAAGGGTGATCTCATCCTGGCGCCACATGCATCCTCCAATGCTAGCGTCTATACGCAAACTGTGCGCCAGCGCCTCAACTCCTATGATCATGGACACTGCGGTGGACACCAAACTGCACCAAAGTGCACGACGGCAACAAATCATAATCCTAATGCCGATGCCGCAAGTGAAACAATCGCCACTGCTGCTGTTTCTGGCTCTGTCTCCTTATCACCCAGCGCAACAAGCAACTCCGACTGCCAAGCCAGCAACTTCTTGGCCAACAATAGCACGGAACAGCAGCAGCTGCAGCAGCAACAGCAACAGCAAGTGCCATCATCGGAGCCAAGCATTCCGCTAGTTGAGCTCAATGATGACGATGATGACCAGGAGGAGGATGTTGGGGATGACAGTTGCAGTCGCAGCTACAATTATGATGACAATCTTAACAATGATTCCGATCAGCAGCAACAGCAGCAGCAGCAACCACATAAGGATGAAGATGAGCTTGTGAGGACAAGCTTGGACAAGCTGACCAAACAGTTTAGCACCAATGCCGTGACCATAATAGCACGACCCAAAGATACAACTAGCAACAGTAACAGTAAGGCAGCTGCAGCTTCAGCTGTTGATTCACAGCAACATCAACAGCAGCAACAACAGTTGCAGTTGTCAAAGACAAAGACAAAGGAGGCGCCACCATTAGTGTCCACATCGAGCGGCAGTGCAGCAGCAGCAGCAGCGGCTGCAAATAGTCGCAGCATACTTAAAACCAATTTGCTTGGCATTAATAACAAGGCTGTCGAAATTGTACCGCTAACAGCAGCAACAGCAACAGGACAACAGCAACAACAACAGCAGCAGCAACAACACCAACAACAACAGCAAAAGTCACAAAAGTTGTTGGAGCTGGCCAATAAGTTGACATACAAAATGAAACCCATGTTGCATGCAGCACCACCACTCCTGCAACACCAACAGCAGCAGCAACAGCAACATCGACAAGCTATTAAAACAAATGTGGCACAATTGCTCAGCTCGCCACCAGAACTTATAAGCTTGCAACGTCGTCGCACAACAGCCGGAGGAGGAGGAGGAGCAGGGGGATCAGGAGCTGCAGCTGGAGCATCAACATCAGCTGCTGCTGCTGCTGCCGCCGCATCATCTATTGTTGCATCAACGCTGCCCGCTGGCTTGGCAGGCAAACGATTGCAGCTGCCACGTGCTGCAAACAATAATAATAACAACAACAACAACAGCAACAACAACAACAATAACAACAATAATAATAATAATAATGCGCCCAGTGTGATTATGTTGCCGGAAACATTGTCGCCACAGGAGCGTCATGACAGCAAAGGCTGGAAACCAACACTCGTACCGCTCAAGGAGCAACATCGTGTGCCAAATCGTTCCCTAACATTATTCCAAACGGCCGACGGACGTCGTCTGCCCGCCCAGGTTCAGGTGCAATCGAATGGCAAGCCATATCTCATCTCCATTATTGACTACAATCGCATGTGCATATTGCGGCGCGAGAAGCTGCAACGTGATCAGGCGCTCAAAACCAACAACAACAACAGCAACAGTGGTAGCGGCAGCAGCAGCAATGCAACAGGCAACAAGCCAAAGACAAGCGGACAACAACAGCAGCAACAACAGCAGCAGCAGCAACAACAATCGCAATCGTTTGCAGCTATGTCAAAAATGGCAGCAGCACACAATACAGCACGTCATCAATTGTTGCAGCTGCAAGAACAACAGCAACAACGCAGCAAACATCAACAACAGCAGCAGCAACAGTTGCCCACATTGCTGCCGGGCGGCAGTGCTTTGCGTTTTACACGCCTGCAACCCAGCAAAACGATGCCTCCCTTAAGCAATCCCCAACAGCAACATACCAACAACAGCAACAGTAGCAACAACAACAGTAGCAACAGCAACAACATCTCCTCATTTCAACCATTGCTGAACAGTGCACTTGTTGCCGCAGCTGCCAGCAGCAACAACAACAGCAGCAGCAGCAACAGCGGCAGCAGCAATATGCCACTTAACACCAGCGACAATTCGTGGTTGTGGAAAAACTTTCCAGATGCTAATCAGTATTTATTGAATGGTGCCGCTGCCGCTGCGGCAGCTAGCAAACTGCCACATTTGACTGCCAAGCCGTCGGCAACGGCAACACTAACTGGATCATCAACAGGGGGAGGAGGAGGCGGTGGAGGAGGAGGCATTACATTTACACTTAAGCAACAGCAGCAACAGATGGAACAGCAGAAGCTCATTGATGATATCATCATGTCCAAGATACCCAAAAGTCTAACAGTTATACCACAACATATGGGCGGAGGTGGAGGTGGAGGAGATGCTGGTCACAAGGAATAATGCGACATGTGGCATGTGGCATGAGGCCTGTTGCAACTAGACAGTAAACAAACACATAAAACACAATCCTGCCAGTGATGATGGGAAAAAGAAGAAGAAGGAAAACAGAAACAAACTAAAGAAGAAGCAAGCAAAGAAGTGGAAAAAAGTAGTCGTAAAGAAAAGAAGAAGCAGCATTTGCATTTCAAAAACAAAAAGATAGATATACATAAATATATATATATATACATTACATTTAACTTTAAGACAGAGAAGTAAAAGAGAAAACAAGGATCAGAGATCAAAAGTCAGTGCTATTGATTATTAATTTATATATATTCATATGTGTATCGATATATGTCGATAAACGATTACAATCAGTAACGCGCGCAATGGAATAAAAAGAGAAAGAGATCGAGAAATCGAGAGAGAGAAGGAGCAAGAAAAAGAGAAAGAGAGAGCGCCCGATAAACACAAAGAGCATGAAGTGGAAAGTCGAAAGAAAGAAAGAGCGAAAATGTTTCTAAATTTGCATAAGGCTTACTTATTGAAAAAAACAACAAAAAAATCGATAACTTTACATATAAGTTAAACATATATACACACATACACATACACACACACACACACATACAATCTATATATATATATATACAAAACCACATATATATATATATATATACATAGTAGTCGTTTAGTATTATGGTTAGTTATTATCGTTGATTATGGGCGGGGGGGATTCGAGGGGAACGAAAGTGAAGAATTCAAACAAACGTTTTTTTGAAAGTGAGCCAGCCTTTAAAGTTACTGAACAGATTATACATATACAAACATACATACATACATACATATATATATATATATATATGTGTGAAGTACTATATACATACCCCGTATACTTATAATTTACTATATCAAACACACACACACTCTTACACTTACAAAAACGAAAAAAGCACATGAAAATAATTACAATTATAATTTATAGATACCAAAATCGCTAGTAATACTACTAACAAAAAACTATACACACACACAAACATACATACAAACACACACACATACAAATAGCGATAGCTTCGTTAAGGAGCACAAACTTGAAGAAGCAGCGTTGCCAACATAACGAAAAACGAACAAAACGTTTGAGATATTTGTATTATTATTTGGATGATGAGTGGGGGGGGATAGGGGGGACGTAGCATGTTTTAGTTTGAGCAGCTTTTTTTTTCTGATGGTTCTTCACTCACACATACACACACACACACACACACACACATACAAATACATACCCTATAAAATAACTAGATATTTAGCTACATTTGTTTATAAGAACGCTTTTTTTTTTCTTCTGTTTATTTAAACAAAAAAACATAAACTACAAAAAAAACAAAAAAAAAATACAATAAACACAAAGAAATTATTTTATTGGTTACAAACATACAACATATAAATATTAATTATACAGATACATATATTTATGATTTCATTTCTATTAATTAATTAACTGTAAATATTTAAACAAACAACAACATCCAACAAATAATCAATAAAAATCATACAACTCAAATATATATATATATATATATTTATATATGTATATATATATAAATATACTGTACCAACACATCATTTGCATGTTCCATTTTCATTTTTCGTTTCATTTCATGTTTTGGGTTTAGCCTGGCTTTAGCTATAGTCTTTTGTTATTGAGTTATCGTTATCGCTTATCGATAATACAAGGACAAGATCATATATACAAACATACAAAATGGCCCTCAAATCAAATTTAAAAAAAAGCTTTCAAAAATGCAAGCAAATTACTAGTTTGTATACATTTTAAAACAGATATAAATAATTGTGAATTAAGCTCGTTAAGCAAATAGGTTTATATATATAAAGTTATAGATATATACATATATATTTATATACATATTGAAATTCAATTGTTGTTGTTGACAAAAAAAAACAAAAGAAAACATCGAAAATGTATTTTATAAAATCTTAAAACACAAATCAAACGATAAATGTTGAGAATAATTATTGGTTATCCATCGTTTTGCCTACAAAAAAAAAGATAAGCAATAAATGCATATTTATTTATAGAGCTATATATAAAAAGTAAAATATATATATATAGTACATATTATATACTTGCATTATATGCATGTCGTTTTCCAACTGTTGCGCGTATCGGGAATACATAGGTCCTACGTACCAAAAAAATAAAAAAAAACGAAAAAAAAATATATAAAATAATGAAAAACAAAACTGACCAAAAGTAAAAGCACATTTGCCTTCAATTTTCGAAACGTTTCGTTTAGTGTGCGTGTGTGTGTGTGCGTATGTGTGTACGTGTGTGTGTGCAGATTAAACTAAAATAAACACCCTGTATACCAATTATTCTTAGTTATTTATCGATTAAATTTTCGTTCTTCTTACCATATAAGCAATATAAGGATCCCAACTAGCTGCGATCTCCCTTTTCAGTCTTTTGTTATCGAAAGAACAATTTCAACAAAAAATAAATCCCATATGTTAAGTAAAACAATAAACGCGTACATTTGTTTTATTTCATTCAAATATCATTCAGAAACATTTTCACATATATCGATAAAGTAATGTTATCGGAAAAAACGTTATTTTCCTTTTAATCACTAGGATATTTCACATCAACACGAAGCTTGAATCTCATTCGAGGATATGTTTCAGGGACTTTAAGGAACATTGCAGTTTTTCGATACGATACGGCAGTTAATCGATTTACATTAAAGCAAAGCATCGAACGTCTTGAGCTCTTCCCATCCAAAATCACAAAGTTCCTTAAAGCAACCAAGATAAAAGAATTGTTTTCTGTACATCGAAATCGTTTTAACCTTCTTCCTACTGGAAGATCCTTGGAGTAGACCTTCCTACTGGAAGATCCTTGGAGTAGACCTTCGTACTGGAAGATCCTTGTGGTAGGACCTTCCTACTGGAAGACCCTTGGGGTAGGACCTTCCTACTGGAAGACCCTTGGGGTAGGACCTTCCTACTAGAAGATCCTTGGAGTAGGACCTTCCTACTGGAAGATCCTTGGATTAGGTTTTCGATGTTTCTGAGAAAAATCGATTCCAGACGAGATGTTCCTGAAAACTCCTAGCAACAAGCTTATCCTAAAAAGCATGCTTTAAATTCTACGTTTCTAGAAAATTGGTAACAAAAAATAAGCTATATCTTATATATATACTATATGTTACTGTTAGATCATAGATTATTAATTCGAGCAGCAAAAATTTCCAAGTGAAAATTGGCTTAGTTATGTATTAAAACACAATATCACCAAGTAATCGCTTTATTTCACTTTCTCGTATGTGTCTATATATATGTATGTGTGTGTGTGTGTATGTATGTGTGTGTTTAAGGTTAAATTATTTTGATGTGTAAATGTTAAATTTGTAATTTGTAATTTGTTTTGCTGAAACATAAAAATAAGAGTATATGAATAAGATATATATAGATATATATATATATGTTTTTATATATATACGAGTAGTTTTGAATGAATAAATAGCTATAATTAGTTTATTTTCGATGTTTTTGTTTGTTATTTTTTTCCCCCAAATAGTTTGCTCTCTTTCTCTCGCTCTCTCTCTCTTTATATAGATATAACTTTGAAGCCTTTCAGCTCTTATGCGTGTGCATGTGTGTGTGTGTGTGTGTGTGTGTGTGTATGTAGTTGTATCTCTGTTTGATTCATCGCTCTATCTATCTATCTCTCTCTGTTTGGTTGCTACCTTAACCGTGTTTATTTGTTGTTCTTGTTGTATAGATTATGTAGTTGGTTTTTTTTTTGTTTGTTTTTATTAACATAAATTTCAAAAAATAATGTTTTTAGATGTTTGTTTGTTTTGTTTTTCACTTTGTTTTTGTTTGATATTCGATATGCATTTGTTGTTGTTGTTTTGTTGTTGTTGTTTTTCTCAGTGTTTTACAATCGGCTTGAAGATGTATGTTTATATATATATATATATATTAATGTTTACATATGTATGATGCATATGAGATATATGCATACATCGAGATAAAGTTATATATATATATATATGCATAGTAAGTACAATATATTATTTGCAAAAAAAATTATAATTTTTTTCAATTTTGTTTTTTTTTTGTTTGTTTTGTTTTGTTTGTTTGTTTGAGTGTAGTGTAATATAATAATAAATCTATGTTTAATATTATTATTATAAAAATTTATCAATTATTATATATGATCCCGGGAGCTTTTGGGCGGCCCACGATGCACATAGGGACGAGCTCTCTCTTCTCTCTCTCTCTCTCTAGCTCTCTCTCTCTCTCTTTCTCTCATCCTCTTGGGAGTAAGTTTGTTGTTTGGTGTGTGTGTGTGTGTTTGAGTGAGTTTTTGTGTGTGTGTGTGTGTGCTGGCGAGTAGGGATGGGGGTGAGATGCGGGGCGGTTTACAAATCGGTCTCGCCATAGAGAGCTGTGCTGAAGGACATGTAATCGAGGGCGCCGGGCACTCCGTTGGGTCCCTTATATGGCGGCATGCGTTGAATGCAGTATTCGGCCTGATCTGGTGGCAATTCGCGGCGCAGCTCATCGGGCAATATGTATGGCTATAAAAAGAGAGAGATTGTTGAGGTTATCGATAATAATCGATCTGATCGACTTGAATGGCTTACCTTATCGGCAGCCAGGATTCGGAAGGAATCAATGACTTGTTCGGCGGTATCGGTATCGGTGCTCTCGCGTGTCATAAAATCGAGGAAAGCATCAAAGTGAACGTAGCCGGTGCTATTGGGATCGACGACGGCAAGGATACGCTGGAAATCCATCTCACCCTGCCTGTCCTTGCCAATCGAATAGCCAAGGGAGACGAGGCACGATTTGAATTCCTCGGGCGTCAAGCGACCAGTGCGATTCTTATCGAAATGATTGAAACTGGAACGGAACTCATTCAGCTGCTCCTGACTAATGCCCTTGGAGTCGCGTGTCAGTATCTGGTTCTCCACTTCGTTAATATTGCGATTAATCGATGTTAGCAACTGCTCCCAACCGACACGCAACGTTTCCATCGTATAGTTCGTATAGCGATTCTCAAAGATCATCGATTCCTGTACGGCCTGATGGATCTTCTCGAGCTCCTCAATGTTTGGCTTATACGCATATACAGCCTGTTCGTATTCCTTAAGACGATGCAATTGATCCTCCAAAGAACCCTGCATACCCATGCCTATCGCTGTCACAGCATCCATCTGCCTTTCGATCCAGGGACCAACAATATTGGCCTTCTCGGCAAACTGGCGACGCAGCATCTCGTTGTTCTGCTGCTTGCGCAGCTCGTTGGCCAATGTCTGATCGCGTTGTGGCACCAATTGACGGACATCGCTCCATTTGCGTGTCATATCGTTGGCCGTCAATGTCGTATAGGGATTCTCTAGACCGCCGGGTATCTGGTGTTGCTTGACAATCGATTCGACTTCGCGTACAAGATTCACAATCAGATTGAACTCCTTGTCGGCCTCGCCGAGTGTCGCCTTGAATTGATCGTGCGCCTGGATTAGGCCCTGAATCTCTTCCATTGTATGGACAATGAACATATCGACAAGATCCTCGCGTGTACCATCCAACCAGTTGTTGAATGGCGCCGCACGTTTCGCAAACTCCAAATGCAGGATGTCGATCTTCTCCAATATGCGCTCAGCCTCATCCAATGCGGTGCGACGACGTTGAGTCAATGCACCCAAACGATCCCATTGATCGCAGATCCGTTGGCAACGTGTATTCACCGACACACAATCGTGGTACTCCAGAGTGCTGCAAAACATAAAGAGTATGAGTTAAGGCCGCAAAAAACGATTGATTGATTGATTTATTGTTGGATGATCATAAAGAAAAATAATGGGAAAGTTGAAAGATGTTCTTTATGAATGAATCCCGCTAAGGATCTAGTAACAAATGATTAACCTATATGAATTTGAACTTATTTAATGATATATCTATGAGTCAATCTTGATTGATTGCTTTAAAAGTTGTTGAATGATCATGACAAAAAGCAAAAAGTTGGAACAGGTTAAAGAAGATGATCCTACAACCTGGTCCTTATGAGATCTAGAATATGAATCTGAACTTATTTAATGATAAAAGATATATATATGGATCAATCTTGATTGATGAATAAGAAACGACATTGATTGAATGATCTGATAAGAAACACAACCTAACCTCACGCTTTGCGTTGATGCCCAGCGGTAAGCATAATATAAATTGAGAATAATTGGATAGAGATATAGATTGAAGACTTGTAAGACTAGATAAACTAGATTTGGGGGTGATAGGACGGCGGTTAGGGGTTAACCTAAAACTTACTTCAGCTCCTGGGCAATGGCGGCAATCTGTTCGACGCGATCCTGGTGAGCGGCCAGATCAGACTCAAAGGCTTCGTGCTTCTTCTTGAGAGCCTTCAGCTCGTTAAGCTTGCATTGACGGAAGTCCTGCGACTGCAGCATCTCCTCCTTGCCACGTGTCCAATCCTCATGGGCATCGGCCTACACAAAGGAACCCAAATTGCAATGGATTATTGGAGTTAACATTGGGTATATGTTTTCGAACTTACCTTATGCTTGAACTTCTGAGCCAAATGTTCGAGACGCTCCAGGCGCATGGTCTCG
Source organism: Scaptomyza tumidula (assembly GCA_035044465.1). Taxonomy (NCBI): domain Eukaryota; kingdom Metazoa; phylum Arthropoda; class Insecta; order Diptera; family Drosophilidae; genus Scaptomyza; species Scaptomyza tumidula. The sequence goes on from JAWNNW010000130.1 coordinate 778,052, forward strand.
GCCAAAAGCCATTCCTCGAACGCCTTCTCGGCGAGCTCCAGACCCTTCCAGCTGTTTGAGATATCAGCGACGGTCTTGCCCTCGGTGGGCAAATAGGCTGGACGGTTGGATAGACGAAGTTTCGTCTGCAGCGTATTAAAGTTAGTTTCGAGTTTTGCCTTCTGCTCAACACGTGGCGGCTTGTGCTTGCGTCGGTACGTCCGGTACTCCTCAAGCTTCTTTTGTACGCCGGCCAGCGAGTTGTCCGCCTGGCGAGAGTTAAGCCATGGCATTGTGCGACGAATCCATTCCAGCAGCTAAGCAAAGAAAAAAAAACAAATTTTTTAAGTAACGAGTAGCGAGTAACGATTAATCGTTCTAACGATACTTACATCGCTGGCCAGACGCTCGTACTCCTCCATGAGACGCTCATTCTCCTGATTAACCTTGAGCACCTTGCAAATACGATTTGCCGCCGTTTCCGCCTGCCAATTTTGGAAGTTTAGAATAATGGACAGACGTTAGTTTGACATTTGACTCGCCAGCCAATTTACTCTGAGTGTGAGAGTGTGTGACTGGACTGTGTGTTTGTTTGATCATCACAAAACCAACTCAGAATTTCGAAAGCAAAAACAAGACGAAGAATGAACGAATGAACGAACGAACGAACGAACGTAGAGCAAGACAAACTAGGTAAAGCAAAATCCAATAATTTGGAAACAAATTGAGAAATTCGCGTTAGTTTTGCAATAGGTAAGGCAAGGTAAGCAGCGATCCAGCAAGCACTCGAGGATTTGGGTTAACATCATTGGAATCATTCCCTCAATTCCATTATGGGGCGCCATCGTGTGTGTGTGCATGTGTATCGTTTGTGTGTGTGTGTATTAAGTTAAATGGAACGACATGGAATGAAAGGTGAACGGAGCTCTCTCGAACTCCTTAGCGTGTAACAATCGGAAGACGACTCGAGGAACGTAATGGTATCGAAACACTCTTCGTTAACCTTCCAAAGAGAAACAATCGTGTGTATGTGCATTGAAATGGGAATGCATGGGAAGGAAAGGGTAAGGGAGTATGAAGGGTGTGTGTGTGTGTGTTGTAACAGACCTTTTGAGCGCCACTAAAGCAGTGATAATACGATGATACATATGTCATGACCGCTCTTTCATCGGGTAATGCAGTATTCTGTAAATCTGTGTTTCATGATCGATCATGGTGTTGTTTTGGGAATTGTTGTTGTTGTTGTTGTAGTAGCGCAATAGCAGTAGCATAGTTTTTGTTGTATTTGGTTCGTTGTTTTGTTGTTGTTGGTTGTTGTTAATTGGCGATGTTTTGATGAGCGCACAGCGAGCGAGAGAAACAGAGAGAGATACAGAGAAAGAGAGAGAGAAAAAAGCAACAAAAAAAAGAACATACAAATGAATTAATTTTTCGGTTAGTTGTTCAACGGGGCAGCGGGTGCAGGCATTATCATTATCATTATCATAATCATTATTTCATTATTATATAGATTACAAAAAATCACATCGAGACAAATTGTATTTTAGGGCATGTATAGTGAAAAAGTTTACAATCATGGCTTATTCAAATTTTCAGGAATGTTAGCACTGTACATGCTTGTATTACATTTTTGTGTCGATTAATTATCGATAACTATTATGTATATCGATTAATTATCGATAACTTTTGTGTATATCGATAATTATTATGAGCGCGTTAGTAGCTTAACATTCGTAACTTAGTTCATGCCTAGAGCGATTAGAGCACACACGGTTTGATTATTATTTTCTTATCTTTTTTCCAGCTCATAGAATAATCTACAAAATTCCGCAATCAATTTGAAGTGCAGCATGCAGCGCGCAAACGGCGAATGATTGACACAAAGGAGTGGTGGTGAAGAAGAGGAGAGAGAGAGAGGGAGTGAGAGCTCTTCGCAATGCTCTCTCACTCGCACAGTCTCAGGTATTAGTATTGAGTTTGTTACAGTTTAATGGCAGAACAAAGCTTCACACACACATACGTACATACGTACATACATACACATATGTGTGTGTGTGTGTGTGTAACAATGTTAAGAAAAAGCTTTAGGATTTGATGTTGATTTGGTCAAAAAACAAATGCCAATAATAATAAATAATAAAACATGTAGAACGACAAACAAAAAAACAAAAAATTGAAATAGATATATCAACGATATATATATAATGTATATATATTTAAGTGTATTTGAGATGTGAAGTTTAGTCACATTGTAATTATTCGGGACGTAGGTGTATTGTCTTGTGGGTTCGGGTACATGCGTCACATTTCCAACCTGTTGGGCTCCCTGGAAGGCGTGATAGTAGCAGGAAACGTACGTCATTATGGCACGTTCATCCGGTTTCGGAGTGTTGATTAAATCTGTTTCAACACATTTTACAAAAATTATCAGCATATATGTAATATACACACACAAAACTAATGCCCTAACCTTAACTTAAACATTATCATTATTATGTGAATGAATACTTATTTCAACTATATAGTATATAAGTAAGAGATTTGTATTGGAAACGTACCATCTGGATCCAACATCCTTGGAATATCTAGATATTTCTCAGCAACATCGAAGGCAGTGTTAAGATTTTCCAATGGATTGTCTTTGGATAGCTTAGCATAGTCAATCAGATCGGGACGATGACGATGGATAAGCGCACAGAATGCCAAACCATCCTATAATAATAAAAAAATTCAACAAGAACAAAGAAATTGTGATTAAAAATAAGCCATAAGACATTTTGTTCCGGTAGTTCAGGAGTTGTAAACTTGAACTCTTTCGAGGTATTAGGGTATATATCAGCGGTCGGGGAACTTTTTGAATCATTACCCCAAATTTTTACCCCTTTGGTGAAAAAAAAGGTCCATAGCATACAAAATTGTAAAGTAAGGTGACTTTACCCCATAATGAAGAGCAAAAAAAAAGAATAGAAAATGTTAAATATATACTTTTTCAATGAATTTCCCCATAATATTGTTAAGGATGTTGACTTTACACCATAGTAAAGAAAAAAAAGGTCCATAGAATATAACATTTAAAATATATACTTCTCAATCATTACCATTACCCCCACAAAATTTCACTTTTAGCCCGGTTCCCCGACCGCTGGTAGATATAGAGATACTTGCCTTGAAGGACAGATGGAAGTTCTGTACGTTGACATTCTTGTAGGGTGCGGTCTTGCGTTGACACCACAATAGGAGACCCTCCTTGGCGGTCATCTCTTCAACGGAGATATCCTGAATGGCGAAACGCAAAATGATCGTCCAGATCATGCCGAGTGTCATTTTAAGATTGCCATCGACAATCTCCTCGGCACCAATGGACACCAAATGTACACCCTTCGAGGCTATAAAATCGAGGGCCTTGTTAACATTGGCGATTTTGTGGAAACGCATCTTGCCACGATCGGGCTTGGGCAGCGTCTCGCCGGAGATAACCTCCAGCAGGAGCATCAGCTTGAGGCCATTGCGGAAGTCATCCTCGATGTTATCGATGGCGGTTCCAGCTTTACGCAAATGACTGTTACACCACGCGGTAAATGTCTAAACGATAGGATGATACGAATATATATAAATACTTTCTTTATGTGATTTTAACTTAAAGTTAGTTTAATATGATCTTGAAAGTTCAAGTTCATTGAGGAGATCTTAAGAACTGATACTATACGATACGATGATATAGGATATCATTTATATATATATATAAATACTTTCTTTATGTGATTTTAACTTAAAGTTAAGTTTAATATGCTCTTGGAAGTTCAAGTTCATTAAGAACTGATACTATTCCCATGGAAAATCTAAATCAGAAACAGTTTCTGATTGGAAGCTCTTAATAATTCGTTAATTCGACACTTTTTCAATATTAGCTGAATCGAAAATTGAAAATGACACATAATAAGGTTAATTAATGCACAGTTCCTTAGTAAGTTCTTACGATAAGAGCGACAGAGAGAGAGAGTCAAAGATCAATCTTAAAGACAGTCTGGCAAGGCTGCGACTGCGACAGCGACTGCGACGGCGACTGCAGCTGTGAGTGCAGCGGCAGCGGCTGACAGTTGCAGTTATTTTTCACCGAATGGGGACAGACAGCAGCAGCAAAGAACAAAGAGAAAACAAGAAAAGACAATGTATATAAATGTATGAATGTACGTACATACACATACATAAACCAGTTTTGCTTTTTTTTTTGCAAACACTTCATTATTTTGGAGTTGTCGCTGCCGCCGTCGCCGCCGTCTGAGTATCTGTTTGTGATGCTTGTAAATTTACAGCTTTAATGCACATTATTATTATTATTATTATTTATATTGTTGTCGTGTGGACACAAATGGAAAGAAAACAAGCTAACACAGACAATGGCACGCCCACACGCCCACAACAATAACAAGAAATGCAGCTGTTGTGTTGTTTGTTCATTCATATGGTTCTTTTTTTTTTCGTTCGTTCAATGATCGCCAAACAGTGAAAAGGAAAGCACAAACACACACACACACACAAGCAATCGATTATCGATTAAAAAATATGCATAACAATGGATTACAGCTACGAAAATATATAGGGAACATTATTCGACTCTACAGCCGGAAAATGTTGATAGAAAAGTGGAATAGAAAGAAGTTCATTTAGAAGAGAGAGAAAAAAAAAGAATGGGAACGTAGCCGGCTGCCGCTGAATGGCCATTTAACTGCTTACAGTTACGTGCGTGCATGAGACAATGGGACAGAAACAGCAACAACAACAACTAATATCTGGATGCTGTTATGTTGCTCTTTAAGACGATCTAAGTTAGAAGAGACGAAACGGAAAACCGGGCCGCAGCAGCAGCAGCTCACAAGAACAAGAACAAGAAATGCAACTGTTAATGCAAATCGCTGTTAGGCTGTGTGTGTGTGTGTGTTTGTGACGATCAAAACGGGCGTTGGGGACAGATTACCTCTGCATTACATTACCCACACACACATACAAACAATAACATGTTCAACTAGGCCAGCAGCGCAGCAGAAAAGAGAGCAATATACCCATATATAAATACATACATATATGTATGCAGTGAAAGGTGTGGTGGGTAAGGGGAAAGATGCTACTGGGATGCTGTGGTGGAAGCAAATTGGGGAGGGGGGGGGGGTTAATATAAGCTGCAGTGTGCAGTGCGTTGCCAAACGAGTCGTTGGCGCTTACCGCTAGTTAGCAACATATTTATATCAATGTATGCATGTGTGTGTGTGTGTGTATGTTTGCCGCATTCCGCCGTCGACCCGTTTAATTAATGTAGCTTCTTCTACTTTTTAATACACTAAGCTGCGCTCAGCAGCAGCAGCGATTACCGTTACCGGACAGCAACAGGATTGCCGCCGCCGCTCATCTCCTCGCCGACGACGATTAAGCAATAGCGTTTTGTTGTTTTTTTTAAACCAGCAAATAATAAGAAAAAAAAAAAACAGACGCCAGGCGCACGCGCCAAAAGACAGACGCCGGGAGCTTTTTGTACTTTTTTTTTGTTTGTGTGCAATAACAAAAACAAAACCAGCTAAAGCTCTATGAGCGCTGCGCACTCGCTCGCTCTCGCACATATACACCATTTTTAGCTTAATGTAATTCGAGCGGCCTCATAGCATGGACTCATTCGCACACAACAACATTAACACAATAAAAGAGCAGACGGACAAGCAATCTCAAATGCGAAATGAGGTGAAGAGCAAGTGATGCTCTGTGCTCTGGTGAAAAAAAAACACACACAAAAACGAAATTGTTGCAAAAATCGATAAGCAATAAAAAGGTTCATTTTCTCTGTATGTTTGTGCGTATGCAAATATCGTTAAGTGGCTGTCAAAATGTGTCGCTGCTTTTTTCTGCTAATTTTTATAGTTTAGTCATTGTCTACGGCAATCCTGCCAGCTGGCAAATGTCTAACACCTGAGGTGCGCATGAGTGTGTGTGTGTGTGTGAGCGAGCTGCACTGACGATGACGCATAGGTTGTTGAATCATTCACACACACACGAAGACAATTGCGTGTGGAGAGAGTGTAAGTGAGAGGAGCAAGCGCACAAAATTCATCAACAACATACCTGCCAGCCCCCACCTACGCCCCCACCACACAGCCCACCTGCTCAGCTACCCACATTACCCCTCCCCTTACAGCATACAGTCATCAGCTTGCCATTTTGGCCAAAAACAACAACAACAATATCTTGCTTTCATTATTATTTTCAACTGATGCGTCTTTAATGACAAGACGAAAATTCTCTGCTGTGCGATAATTGTCGATTACGAAACTTATATGTAGATCAACTCAATAATACATGTGTACTACGTAAAGTATGTATGTGTTTGTGTTTGTGCGTGTGTGTGTGTGTGGTGAGTGTTTGTGTGTAGCTCAATCATTAAATTGTTGAAAATCATGTGGTAACCTGCTTGCATCTAAACATTTTTGTCTGTGCCATATTCAAATGTTTCATCCCATCATTGCAATTTCATTCCTCTCTCTCTTTCTCAGTGTGTCATTGTGTGTGTGGAAATTGCATTTCTTTAGTATTTTGATGGCTATTTATATTCATTTTGTTGTTTTTGTATGTAAATTGCTTAAGGCGCGCGCGAATCTACCTCTTTCTCTCCACACCACATCACCCCACCCAACCATTCCGTCTCACCACACTAACACCCACCACCACCACGCACATATTATGAAGCGGCGTGTCAAAACCGCAACCTTGCACTAAATTTTCTTGATTTCTTCTTACACACATATTTGTTGTTTTGTTTTGACAGACAATTTTTAGAAATATGTATGTATGTACATCTGTATATAAATAACTGCATAGTTTTACATATACATATGTATATGTACACATACATTCTCTTATTCGTTCTCGTTGTTTTTGTTCTTGTTGCTTGTTCTGCTTAAAAAAAAACAACAACAATCGAAAAACAATTGTTAAATCATTGTTTGCTATGCATCATTTGCGCCAAAAAGCCGCTAATACAGTTGCCAATTTGGCAATGGAATTAAAAAACTTAACAATGTTAGCACTTTGGTATTTCTTTTATATTTTTTTTTTGTTGCTGTTGGGTGTGTGGGTGAGGTGTGGTCTGATGAGGTGAGGTGAGGGTGGGTGGGTGTTTGGTTTGTTTGGCTTTTCAAAACGTACCGAGCACTTAGTTACCTGCTGGGAAGCTGTCTGCGTTTTTCATTGAGTCATATCTCAACACAAAATAACTATCAATTGAGCAACAACAAGTATTTACACAGTGGCTGTCTTGTTATTGATGTTTTTATTGTTGTTATTGTAAGTTAACGGCAGCCGCTTCCGTTGAACAGAAAAGAACAGAACAAGCAAATAAATGAAGAGTGCGAGCGTGCGAGCGGTGGGTTGAGGTGAGGTGAAAAGTACAAAGAGCGCGCGCGCAACATAATTGAAATGGAATGGAACAACATTTGTCAATAACCTTCAAACTGCAGCCTGTCAAACAGAACCGAATGAGTTGAGTTGAGATGAGAGATGCGTGTGGGGGTGTGGGGTGATATATTGCGTGGGTGTTTTATGGTTATCGATAAACGATGACCTTAACATTTAGCAAAACGTTACGTTTTCGACACAAGTTTTCCTTCTCTCTGTGTCTGTGTGTGTGTGTGTTTTCCAGTGATAAATGATTGTGGCACAAAAGTTTTAGTATGTACAACAAATACAACAACACATTCGTTATTTTTGTACAACATATTTCAAACATTTCTCAGCAAAAAAAAAAGAACCATGAAATGAATCTATTTTTAAATAACGGCGCAGAGCTTTTTTTTTTTGCTTGCCGCACATACAAATATTGAAACATAATCGAAGAAATATACATATGCAAACACAGATATACATATATATCTACTATATATGTATATAAGTAAACATATGTATGTATCTGTCAGCGTTGATTATAAACTAGACTAGATATAAGCTATACATAATATATATATAAATATTTGAATAGGCGTATTTGTCATTCCAACGAATGGCGAAGTCGATAACTTCTTGAGCGATAACAACTTGAGCTAACATTTATCCTTCTTTCCAGAATACTACAACCTGGTTCAAATCGAAAATAATTCCCTTTCTTTCTTTTCCCTTTCTCTTTTTAATGAGAATGAAATTTAACTTTTATCGATGTTTTTTTTTGATCTCTTAAAAAGTAATTAATCGAAAATCCTGGCAACTCTATAACTCTAGCTATAACTTGATATATAGATAGATATATATAAAGGTTTCGATATGAACTTACCTTCTTCTGTTGCTTCTCCCACGCCGGATCTAGCAATCCCTCGCGCTCCCATTCCTCCTCCTGCTCCATGTAGCCATCTCCGTACTCCATGGAGATACCGTTCTCCATCATCATTTTGTGGCTGTGTTTCGTTTGGTGGAGTTGCTGGTGATGCTGCTTGCTGCTGTCGATTACCGAAGTGGGGGGAAGGGGGGGTGGTAGGGAAGTTTTAGTTATATATATTTAGGGATTGATCGATTATTTTTGTTCTTTTCACTTTTCGATTAACTTTTTTTCTTTCTTGTTTTTGTTTTTGTTTGATTTATTGTTTAGTTTTATCTTTAAAACATTGCCGTTGCTGTTCTGTGTGTGTGTGTGTGTGTATCTGTGTGCTTATTGGATTTTTCGATATCGAATTCGAATTTATTACTCTGCTTACGGTTATATTCTAGTTGTATTTGACATTCAAATTAAGTCAAATGATCCTTAAAATTTAATCTGCAATATGCAATGGAGAAACAGAGAGAGAAAGAGAGAGAGAGAGAGAGAGATATATGTAGAACAACAAATTTTAGAAAGATTTTTGAACGAACGGAAACGGAAACAGCAAAAAACAGAAAGAGGAATACGAAAACGAATAGGAAAACATAATCGATTCTGAGAATCTCTTTAAAAACGGGGCTAAAAAACTAGAATTCTACAGGTGGCTGCTTTTTACACGATTTTCGAACTCGAATTCGAACTCGAAGTTTTGTTTCTTTTACATTTTACAGCTGTTAAATGGCTTTTACAACAACGATGCAATAATAAAATATTGAGAGCAGGTAGAAAAGGGGAGGGTGGGCGGAAGGGTATGGCGATGGGGGGAGGGGGGGGGGGGGGGTGTGAAAAACAACTGAAAAAATACCGTTGTATAACACACAGCAATAATTTGCTACTTATTTATTTTTGTTGTTCGCTTTTTGGGTTCGCCTCGTTCCATTTCGTTTCGTTCCATCTCGTTTCGTTTCGCTCGTTTCGTACGTTTCGTATTGGTATCGTTTTAAAAATAGTATGTTTTTCAAATTTTATTTTCGGCGTCAACGTCAACGCATGTGCCGAAAGACGGGGCGGCGGAAAAGGGGGGCGGGGCCGGGGGCCGTATCGGTTCGGGTGGAGAAAGATTCAAAGATGCGAGGCGTGGCGAGGCGAGGGGGGGACTTGGATGTGGTGTAGTTGTAGATATTTAAAATAATTTTTGAAAAATTCTCGCAACATACATAACGCACATATGTATGTATGTATGTATATATGTATGTATAAATGGTTCTTAGACTTTGATTGAGATTCAGAATCGAGTACGAATACGAATGTTATATATATGCATCATATATATATAGTATGTACATATATATGATATATACATATGTATATATAATTGGGTTCCGTTCCGTTAAAAAAAAAAAAAGTATTTAACACAGATATTTTAGCAGTTCTTTTTTTATGTGTATATATATCTTTGTACGGGGTATATATGTATATATATATATATATATATATATTTACCCAACTCACGTACACACACACACACACACGCACACAGATACAACACATTCGTAATTTGTACGTTGAAAAAGCTTATTTTTTCATAGCGATATATTTTTATATATATAAATATACACATCTATATATTTATATAGTTTTTTTATTTTATTTTTTAATGAGTCTGAACTAAAAAAAATATGTATTTTTTTTTTATATAGTTTTTTTTCGAGTGTTTTGCAAACCAAAATTAAATACATTTAAAAATACATTTAAAAAAAATTTAAAAAAAATAAAAATTGATTTTCTGTTTTTTTTTTTTTTTTTTTGTATATAAACCAACAACAACAGCAACAAAAACAACAAGACATTATGTGTGAATATATACAATTGGTGGGAATATCTACGTTTGTCGCTTGCAAAGAGAAAGACCCGCTCGCGTTGATAGCCAACTCAAAACTGATGTCGCGCAAGCAAAAACTGAATATCGTACGTATGCGACGACCCAGAAGTGCCAGCAGCAGCAGCAGCAGCACCAACAGTCGAAGAAAACTATGCAGCAGCAACAACAACAAATGCACGACAACGATCGCCTCTCGTCGTCGTTACATATACACGAAGATCCCCAAACGAGCGTGCGCCGCGACGCACACAAGCATACAAAAACACACACACACACACTCATACATATGCATTCAGTGGGAGTGGGTGGCGGCAGCAGCAGCAGCAGCAGCAACAGCAAGGCAAAGTCAAAGCAAAAGCAAAGAAGAAAGTATGAATTCGACCAACAGACGTATTCTGTTGTTGTTGCTGTTGTTGTTTTTGCCTGCTGTTGAGTGATGCTGTTTGCTTGCATGTTTGTCTGTGTGAGTGCTGTCTGTCTGGCTCTCATCTGTTGCTCGATAATTATCGATATGTACGAATGCAAGAAGAGCACACATACAGACAGACAGACAGGTTGAAGCTGTTCTTGAGCAAATGCCGTTAGCTTTTGGAATTGCAACAATAAAACGCATCGCACACACACACACACACAGAGAAAGAGCAGCGCACCAAAAGAGTTACCCTGTATGAAAAACAACAACTTGTTGTTTGCTGCTGCTTAGGCTGCTGGGGCTGCTGAATGTTGTTGCTGCCGATTCCTGATGGTCAATGTGTGTCTGTCAGTGTTGGACTCTGTCCGTCTGTCTATCTGTCTGTCAGTTGGGGGTCGGATTGTCGTCGCATCATACCGCCATTGCCGCCCCCGCATGGCTACAAAAATAGCAAATTGTTAATTTTGCTTCGAAAAACTCTTTTCCAATACACATACACACACACACGCACAAACATACATACATACATATACAAACACATGATTTTTATTGGCATGCCACTTGGTTTTCCGTGCAAAACTGCTTCGAATGCCGCATTATTAAACATATATACATACATATATATATAATACGTACGCACATATATGTATATATATATATATGCATATAGAGAAATTATTTATGAGATTTATAAAACATTTAAAGCCAATATGTACAAATTTGCCAATGTTCCATGAAAAGAAAAAAAACCATGGCCAAAGGATGCTCGTGCCGAAAAGAGAGTAAGCAAAAAGTGCTCTCTCTCTCTCAAAATTATGTTGCGCTCAATTTCCAGACGACGACGACGACAACGGTTAATGATAATGTTGAGAAAGAGGAAGCAGCAGTAACATAAATATACTTATATATATGTATGTATGTATGTATGTATGTACATATATATGTATTTATTGGTGGGCAGAATATATTACGTCGCCCCAAATCTCTCGCTCTCGGCCCAATCAGATAAAATCCATTTTATTTTTGGCCCATAATGTGCGTCGTCAGTGGCAATTTTTTTGTTCTTTTTTTCGAAAACATTATCTATTTTTAGCGCATCGCTTTTTGTGCGTTAATACCATATTTTTTTTTCGGTTTTTCTATTTTTTTTTTTGCAAATATGTATTTTAAACGCAAAACATACATAAATTTAATAAAAAATTGAAAGAAATAAATGCTAGCAATACACACACACACATACACATAACAGACACGCATAACAACTTGCCAAGGAAGCCAAAAGATGAAGAAGCAAAGAAGCAGAAGCAAGAGAAGAAGAAACTCTTTTTTCAGTGCGACATTTACAGCACAACAACAACAACAAGCACAGCAACAAGAACAACTGTTAACAGTTAATTTATTATATCCGTTCAACAGGTTGTTGCGATTGATGGTGGGGCGAGGGGTGGGGGGGCATGCGGCTGAAGGTAAAAATAAATCATTCTATTTTGAAAGAAATTGCACTTGAACCAAATTTCATAATAATTTTAATTCAATGCGACGAAAATTAGCTTCAAATGTTTGCAATTAAAATATTACATATGGAAACAACTTAAAATTCATATGCTTTTAATTTGTATATATATACACATATATATTTCAACTGCTTTTATTCTTCAGATGATAAACTAATACTGAAATCGTTAGAATTCCTTTAGCTATGTCGAATTAAGTAAAACATTTTGTTTTACATTCGTACTTTAACAGTCAAAAGTCAATAAAAACGTGCGAAGGATTGTCTCTGTCCGGAAAATATATGTAAAAGAAGATTTTAACTGCTTTCAACGCGAATCCAACACAAGACAACATAATTGTGGTGAAATGCATTTATATTGCTGCGTCCTTAGTGGGGAGTTGGAGCGTGGTAAATTACCAAACCATTGTTACACTATTGTGAAGTTCATTTCACCTCGTTCACTATGAAACGCTGCTCATATAGTGAGGCCATGGCGAAATGCATTCATATTGCTCCGTCCTTAGTGGGGAGATAGGCGTCGTAAAATACACATACAAACAAATACACAGTGCTACCTTTGTTACTATTGTGAAGTTCATTTCACCTCGTTCACTATCAAACGCTGCTCATATAGTGAGGCCATGGCGAAATATTTAAACATTTATATTGCTGCGTCCTTAGTGGGAAGTTGGAGCGTCGTAAAATACCAATACAAACATTGTTACTAATGTGAAGTTCATTTCACCTCGTTAACTATGAGGCCATGGTGAAATGCATTTATCCTTAATGGGGAGTTAAGAGCGTGGTAAAATACACATACAAACATTACTACCTTTGTGAAGATAATAATTTCACCTCGTTTACAATCAAACGCTACACATATGTATATATGTAGGATATAGTCCCATTCGATCGGCTCATTTCAGTTTAACCTTTTTGTTTTTAGATAAATACATAATGCAGAAGCTCAAAGAAATCGATCAATTTGTCTAGTTAGATGTACAAACATACATACATCATATTTGTGTGTGTGTATTTGTACATACATATATATTAATTCGCATGTATTTTATAACTTGTGTGTGTGTGTGTGTTTGTATGTATGTGGGTACAATTATTTTAAGAAATAATTACAACTTGTTTATATTATATTTGATAGATAGATGTACTATATATATATATATATGTATATATATATATACGTATATATATAATAGTTGAACATTTTGATGTTGTTTTATTATTTTGTAAGTTTTTTCTTATTTTTATTTCGTTATTTGTTTAAGACAAGGGGTGACAGCGGGGGTATGCTTGACGGGGGGTTGGGGGGAGGCTAATCTTACGATAGAACATTTTCTAGTTTGCAATACAAAAAAAAAAAAACTATTTTGTATATTTTTAATGTTTTGTGTAGTTACATATCTACATATATATCTATATATATGTATACATATCTATATATATATTTATTATAATATTAAATATTCATGTTACAAATATAAAAAAAAACATGGATCCAAGGAAGAGGGGGAGGGGGTGTTCGAGAGAAATGCAAAACAAACTTAAATCACAATGAAACAAACAATCGATTTCGATCCAATCGATTATCGATATATATATATAATGTGTGTTTGTGTGTTTTTGTGTACATATGCTAACGATAACATGGCTATAATATAGCCCCGATATACATATATATATATATGCTAACGATAACACATGAGATAGCTGCTACAATAATAGATAGATAGATCGATCGATAACGATAGCGATAACGATAACGTTAATTCATTCCGGCTGAAGCTGCAAACCCGGCGGCGGCGACGATTCCAATTGCTCAATAAAAAGCTCATCGAGCGACTTCTCGCAAATGATCCGAAAGAAGAACAAATGATCCAAGCATTTTAAACTTATCGAACGTAGTGCCGGCAAACGCAATAGGAGTTGGGCAAAGCGTCCATCGTCGCCGGGATGCTCCAAACGGCAATGTTCGTCGAGACAGGCGTAGACCTTTTCGCGACATAGCTCGATATCGGCACGATTTTTAATGCCACGTATATCGGGATTATATAATATGATCGCCTTCAGGCAGGACAATTCGCGTCGATCCAAATTGAGACGTTTCATTTTGACACTCAACTCGGAAAGGATGCGATCAAAGATGACATGAACGCCAGCCTTGATCGCACTATTGCGATGATACGAGAAACTTTGATTGATGAACAGCTGTTGCGGTTGCAACACTGGCGAACGACGATCAAAGGCGCCACCACCACCACCACCGCCATCGTTTTGGCCCAAACCAGCTATCGCATCGTCCAACGATTCCATGCTGCACCAGGCAACATTCGCAATCAATAGCTCATTCCATGCCGCCTTCAACAGTATGACCTGATCGGCCAGCGGTAGCTGGGCAAAATGCGGCATCAGACGTGCATATTCGACCATCTGAAAGAGTTGCTTATTGACCGCCATGCAGAGAGCCGAGACGGCGCCCTTGTAATCCGGCTGGACATTGGAATTGGGTCCGACACGTAGAAAGGATAATGCACGATCGCCGCTATGCGCCTCCGCACGCTGTTCGGCATCCAAAAGACGCTCGATGGTAAAGTCGCGGGCCATGCTATTTGGCATAAAGTCATCGGAGGAGCTATTCGCACCGCCGCCGCCGCCACCGCCGCCACCCGATGAGCTATTGCCGCCAAGAGAGCTGTTGTTGCCGCCGCCGCCGCTGCCAAGTGTTGAGCCACCCGAAGTGGCGCCACCAGCATTGGGACGACCCGCTGTGTTGCGTGCGCCACGTTGTCGCTCCTCTTGGACCGCTTCGCGTTTCATGCCGCAGGACAGGCACTTTTGGTAGCGGCAATATTGGCAACGATTGCGTTGACGTTTGTCAATGATGCAATGACGATTCTCGCGGCAAGCATATGTGAGATCCTTGCGTACGGTTCGCTTGAAGAAACCCTTGCAGCCCTCGCAGCTATAGACGCCATAATGTTTGCCACTTGCTCGATCTCCGCATATCGAGCATAAATGCTTCGATCCGCTTAGCGGATGATTTGGTGGATATTGTTGTTGCTGTTGTTGTTGTTGCTGCTGCTGCTGATTCGGATTGTTGTTGTTGTTATTGTTGTTGTTGTTGCCGCCGGGCAGTATATTAACCATACTCATCGCCTGCAAAAACGGCACCGGACTATCGGCCTTGGGCGAGAAGCTGCTATTATTGCTATCATTAAGCTGTGAAATGTCTGGTTTGACCTCCTCCTTGATTTGACCCAATCGAAAATTGGGATCTTGGTCACAGTTGTCCATTTGTGCAGCAATTGTTATCGTTGTTGTTGTTGATTATTCTTATTCTTCTTTTTTTTTGTATCTCTTCCTCTTGCGCTTCGTATGTGTGTGTGTTTATGTGTATGTGTATGGGCTGACTTTCCCCACTGCAGCCGTCTGCAGTTTCACTTTGTGGTCGACAGGAACGCCACCGTGTTTGGAGTCTGTTTAAAACTAAAAGACTTTTAATTGCATTTATTCTTTGCGAATTTACATAACTTTGCGTTGTTCCCAGTTCCTTTGGCGTATTGCGTCTGTTTGTTGACCGAAATAAGTTTTTGCTTTGCAAAAATCTGGAATTTTTTATGGACTGGTGCTTTCTGACTAATGATTAAATACTTTTCGTGTCGACATTTTTTTTTCTCAACAAAGGCGCTATCCACCACAGCAACTTCAATTCACCAAAACAGCATGCCAGTGTTGCGCAGCGCACGCAAATTGTGGCGGCTGAACACAAAACAAAAAAAAACCAAATACTAAATACGAAACACACACAAACAGCCACAAACACACAATTAAAACGTACACTAAAAGCTATGGGTAAATTACTATGTTGCTTGCCAATAAAACATGCATACTTTGCAATTTTTGTGCAGTCCCACCACCAAAAAAAAAAAAAAAAAACAAAAAGAGAGTTTTCACCACGAAAACACGCAGAGCAACTCTGTGTCTGTCGCAATACAATTTTTGTTGTACTTGCACGCACACAAGCGCAGCGAGCCAGACAACGCAAACACACACACACACACAGAAAGCGACCCTCCTTGCAATTATGTACGGCATATGCAAAAAAACACAAGCACACACACACACACACACACGCATACACGCTTGTACATGGACAAAGCGCCAATTCCCCGGCTCCGGCCTCGGCCCCAATAATTGACAAGGCAGCCAGCCAACCAGTCAACCAATAACAACATTTAACATATATTGCCCTTAAAAACTATTTGCAAACAAATTGCAAGCATGAGCAAATTATTTGATTTCACATATAAAAAATTTAAATTGAAATGCTATTCAATTGAATTATTTGTAGTGCAACTTACTTGCATGCGCACTTGTTTGAATTCACGCTGTCAAATGACGCTCGAATTGTTTATATATTTTGTTTACGCACTAACTCAACGCACAAACACACACATGCCTCGTCGTTTTCATAAGTTGAGCGGAATATGATACACAAAAAAACAATTGAAAGATGCGTTTATTTGTAATTATATTTTACCGAACACTGATCTGCTGTCCAATTCAAACAAACGCACTGTGAACAAAATACTAAAAAACCATATACAAAAGCGCCAATTTTGACCACAATTACAACACTTAATCAACTATCGATAGCTTAGTATCGGCATGAGCGCGAAACTGTAATAATTCAAGGGCGAAATTCAAAATCTGAATCGTCTGAGGAATCGTTCAGATTGAGGTCTGCAATTGAAAGCTTAGGCCTATACTTCTCGATGAGTGAGTTCAAATAATCAATCTCTTCACGATACAAACGCGCTTCATATAACAAATTTTCAAGTTCACTTTCGCCATATTCCTGATTCTGAGTTGGCGTCGTCTCTTGGTTCTGCACCGCCGCATCTTCAAAGTCCAAATAGATTTGATGAAAGTCTTGAGTGGTGCTCCGACAAATTGGACATTGGTTAGATCTGCATAGTTTGTAAGTATATATAATTATAGCTTAAAGTTCTTGCTTGCTGCACTTACTCCTCCCACCAACGTTGAAGGCATTGCCAGTGAAAGACATGACCGCAGCTACCTCCGTAGATTTTATCCGCTACCTTATAACGCTCCCAGCAGATAGTACACACCACATGGCTCGTTCTATTCGAACTACTTTCAGTCCGACTGGTTGATGCTCTGCTAGTCCCGGCTATGCTGCTGCTGCTGCTGC
Source organism: Scaptomyza tumidula (assembly GCA_035044465.1). Lineage (NCBI taxonomy): Eukaryota > Metazoa > Arthropoda > Insecta > Diptera > Drosophilidae > Scaptomyza > Scaptomyza tumidula. The sequence continues at coordinate 795,379 of JAWNNW010000130.1, forward strand.
TGCTGCTGCTCCGGTCGCCGCTCATTGTTATAATGACAACTTTCCAAATCGATCAGCTTGCAGTTTTCAGTTTGCTTATCAGCAAGAGCGGTGCAGCAGCTGTGGTATGTTGCTTTCTTGCAACGATTCGCCAAATCCGAACAATATGTGTTGAAAATGTCACGGATAGTTCGAGTACGGTAGTCACTCGCTAAGTGCAACTTTTTACCAAATCTTTCAATAAAACATATAAAAATAATAATATTAGTTTTGTGATTGACCAAAAAATGTAAATCTTTGAACATTTTCAAAATATTTTTAACATTATTATTAAATTTAATTTTTAAAACAAAACTACAATATATCGTTGTGAGATGCTTCAATATAGTGTGTGAACACTGTAGCCAATATTTTTTTGGGCAAAAAATCAGGCCAACTGATAATCGCATCTATTGTAAATGGTACAGATATGTTTACAATGTGCATTAACTAATACGCTGGGCGGATTTATCTCTCTCTCTCTCTCTCTCTCTCTCTCTTTCTCTATAAGCGTGAAGATAAGCAGAGTAAAGATTAGAGCATAATGCAAATGTTCATCGATTGATTTAAGTGTAAATTTAATAATGAGATTAAAAACCGATCGTTTTTCAAGTATTATTTTATATTCTCATTTCTTTTTATACCCTGAACCCATTCAAAATGGGTAAAAAGGGTATAATGGTTTTGTGCAAAAGTATGTAACAGGCAGAAGGAAGCATCTCCGACCCCATAAAGTATATATATTCTTGATCAGCATCAACAGCCGAGTCGATCTCAGAGACTATAAGAGCTAGAGACTCCAGATTTGGAACATAAGCTCGCCTGATCCTTAGGCAGTACACGTTTTTCGATAACTCTTCCCGTTTCCGATATACACATGGGATCGATAACAACAAAATCTTGAATGTGGAAAACCTTGAAGGTATTTGAAACATAAGACAAAATAATGACAATATGTGCAATTTTTATTAAAATCGTCTGAGAAAGACCGGAAATATGAAACATTGAAGTTGAGTAAGCGGAATGCAGTTTGCGCTATGCACACACACACACACACACACACACATACTTGCAAGTATGACTGTACGCGTTAAGTATATAAGTTGAGGATATATATTTTAGTTGGAATATCTCGAATAGCACTCTTCTTACTGGTTTTTATTTAGTCCACATCCAAAAAAAACTTCCAAGATATATCAAAAACCAATTAATTAAAACACTTTCTTTGTTATATTAAACAATTTGCTTGTATATTATTTCTAGTTTGATAAGATTAACTTAACTTTTGTGGTTTGCTTAGTCGGAAGTGTGTCTTTCTTGTAACTATCGATTATTTTACAAAAAGTATCGGTAACGGTATTCGATATATCGAATTATATTACATAACTTATCGATTACAAACATGAAACTTAAATCTATATATCTTCATCATCAAGTTGTGTCTACGAAGTAGAAAGTATGTCATTGATAAAGCAGAAAAGCTCCAAGCTCCAAGCTTTAGAAAGCACACTTTTACTTTGAGAATTCGATGGATGATTGATTGGATAAGGGAGGAGTGTTTGGGGGGTGGGGGCGTTAAGGAGGGAATGTAACATTTACGATATTTGGAATTAAAGCATTTTCGTTAGTCTTTTGGATTTGCAAATTTTGTGATGAGCACATTGCTAGTCGCATCCTTACGCGGATGCACTGCATCCTTATCAACGGATTCTGTTGGTGTTGGTGCATGTGTATCTCGGCTATAAGATTGCATTTGCATTCTCTTCGGACTGTTGACGTTCATGTAGATGGGCGGTGTTTTGGCTTGTTTGTTGGGACTTGGCGGCGTTGATGGCATCACTTCCTCCTCCTCCAATATGATGTCGTCGTCCACCATGGTGATGCGACGCATCGGAGTTGTCGTCGTCGTCGTCGTCGTCGTTACGCCTCCTCCAGCTCCGTGGCGATAAACGGAACTTGGAACGGAACTGTTGTTGTTGTTGTTGTTTATGTTGTTGATGTTGAATCCGTTGTTGATGTAGGAGTGATTGCTCCTCTTGGGCGGTAGTTTGGCTACCATTACAGATGGTGGTGGAGGCGGCTGTGTCGTTGTTATCGTTGTCTGCCTGCTTAACAAATCCGGACAACGGGATTGTAGCTCCAATGTTTCCAACTTTTCCAAGTCCTGATTGCTGCTCGGAAGCTGTTGCTGCTGCGACGACGACGGGCAATCGGATATCGATTGCGATTTGTTGGGTGCCATCTGGGAGACGACGGTGTGTCGGCTGTGTGTGTTGCTCAATCCGGTATCTTTCCATTTCTCTGAAACAAAGGCCACAACGTGACTTAGTGGATGCAGTTCATCGTAACGAATGTAATGGACATACCTGCAGCACTGCTTGCACCACCAGCACCAACACCAACACCACCACCACCACCACCACCACCCCCTCGACCACCATTCTGTGTCTTGCCAAAGGAATGAAGAAGGCGGGCGGGTCGGCATAGTACGACAGTTTTGTAGGCCTTACGATATTGCTTGTTCATGATCACATAGATGATGGGATTGATGCAGGCGGACAGATAGAGCATAATGTAGCTAAAGATCTGCAAACTTGGGTGCTCGACATCCTTGTCGGCGACCTTGACGATCGTAATGGGTAAATAGCAAATGACAAACGATAAAAAGATAGCCAAAACCATTTTCGTAATCCTCCATTCGTTACGTTTCGCTCGCACTTCACGCTGATCCTTGATCCGCGATGGTTGTTGTTGTTGTTGTTGTGGATGTTGCTGCGGATCCGTTGAATAACTGCTGCTGCTGTCCGTCGAGACACGACTGGCGGCGGGTGCTACCGGTTCTGTTCCCGGAGCGCTATCAACAACAACAACTGCACCACGTAGATTATTTGGTATGGCATTCTGTTTGTTGGCATGTTGTTTGAGACGTTGCTCGGATTTGTGGACAACCCAAAAGATCTTCGCATAGCAGGCAATGATAACCAGACAGGGTATCACAAAGGCCGTTATGAATAATGTTGTCTTACTGCTATGTCCATGCGAATCGTTCATTATCGAACAGGTCTGCAGTCGAGCATCGTAGCCAAAGCGTCCCCAAACGCCCAACAAGGTGGGCAATTGCATACCGTACGAGACGAGCCAGCAGGCAGCAATCATAACGGCAATCCAATGTCGTTTATAGATACGAGCATAGCAGCCATGATGCGTGATCATAACGTAACGATTGATCGTAATCATGGCAATGCACAACAACGATACACCAATATTGCCATACTGTATAAAGGGTATGAGGCGACACAGTACGGCACCATGCCTCCAGGTGCCCTGCACAAAGCGCAATCCTTGAAAGGGCAAGACCAGTGCACAAAACAACAAATCAGCGATGCACAAACTGCAAAGACATAAAATAATGAGGTGAATCACGTAGGTCCATGTCTTTGCTAAGCAGCGAAAGTCACCTTTTTAGTATCGTATAAGTTATTCTTTCGTTTACATTTATGTAAGCCGTCTAAGCTATTGTAATTTTTAACAATTTATGATAGTTTTTAATCTTTTAGTTCGAAAACATTTCACATTTGATTAAAACGATGAAATTTGCTTAATAAGAGACATATTTACATACCTGATGATAAAGGCAGCGGCAACATTACGCACTTTGGGGCACTTAAGGAGGGCGACAACGGTCAGAAAGTTGCCACAAATGCCAACGATCATGATCAGAAAGGTCATGACTGCTGCAAAGGTCAGCAGCGACTGCGAGAAGCTGTAAGGAAACAACAACAACAACCACATTTGATTAGGAAGCCTTTTGCCTAATGGTTTTCCAGAGCATGTCAAACTGTGGCTCGTTTTTTGATTGTGACGACCTTTATGCAGATTTGTATACGAGTCATCATCCAAATATGTATGTATGTGTCAGCGTGTGTGTGTGTGAGGGTGTGCATGTGTGTGTGTTTGTGTAAGATAACTGTTTGTTGCTTCCGCCAAGACCAAGAATCGACACTCATTGTGAACAAATCTCTCGCTCTCTCTCTCAACACTCACACACGCTCACGCAAGAGAGAGAGAGTGGAAGTAGGAGTGAAACGAATGCAAAGTGTTCTTTAAATGAGGGAGTGGGGGTGGGGGGTAGACAATCATTTGGAATGATGGTGTAAGCGGCACTTGAAATGGGCCGCGTAATATTAACGATCTGTTATCAGACCTTTCACACAGCTCCTGCTGCTGAGCTGCGCTATAATTACACACAGAGCGCTCTTGCTGATAGGGTCGCCTCGAGGGTCACAACTTACCCGCTCTCGTCGACGTCGGCGTCCAGGCTGCTGATGCTGCTGCTTGTCGACGTTGCCAGCATAATATTATTATCATCGCCATAGCCCAGGCTCCTTGCTGCTGTTGTTGTGTCGTCACTCATTCTGCAAAACGAACAGCGATAAAAAGAGAGAGAGGGAGAGTGTAAATTGGAGCGCACATTTATTTCTAGCTTGAGGAAGGCCGCAAAACAATTTTACATTATTATAACATATTAAATGTCCATTAGTTAGCTTTCAGTTGATTCATTAACGTTTCTGTATATCAAATATATATACTGATCAAGCTTAAGAATGTAATTTCAGTTATTTGCTGTTCAAATTTGTAAACCGAAGATTTAAGGGTTATATATTTGTATTAACTTGTTATCGATTAGCACAAGTTATGAGATTCCTTCATTCCTTCCTTTATCTCACCGAACTTATTGATTCAAGTTGGTGTCGTTATCGCTTATTATCGATAATTTCTATAAACAAGTTCTGGGTTCCTTCAGGAAATTTATTTTGAACTTCAAGAAATTCTTGTTTTTGCTTGAGTTTGTTTCATATACCTTTTAACTTTTTCGTTATCGATAAAAATCGATAATTCCTTTAAGCAAGTTAAGGATACCTTCAAGAAACGGTATCTGTGTAGGTTCAATAACTTCTCGTTTTTGTTTAACTTTGTTCCATATACCTTTTAACTTTCTCGTTATCGATTATTATCGAACATTTCTTTAAACAAGTTATAGGTCCCTTTAAGAAACGGTATTTTTCTAGGTTCAAGAACATCTTGTTTATTGCTTGACTTAGTTCCATATACCATTTAACTATCTTGTTATCGATTAAAATCGATAATTCCTTTAAACAAGTTAAAAGTTCCTTCAAGAAACGGTATCTTTCTACGTTTAAGAACTTCTTGTTTTTGCTTTACTTATTTCAATATACCTCTTAACTATCTTGTTGTACCCTTTACCACTTTGGGATAATGGCAAGATTCCGCAAACACACACAAACAAACACAACACACAAAAAAAAAAAACACAGAGAGAAAAAAAAGAATGAAAAACACAACCCGATCGGATCGTTAAACGTGAAGCGACCAATGCCAACTGGCAACTGTCAAATGGGTGCTAAACTGGGCCGTACCAACCCGGTACGATACGGTCCGGACTGTTTGGTTTGGTTTTTAATGTGCCTCTCCTTACACACAAACACACACACAGGGAGAGAGAAGATCGTAAGACTAGGGTATTGTAAATTAGTGTCAATTAAATAATTTAAAGAGGTCATTCATTCATTCATTCTGTCACTCAGTCAATCAGTTCGTTAGTTCATTCAACATGCAACATCATTCCTTGCTGCTTGCTGCGGGTGCAAAGATCAGCGCCAAACCTTAATTAATTGAGTGTGGTGTGGTCAGACCCGTATTGCCCCCCACCCTACCCATCAGACCCGATGAGACAATATATATATATACGCATATGTTGCAAATGAAATGCCGGAAAACTTTCACAAGTAGTTCTCAGAAGAACTTCGCTAAGCGTTGCAACCCTCGATCGGTCGGTCGGTCGATCGGGCGGTACTTCGTGGTTGGTACCGTTGGTACCACTTCACTATGTTGTTTTTTGATTGGATTAAATGGAGTGCTTATGATTTACAAGATATTAGAAATAGTTAGGAACCCTTTCAGTGCGAGAATCAGGGTATTTTCGAGTCGTATTCGAATGCAAAACTTAACTTGTTCCAAGTTTTTTTTCTTAAGAAATTTACAAGCTGTCAATTGAAAGTTGATATTTATATAGTCTAGTATTATGAATAATAGGGTGTGATTCATCTTGAATATCTTATTCATTTTTGCTTTTTATTATTATATACAAATATGATTCCACTCAGTTAACCTTTCGCCTCTTAAACTATATAGAATTGAAATAATATCGTTTGTGAGGTCTAATTGGGGTCCATTTCTAAATAGTTCTAAATGAATTAGGAATTTTGAAATCTTAACGTTACGTATACGCAATGTCTAACAAGTTAACGATCATTTAGCACTGAAGCTGCTTAACTATACATATATATATATGTATATGTATGTATATATGTAGCCTTATCTAACCGCAGAGTATGATATTCACCTGGTTTATATTTGGGTGTGTGTGGCACATGCGATTGGTTTATAATTTGTGGTTAGCGCGATTTGTCACACACAGCTGTGTTGACATTAACGATCCGATTGCGGCACACACACACACACACACACACACACACTGGATGATCAAACTGATCGAAAAAATCACAGATCTCTGCTCACAACACACAGTTCTTATCTTCGCTCTAACGTTTGTTTATTATTTACGTAATATCGTTGATAACAAAACAACAACAGCAACAACAAAAAAAAAAACAAAAAAAAAATTCAAGATCGTTGAGACGCGAGAGCAAAATTCGAACGCCCAAACGCGTGTTCAGGTGAATTATGAGTAATATAACTAAACTCGAATTCGAACTCAACTCGAACTCAACTCAACTGCTGAGCTTAGCTGCTCTCTTCTGTTCTCGTTCTCTCTCTCTCTTTCGCCGTCTTTCTGTTGCCGTTCGGTTATTCATGAATGCTGTGCGCAACAGGTAAAGCTGAATAAGGGGTGGGGTAGACCGCGCGGATGATTCAAATGCCGCAAGCACAAGCGATCACGAGCATGACTAATACGGATTTTGATTTAAGCGGTTGCAGACTTTCAGTTATTTAGTGACGCAGGGCAAAAAAAAATGTTGCAAGCACAAACAAAAAGAAAAAAACCCACACATTTGTCAACAATAGCAACGGCTTTTTGCATATGTATGTATATGTATGTACTATATCACTTTGCGGGAAGTTCGCGATCACAACAAAACGAACGAAAACGACGAAAACTAATAGTAAGCAGCGCCAAAAAAAAAACTGCGTTCGCCTGCACGCGTTTGTCAACAACGACTGCACATTATCGAGTGCTGACGCTCAGTTGCCGTTGCCATTGCCGTCGCTGTTTGTCAATTGATATTCGCCGCTGCCTGTTGACAATTTCGCTCCACAAACACACATGTACGCACTCTCTCTGTTTTATTTGGTACGCTCTCGCTCGCAATTGCTGCTCTTATTGTTATTGTACTTACATACTTATTTGTCAGTTAGCATTGACGAGGGTGACGGGGCCGCAATGATTGGCGATCGCGTTAGATACTGTATGCGTGCGTGTGCCTGTGTTATTTGTTTTGTTTACTGTGCTTCTTATTTTTTTTTTTCAACATTAATAGGCAGACACGCACGACAAGAGACGCGCGAGGCAATGAAACGCCCAATTCACCATTCTCATCATCAAATACAAATGCAACTATTATGAATCAACATGCGTACAAAATTAGCAAAGGCATAAATGTGCCGTTTGCATGTGTGTGGTTTGTTGTTTTTGTTATTTAAGATGCTACAGTTGTGAAAGCACTGAAAAGAATAAATATGAGAGTGACAATGATTTTGATATGGCTCCAAAACTGAAATCAAAGTTGGCTTTTAACATTTTTCAGTTTGTTTTTTGTGCTTTCTACAAAAATGGGAATTCAGTTTGAGTTTGTAATCCGTACCGAAAAGTAAAATATATTTAAAATTTTTTTAAAACAAAATATATTTGTGTATTTGTGCAACATACAAAAAAAAAGAGATTTTTTTTACCATTATTGTGAGAAGGCAACGCATAAGGTAAGTATTGAATCTCTTGTAATATGAAATTATTTTGTTTTACAGTTTAAGCTGTGTTTTATTGTTGTTTGTTGAAGGCTTTTAATACCTTTGTCTTAGCATATCTTCTGTATCGTAATACAAACTCCTTACGATAAAAGCTTATCGTAAATACAAGCTACTAAAATCGTAAGAACATACGAATTTCTGTATATTTTCTGTTACGATATTACAAACTTATAAAACAAGCTTATCGTAAATACAGAGTTCATAAAAGTTTATCGTAAAAACAAACTCCTTAAGAAAAAAACCCAATCGTATACAAACTGTATCGTAAATACAAACTTTGAAGGCAACTTAAATGTATATTCTTTTGCATAGCTTACAATCGCAACAATATGGACAATAAGGCTATCGTTATCGATTATTGCATTACTTTTTTGGTAACGTGTGCGAAAAAGGTTTACGAATGGATTTGCATGCCCTTCGAATTGGTTATCGATCAAAGTCGTAAGCTTATAACACACCAACGAACTCTACAAATTGGATATCAAGAAAAAATCATACCGCATGATGATAATCTGACAACCCTAAAAGCACCACCGATCCAAAAGTCAGACGACCTAGCTAATTTCGATCCGACTTTTATATTTATTATTCTAACATTTGGCATAGTTTTTTATGTAAGCATTAAAAGCCGGAACAGCAATTTCATACGCCGTATGATTCGTCTTACGGAGGAGAAGGTGAATAAGCTGAATGAGTTCAAAATGCAGGATAATGCGTATTATCATTCCGATGATAACGAAGATTCCGATGACGAAACTGAATATAACGCAAACCAAACCTCAAATGATTCAGACAAACCCGAAACAATCCCAAAATCATCAAAGGAGTATATATTTCTATATATTATATACATATATCGTGTTTTTATTGTGATATTTTCATATTTTACAGTGTAACAAATCGGGAAAATTCATTAACTCATCTCGATATAAGTTTGAAAGGCAATCGAATTGATATTGATTTGGTTTACAGTAATGACGATAAGGATCTTGATGGAAACTTATCAAATCTGATGGAAAAACTGGCTCAACCAATGTCGTAAGTATAATGCTTTAAGCCTTATAAGCTTTCTTTGATATTTATATATATATTTACTTTGTACAGTAAACCCCAACAATCTGAATCTGATTATGAATCTGACTCTACCTCTCAATCTCAACCTACACAAAGGGAAATGAAACCGATTCGACTTTAAATAAGATCTCGAACAAAGATTTAAAAAAACAACCAACTGTTTCGGAACTTTTTAAAAATTTCATTCTTATCAAATCTTTCTGAATTTGTTACTTTTTTGAATAATTAAATTTTTTTGTGGAAGTAAAAATTGTTTGTTTGGTTTTTCAAGGTCATGGTTTGATATTAACAAAAATATCCAACTACATGCTCAAAGCAGACTCTGTAGGTTTTATCGTGAGTTCACTGTAGTATTTTTTGTATATCAATATATTGATAAGTTACAGTTTCTACTATTTGAGCTTTTCAATACGACATTGTTTGTGTATATAACCGTTATATCGTATCGTTTACATCAACACATATGTACATACGTACGTACGTACGTACATGTGTTTCTTTGTTGCTGTAGTCTAAAAAGTGCAGTTGATTAGTTAGTATTAGGTCAGTTTAAAGGCAATGTGCTACTCTATTCCCGACCACATGTCGCAAAGTAAGTGCTGTTTATACATACATATGTACAATCTATTTATATGTATGTGTGTGTATGTACATTGTACAAACGATATATCTTTATGCCCGCGCTGCCGTGCCTGTATGAAAACAAACATTTCACACACAGATAGAGCGAGAGAGAGAGAGAGGGAGAGCGAAAGGAAGTATGGGGTGTGGTGAGGTGGGGTTAGAGGCGTTGCCGGTCAATTTTCAATTGTTGCCAAAGAGTTATTCAACTGACTCAGTTCTTTTTTATTTCTTATAGATACCCTTTAAGACTACATAAATGCAATAGGGTATACTAAACTTTGTGCATTTGAATGTATTCAGGCAAAATATTCAAACACATTTGTTTTTTGCATGCCTACAAAGGGTAACTGCTGGCAGCATATAGAGCATAAGCATGCAATCGCACGCATACACATACAAAACATTCACAAAGCGATCAACACTCTCACTCTCACTCTCAATTTGAAACAGTATCATCACTCTCGCTCCCAGCGCTCCCTCGCCAGTGTGTGTATGCATGTGTGTGCGCATACTCAATGAACCACTGCAATGGGAAACGGGGCCCGCAGCCCAAAACGATAGCAGCTTACGTACTGTATGTATGTACTTGTAGTAGTGTTCTTGTTGTTGTTCTTGTTAGTTATTGTGCTGTGTTTGTGTGTGTGTGTGTGGCGACTATTTCTTGATGTGCTGCTTGCCTTGCCTTCATTAATTAATTAAGACTTTCATTTCAATGACGTGAGAGCAAAGGAACAGTAAAAACGAAACAGCAAATAGCCAAAACTAAATCGAATCGATTTGTTCTGACGCCATCAAATTCTGTTTCTGTTTCTGTTTCCAACTGAGTTCATTCGAAAACTAACTAAAAAACACGCCCAAAAAACCAAATGCATGCTCCAAATATCAAAAAATCCTCCCATTATAAATGTGTTCAATAATATTATATATGTATTGGAAAAGTAAGCAATCGAAAATTCAAAAATTCATAACAGTTTTGATCTCAATAAAGATTCCTAACAATATAAATATTTGTTAAGGAATTTCAAACCTTAAATCAATCGAATAAAAATTCCATTTAAGTTTGTTCATTGAGAAAATCTTCTTGTTTAAAGATAGGATAGAAAAACAAGGTATACTTTGTTTTAGAAACTTTTGTACTTAAATCGAGAACAATATATGTATACTATATACTATATGTATATATCCCATTGACCTTTGGTCAGCTTTTTTGACCTATTACTTTTATAGCTTTCACTTTATGCATAATACCTATTTGGATGTATAAATAACGATTATAGCGATCGATTCAGGTTTTAGTTCTAGTTTCATGGTGCTTGCTTTTCTGCTTTTCTGCTTTTCCCGATCATATATTATCGGCAGTCAGGCGAAGGAAGCCACTCGTAGTAGTATGTTGTTGTTTTTATTATATGCATCCCGAGTCTGCCTGCCTGAAACTCGAAAATAAAGAAACTGAATTGAATTTGAAAAATTCTATTCGAATATACATAGTATATATATAAATATATATATATATATATATATATCGTGCGAGAAGCAATGCCAGGGCATCATCAATTAGCTACACTCAACGAAAGAAATTATATTTTTTAAATATAACATAAAGATTTTTAATAAGTTGAGTTTTGAGTTCTAAAAATTTAGTTTTTTTTATATTGAAAAAAGTTTTCTATTACTAGTTCGAATATTTTGGAATAAAGAATTATTGTAGTTGAATCCCTGGTTTTGTGTTGTATTTGAAAAATTCCAAAAAAGAAACAATACCGCTAAGCAACAACAACAACTAGAAAATCGAAATCGAAAGAAAAAAAATAAAAGTCCAAAATATGTATGAGAACAATGTAAACAAAGCGATCCTCCGTTCATTTTCAAATTACCCGATGATGAAGTCAATTGTTGTATACAAAACTGAAAAAAAAACACATTATTGTTGTTGTTGTTGTTGTACATTTACGAAAGTTTCGAATCGTTTCATTCTAAATACCCTGTGACCATAAAAACCCAAAAACATACAACTGGAAAGGGTATTCAAGTTTCTACATATTTCAAAGCAATTATGCATATAATGAGGGTTCTGAGAATTCGTGAATCTGCGAACTTGCCATTCAAAAAAATCTGATAAATATGATGAATACCTATGATGAATACCTAAAGAAATACTCATAAAAACTTAAAGTTTTCATTAAAGCCATTTGTAGATTTTTAACCTTAGGTTAGCTTTACTGAAATCCGGAATCTTAAAAGCTAAAGCATGAAAATTTGCTTAGAAAGTACTTCAATTGATTGAAAAAACTTTTCTAAAGGGTATACTATAAGTCTAGCATGGGCAAATATTACCGAGCACACTCGATGGCTCTTGTTGTGGTTGTTGTTGCTGCTGATTTCTAGCTGGATTTGGTTTTTGGTTGCTATTTGAATTAGTGTGTAGATGTATATAGAATTTAGTTTAGTACAAAAATCGGCGCAGGAACGAGCGCGTCATAGTTTTAAACGAAAAGACGAAACTATAGAACATTTCACAAGATCGAAAAAAAACGTCGCCCTTGATTCATTATCAATCCGAAAGCCAAAACAAAACCCAAGTCGAAAACCCTTTTCCACGCCAGGCCAGGCAATGGCCCACAAAGCTGGAGCTGCTGTTGCTGGAGCTGCTGCTGCTGCTGCTGCTGCTGTTGTTGTCGGCAATCGGAGTCACATTGATCATGTCGAGAACGAGCTGTTCGAAGGCTATTCGGATGAACTGTTGACATTCGCGTGGATCGCCTGCATTGTGTTCATTATAGTGGGTGTGCCCGGTAATCTGCTCACGATCATTGCATTATCGCGTGGCAAACAGACGCGCAACTCAACGGCTATATTCATTATAAACTTATCGTGTTCGGATTTGCTATTCGGTTGCTTCAATCTGCCGTTGGCTGCCTCAACGTTCATGGAGCGTGCTTGGACCCATAGTGATCTATTGTGCCGTTTGTTTCCTCTGCTACGCTATGGTCTACTTGCTGTCTCCCTGCTCTCCGTTTCGCTAATAACGATTAATCGATACATCATTATTGCCCATCCGCGACAGTATCCACGGTAAGTAAGAATTTCTCTTTTCCTTTCTGACCCTGAGCCAGGATCCAGGAAGGAAGCATCTTTGACCCCGTTCATCTAACTGTCTGATCTCATAATTGTTATCGATAACTTTACTGTTTTTCTTGCAGCATATATCAGCGACGATATCTGGCCTTAATGGTCGCTGGCACCTGGCTGATTACCTTTTCAATAATGATACCAACGTGGCGCGGTGTTTGGGGTCGGTTCGGTTTGGACACAAGCATTGGTTCCTGTTCGATACTGCACGATAAATACGATCGATCGCCCAAAGAGTTTCTGTTTATCGCCGCCTTTATGCTGCCCTGCATTTGCATTGTGATCTGTTATGCTCGGATCTTTCTGCTGGTGCGTCGAGCGGCGATGCGAGCGGGTGCCAAAAGTCAAGAGATTGCCATAACGCCGCCTATCCAACCGCCTATCGATAAGCCAAAGAACCGTGATAAGAACCCGGCCAAGAATAATAAGGTCAAGGATAAGGAGAAGGACAAGGAAAAGGAGAAGACAAAAGCTTCTGATTCCTCCGAATCCTCGGGCATCATGCGTCCGTTTGTGGTCAACGAATCGCTTGCCTTCATCGATGATAATGCCTCCTCGGATAGTTTTCCCATCTCGTACAGCATCCGGCAGACGCCCATCGATGCCAATGTCAATGTGCTGCAGGACAATAATCATCACTGCATACATACAGTATCCCCATTACCCCCGGTAGCAAGTCCTCAGGATACCTCCAGCATTACTAGATCACAAACCCAAGTGGAACCAAGTCGCAACACGTAAGTCAGGAAACTTTTATTACTTAAGTTTAGAATAAGGATTTTTTCCTCTTTTCAAATAGTTTAGATTAGATTCCGTAGGTTTAATCTAAACCTTTGTTAACCCATGGACCTTGAGAAATTTTATTCTTTAAAGATATCTTTTAGAATTGTTCCAAAAAGAAGAAAGATACTTTATTTGTATTGAAGTTAAGAACATAACTCAAGAATCCATTTCTCCTTTCTCTCACTATATATAGCAAGAATCCGATAACAACATCATTGCGAACATCCTTTACACGTTTTACGCCACGCAAATCGCATTATGTTTCGATAGGAAATACGTCGAATGCATCAGCGATTTATCCGGGACGAATGAGTTTAAAGGATCGGCGATTACTCAAAATGATACTGGTGATATTTGTGTGGTTCGTTATCTGTTATCTGCCCATAACGGTGGCTAAGATCTGGAAGAGTGCCAACGATGTGCATATCTTCAATATAATGGGCTATCTACTCATCTATCTGACCACCTGTATTAATCCGCTGATCTATGTACTGATGAGCAGCGAGTATAGACGCGCCTATTGGAATCTATTGAGATGCCATCAAACGGAGCAGCAGCAACAACAACAGCGTGCCCTTAAAAAACATATCGAATCGAATCGTGCACTTAAAGCGTGATCAACCAAGTTCCAAGTTCCAGTTTCAGTTCCAGTCGTATATCCAAAACGACTTCCGTCCCAGCAGTGACTACCTACATACTTACTACCTTTTAAAGATAGGGGTTCTATACATAACTCCCATTACGCAGAATTGTATTATTAACAAAGCAAAGTGTTACAATCCATTTATCGATATGTTTAGGAAAGGTTGAGCATAAAGAATAAAATGTGTGGATATATCATACATACAATAACAATTTTAAAGTATAGGATATAGAATGTTGATTGTTTTGACCTACTTCTCTGTTAGTTTTAACTTTAAAAAAACATAACCTCACTTTTCGAGAAGGCTTAAGTTTTGGAACATAAATTCAATAGTTGTAAATGCCAAAAATGTAACCAAGTATCAAGTTCATCTTCATCATTCCCGCTTCGTACCACAACCCCTTTACCCGACCCTCCCAATCAACAATCGATAAGTCGATAACGGAGCTAGTGATCGCAAAAAAGTGATTTAATATCTGGTTTAGATTTGAATTCCTTGTTTGAGAACAATCGATGTTTATTTATTTGTTATTATTATTTTTTTTTGCTTGCCGCTAATTATTGTACCAATACAAATACATATATACACATACATATGTATATTTATATATATATAGTGTATAAATCCTATGCCTTCAATAAATGCTTCGAATAATTGTTATATGTAGTTTTACGTTATTTTTTCTGGGTTGTTTTTTTTTTGTCGTTTAAAGAATTTAGAATCTTGCATCCAGTACCAGATAATACCAGCTATCATCTCTATATAAATATGTATAAATACTATACCTTAATATATAATTATTATCAATATACATATTGTATATGCCAGTGTGTTGTTTGTTTGTTTGTTTGTTTATGTGTATGTATGTTTGGTTGTTTGTTTGTTTGTTGGTTTGCGTACGAAACTTGGACTACTTAAGGCTAGTAACACAACTAAATGATCCAATAATCTGGTTATAAATAAGTATCGATATCGATTACATTACATTTTAAACAGATCGGATCCCTTTCTAAAGGTAAGTCATAAATGTATAATGTTTCTCGCATGTATAAGCCTATAAATGTTTATGTATATAGTATATATATATATATACTATATATAATGTTATCGTATAATAGTATCGTATATTAAATATGTATATGCTAATATATAGTATTTTATGCATGTATACGGATTAAATTATAACAGTTGTCGCTCACAAATCAACCAAAAAAAGAAAGATGTCGAAAATATTTAAACAGATAATGCTCAGATAGATATATATGTCGCATATGTCAAAATTTCAGCCAAATCGGACCACTATATCATAGGAACTATTGCTCAGATGTTGAGTTCTTGTAAAAAGTTAGTGTTATTAATCACACCAATTGCGTGATTTGAAAATGCTTCGAAAACTGGACAACAGTGGACATATACAAACAGATATATATATCTGACATATAGGAACAATCGGTGATGAACAAATAATCGGTTGAACTTTAATGTGAGTGAAAAAGATGAGTTTTAAATTGAGTTTTGTTGCAAGTCTATTTTGTGATATTTGGCAGCTGAAATTTTAACACAAATTTCTTGTTCGTTGCTTCTAATATCTTTATTTATATGTATATGTATATATATTCTTGATCAATCATGCAACTGATTCTATTGAGTATGAAATTACCAAAAGAAAATCAAACATATGAGCGACGACTGTTTTTCTATAGTATAGAATTATTGCTAATTAATTAATGAATTAATTATTTTGTAATTTGTAATTGTAATTGCGATTGCGAGCGTACTATATAATCATAGTATATATATATATATATATATATGTATATAAAAAAAGTGTTCAGTTGTTCAGTTTGTTGTTTGTTTGTTGTTGTTCAGACGGACTCCAAATGCTCGGATATTTCGAGTATGGGACTTTCGCTAAGCGGTTTAACAAGCGTCTGCCAGCTGGGCGTGAACAGGCTCAACACTGGTCCTGTCGCCTGACCACCACGCAACGTATGATGAATATGTGGATGTGAATGTGGGTGTGGAAGTGGATGATGATGATTATGGTAGTCTGCATACATGGTCAGATGTGGATGACCTGGATGTACTGCATTGAGCATTGCGATTGATTGTGGCGGTGTCGCTGGCGGCGTTGCTGGTGCCGTGGACGGCAATGCTGTTGCTGCTGCTGTTTGTTGTGGTGTTAGTGATGCTGCGGCTGGTGGTGCTTGTGGTGCTGGTGGTGGTGGAGTTACAGCTGGATCTATGCTACTCGTCGAATTTTGACTGATGTACGATGTCTTTAGATTCATCTGACTGTACGCATGTGCTCCGGGCATTGTCAGTGAGTGCTGCAATCGCGGTGGTCCACTTCTCGGTCGCTCCAGCATTGCCAGCTCATACAGCTCCTCGGCCAGATGCGGCTCCTGCAGGTGCTGATGATGATGCGAATGCGAATGTGAATGTGAATGATGATGATGAAGTGCATGTGAATGCGAATGTGAGTGGGCATGTGGATGATGATGTGAGAGTGTATGATGAAAATGATGACGACCTGTGGATGAGGCCAAAGCATGTGCTTCCAAAGCATATTGCTTTTGGAACAGTTGACGTTTCTGTTGCAGCAGACGATGTTGCAGCAACTGTTGTTGCAACGGTGGCTTTTGCATGGGTGACAAATGCTGCTGTTGTTGTTGTTGCTGATAAATGACACCGGCGCCAGGTGGTGGCGGTGGTGCATAGAGTGCAGCAGCATCTAGAAGCAATTGTGGCAATGGCGGTGGCGGTGGTGGTGGTGGTGGCGTTGATGTTGCACCAAAACTTAAATGCTCATGAGGATTATGATGATGATGCGGATGCGGATGATGCGAATGATGATGCTGCATCGTATAGAATTGACCCTGTGGTAATTGACAATTGGCAGCCAGTGTGAGCTCCTCCAGCGCCAGCTGCT
The DNA here is from genome assembly GCA_035044465.1 of Scaptomyza tumidula. Taxonomy (NCBI): domain Eukaryota; kingdom Metazoa; phylum Arthropoda; class Insecta; order Diptera; family Drosophilidae; genus Scaptomyza; species Scaptomyza tumidula. The sequence continues at coordinate 812,650 of JAWNNW010000130.1, forward strand.
GTTGATGTTGGTGATGAAGATGAGCATGTTGTTGTTGTTGTGCCGCCTCCTGCTGCAGCTGTTGGATCTCAAGCCAGCCACCGTGACGCTGGGCCTGCTGCTGCTGCTGTTGTTGTTGTTGATCGTAGCGATAGCTGCCATAGACACGACTTGTGCCCAGTAGCGTATTGGAGCTGAGTAATCCTTGGGCGACTAGGCCATCGCTGGCGCGTCGTCCCTCCCGAAAATGGATGGGCGAACGTTTGTCGGCAAAGGACAACGGCGCCGGCGGTGGCACTGTCACTTGATGTTGCTGATGCTGATAGTTGAGTATCATCTGCGTTGTTTGTGGCATATGGATGCAAGAGCTTTGACTGCTGTACAACGAACGCTCCGACGAATGCTCGCTGGAGATGTTCGCAGCTGCACCAGTAGGAGCTGGACAAAGAGGAGCAACGGCAGCAGCAGCAGCAGCAGCAACTGATGCAGCCAACATGGAATTGCTCATGCAAGAGGGCAGACTACCATGTCCATGGTTAATATCCGCTGCGGTACTACCAGCTGGTAGCACAAAGTCCAAACTCTCGTAGGCGCTGCAATTGCTCTTCGAGCTGCCGCGACTCAAATTCTGTGAGAGACTCTTTGAGTAACTGCCGGCTAAGACGCCACTCGAGCTACTGCTGCTTGCGTATGAACGTGTTCGTGTTGCCTGATGTGATGTGACGCTCGTGAGGTCCGTTGAGGATTGGGAACCCTCTTTGCCCGGTGCTGTTGTTGTTGTTGTTGAGGTTGTTTTTGTTGCTGTTGTTATGGTTGTTAAATCGTTGTTGCAACCCTGATCCGTTTCGCAGCCCTCGTCTGTGCTGGAGCTGCCCTGGGCCAGAACTTTCTTCTCAAACATCTTCTTATTCATTTTGTCCTCTTCGGTAAGTCTGTTTCTCCACACACACACACACACACACACAAACCGATACAACACAAAAACAAAACAAGGAGCAACAAGAAGAAGAAGAAGAAAAAGAAATTATCTGCAAATTGCGTATCTCCATATTGTTTTTATGGGTACCTCATCATACTATATCTTACTCACCCGTCTCCATTTGGCTGGCACTTTGCAGTCGTTGTTGAGTCTTCCTCCTCTTGTGTTATGGGCGTGGCAGTGATCCCATTGGTATTTTTACTATTAATATTATTATTATTGTTACCATTTGTTGTTTGTGTTGTTGTTGTTGTTGTTGAGCCCCTACGCTTCGCTTTCTGCAAAAAGATAGCCAAAAGAGCCAGGAAAGTTAAGTTTAAGTCCGATAACGATAGCAAAACAACTTAGGTTTAAGCTCAACCCTTTTTCCCAATCTATCGATCTTCTTTAAAAATCAATCTACACATGAAGTGGTTGTAAAGGTAGAAGACTACTTAAAGGAACGCGGGATAACTGCAGGTGTACAAGTCGAAAATGATAAGGTTCCCCTTAGATTACTAGACCATAACCGGTCCTCTGAAACACCCTATCAACAGCTCTCTCAATAGTCCTAGGAATGCCTAACCGGACAAGGTTCCCCTTAGAGTACTAGATTATAACCGCACTCATCGGACCTTTCTGTGTAAGGACCCTCTTAGGTGTTACCCTGAATTAATCTTAATCAAATCTACTTTCAATATGCCAATATTATGAAAAAGTATGATGGCAAGTTGTGTAGGAACAATTGTTGCAAGGACATAGAGAGATCCTTAAGATAACCTTATAAAATGGTTAAAAGTAATGCCTCAAACCTCACCTCAACTGGCAGTGGACTCTCTTGGAGTGTCTGAAAGAGCCGATTGGCCTCCACGGACATTTTGTAGCGAAAGCTTTGATTGAGATTTGCGGTGGAATCGAAACTGTTTGAGCTCGACATGGGCTTCATAATTATTGTCTTGTTGTTGTGTTGTTCGGCAGTCGATGTTGTATGTTGATCCGTATCCGTATCCGCAGATGGCAACGCCTGATCCAGTTCCCTGTCCAGCTCCTGCTCCTTTTTCGTTGTCTCCGATATGGCAGTGGACTGACAAATAGCAAAAAGGGAAAGAAACAATTTTATCTCGCTTTAAAGCCTGGGTTTAATCGGGTTGCGAACCGAGTGGAAACCTCTACCAATGCCACTTTTGAATCCTTACCTGCTGCAGCAGTTGTCGACAATCCTCTGTGCTCTGCTTAATGATATATTCGCTAATGGTCTGATGTAGTTGCTTCGGCACCGGCGATGGCATATGATGCGAATGCGTCTGCATTGGACCATGATGATGATGATGATGGGGCAGATGCTGCTGCTGCTGATGATGATGATGTTGTGCCAACTCCAGTTGCTGACTTGCATTCAAGAGGAGCTCGCGACATCGAAGATTTGAGAGCGAGGGTTGTAATTGCTGTTGAAGTTGCTGAAGCTGTTGCAGCTGTTGTTGCTGCTGATGTTGAGCATGAAGATGAGCATGAGCAGCGGACGCAGAGGCAGTGGGGCTGCTGCTATCGATGCTCAATGAGATGGCGACCCGACCATGTGCACCATGCGGACCATGTGGATGATGATGGCCAAGTCTTGTTGTGCTGCTGCTACCCGCTGGCAATGGTGTATAACGAGTGGGCAACAGTTGTTGCTGCTGCTGCTGTTCAACATGATGCTGTTCCTGATGACCGTTAGGATAACGTGCATGATGCGACTGCTGCTTAATGGCATAGTAGGGATCGGTTGTTGGATTAATGCGTTCGTTTGTCATCAGCACCGTCTGATGGCGGCTAAGTCTTTTGTGTGTCGGATCCTTGGCCAGGATCGTGGTGGATATTGTCTTTGATTGCTGTTGCTGCTGTTGATGTTGCTGTTGTTGTTGTTGAAGCTGGAGCAACTGCTGCTGTTCGAGTAGCATCAACGGTTGTTGTTTGCTGCTCTTGTAGATTAAACGACTACCACTGGCACTACAACTGGAACTAATCTCTGACGATGGTTTCGGAACTGCCTGCTCTCCTTTTTTGTGGCTGACACGATCCTGGAGCAACAAATAAATGGCAGCGACATGATCGTAAGTGTTCTTTTTGAGGCTCGAACGCGTCTTGTCTGGCCCGATGCCAACATATTCGGACATAATGCGCAAGATGTCCTCACTCGGTTCGAGCACCGACTGACGATCCATATTCAGATTGTATTTGGCAATGAGGACATGCTCCAGCAGCTCGGGGCACATCCAGCGATGTCGCTTTATCTGCTCGATGGTATAGCGACGTGTCGGCTCCAGTACCAGCATTCGACGTATCAAATGCTCACACTCCGAGCTCATAAAGAACGGTATACGAAATCGACCCGACAGCACCCGATCCCTTAGACTCTGTAGCGTTGAGCCATCAAAGGGCAGAGCACCGCAAACCAGCACATAGAGTACAACGCCCAGTGACTGCAGAAAGAGAGGGAAAGAAAAGGGAGAGAGAGTGTATATGGATTATTATTAGTTAACAGTGTAAATGAAGCCTTAAAAGTTTGACCAACAAATATGATTTATACATATAAAAAAACCGCAAAAACCATACAAAACGGTTCGGTTCAAGAACCTGCTCAAACATATCACATTTCAATCAACCCGCATCAAATTAGTTCCGGTTTGAGGAGGACACTGTAGTCTAAGAGGATACCGAGCTAAGTTAGGAAGTTTCAAAGGAGAATCCTCTCCATAACAGAATAAAGAACTTGGCATCCAAATTAAAGACTAAGAAACCCTCGATTAAAACTAATGGCTTTTCGGCTTGAGATAAATCCGTAGATCCTTTCTGAATCTGAATAGTTTTTAGGTTTCCCAACGAAAGATAACTCTAGTTCTTTAATCCACACCAAATGTTGACAAAAGATTGTTTAAAAATACCCAAGATTACTTTCAGATCTTCAGGCTTACCCAAATATCAATCTCTGGTCCTGTATACTGTTTGCCCTCAAAGACCTCAGGCGCGGCATAGGGCGGTGAGCCACACCATGTGGCAAGTAGTTCGCCGGGCTTGAAATGATTAGAGAAACCAAAATCGGCAATCTTTATGTTCATGCCAATGTCCAGCAATAGATTCTCAGCCTTGAGATCACGATGCACAATGCCATTCTTATGGCAATATTCCACCGCTGAGATGATTTGCCAAAACTTAAATCGAGCCGCTGACTCCGACATGCGACCATACTTGGCTATATAATCTGTCAAACAAAACCACACAAATGAAGTAGTAATATATATGTATGTATGTATATAATGTTTTGAGAGCTTACCAAAGATTTCGCCCTGGCTGGCATACTCGGAGACAATGTAGATCATGTTCTTAGTTTCCATCACCTAAAACCAAAATGGTAATTAAAGTTCGTTGTGGTTCGAAAGTGAAATGTGGACTAACCTGATATAGCTTAATGATGTGCGGATGCTTAAGCTTCTTCATGATCTCCACCTCGCGATAGACCTTCTGCAGATTCGTATGATCCAGTTGTGATTTATCGATAATCTTGATCGCAACCTCGTTCTTGGTGATCCGATGACGCGCCAGCTTAACAACGGCAAAGTTGCCCTTGCCAATCGTTCGTTCAATGTCATAGAAGCCGACACGCATCGGTTCCTTGAGCTTGAGCAGCTCCTTGGGTCCGCTGCCACTGCCGGCGAATAGCTTTTGGGCCAATAGTGCATCCTGACAGTTGGCCAATGCATCGAGAGAGGGTGCTGCAACGTTCGATGTTGCTTCATTCAGCTCGGTTTCATTCATTTGGCCATTCGTTGATGATTCATGCGACTCCAACTCTTTTTCGCGTTCCCGTTCTTGCTCACGCTCCCGTTCCCTTTCGCGTTCCCGTTCGCGTTCACGTTCCCGTTCCACATGACCGTTTAGTTCGATGCTAGTGCTGCTGCTGCAAGGCTGGGCTAAAGCATCGGCTGCAGTTGGAGGAGCCGGCGATTCTTTTGAATCCTTCCGGGCAACCACACCCTCGCATATGCTCATTTTTTGTGGGGGTTATTCAAAGGCTGCTTTCTCTTCCACACTTCCAGTTCCACACTCTTCGCTGCTTCGTCTTTTCATGCTTTCGGTGCATGCAACGCAGCCTCTTTCTCTTGCCCCGCCCCTAAAGACACCGCATTGAGCGCTCCTCCATATTGGCAGCAGCCGCCCTTAAACGAGCAACAATTCGAAATGAATATTTCATCAAAAAAAAAAAATAACCACACACTTAAATATATATTGCAAAACAACACAAAAAAATAAATGCAAAACAAGTTCACAACAGTTTTGTTTTTGCTTTTGTTTTTTGCTTTCTATACTCTGATAACAGATTAGCTCACACTTTCATGAGTAGGTGTGTGTGTGTGTGAGTGAGTAAAAATGTTTTGTGGGTGTGTGTGTGTATGTGTGTTGTATGCAGCATAGAAAAATCAATAAGCGCCGCCGCCGCGTGTCTCTCGTTCACGTGTAAAGGAGAGGAATGAGATTACGCACAAACACACATACTCACACTCACACACACACAGACGCGCAGCGAGTGAGAGCATTTACCGTTAGATGCTTATAATGTATTGCGAATGTTGAATTGTTTATTTTCCGCGTTTAAAAATCGCATTCGCTTAATGCATTCGCCGCCGCAACGCCGCCGCCTCATTCATTCGCCTTCTTTGCTTGCATGCTTTGTTGTCCCAGCGCGGCGTTTAACAAGACACCCAATTTAAAACGGCGAAAACGCTTAAAGTTAATGCGCTGAACACAGAGCGAACAAACGACCGAACAACCGTTGTTAAGCGACACAAACAAATCCAGCGCGTTTCTGTCGCGGTTCTGTGACCCCCTGTGAAAGTGCAGAGCGCCGTACGTTTTGGTTTAAGGGTTGCCAAACTTTTGCAATGCCTGCAAAACCGACGAACTGAATGCGAATGCTTCGGCTGCTGCTGCTACTACGATGGCTACGATGGCAACCCCAGTGGGGCCAGGTGCTGACTGCATTTTACTGAGCATGCGCCTGATTTGAACCCCAAAACAATAAATATATATATGTATGTATATAGAGAAAATGGGGTTGGGTGCCTTGTTTTTTGAGTTTTTGAAAGACGCGGCTACACACAACATCTATGTTTATCGATTGCTTGTTATCGATCAAAGAAACAGTTGTTTTAAATATTGAAATCTTGTAGTTTCAGTAATATATATGTATATATAATATAAATATATGAAAACAGGACCCAATAATATATTTTGTTTATTTATTGTGCATATATATATATATATATAAATATATATATGTAATGACTTATATTCAAAATTCTGTTTAATTCTGATGGAACTGGTTTAAAATAAAATACCAAGTATATATATATATTATAATATTTGTACAGTGGAACAAGTGCAGAGAGTGACAAGTTAACAAGCGCACAACAAATCTCTCTGTCTGTGTCTTTCTCTCTCCCTCTCTCTATCTCTCTCTTTCTCATATATGTATGTGGTTTATATATATATATTAATATGTAACGCTGTTGCGGTCTCTGTCTAAGCTTACAGAGCATTGCCCCTGTAAAATAAAAATGAGTGTTGGAAAGACGACGATTTTTGAAATTGGCTGACGACGGCGTTTTGAATTAATCGAGGTGAATAATATATATATATATATATATATGTATATGTATAAATATATATATAATTATGGATATATATGTGTGTAGTTATAGTTATATACATAGATCGATGTACATACATGCAAAACTTGATGTAAAAAAACGCGACAACACTCTCATACAAAAAAATTTAAAAAAAAAAAAACCACATTTTAAAAACTTAATAAATAACAGGCGTCCAGCCTCATGCTGACGATGATTATGATGATGTATTATGTTTTTTTTCTTCCAGTGTATCGTCGCTGCCTGGCTTCTGGATTATTACACTATGCAACATTATTCCAGTTAACTTTTCGTCGGGATTTCGATCACACGAAACACGAAAAATGAACGAAACTTTTTTTTGCGCATAAATTCCACGAGATATTCGAACCCAAAGTAGCAAAGAACACGGTTCGTAATGTATTTGGGGCCATGTCACATAATGAAAAATCAAATTTTATCTGTATGTGACACGACCTTAAATACGTTAAAGCAAATAAAGAACCGAAGGTGTTTTTTTGGAATCTTAAGGTTAAAACTTCTCGCAAAACTGATACGTAAGAAAATTGTTTCGTGTGGATATTCGTGTTAGGAGGGCAAAAATCCATACAAGAAAGTTACCACATTTTGTTGCATAGTGTTATTTCATTTTTTTCCCAGCTGTAGTTCTGCCGATGTGGCAGCAACATCAGCTGGCGTTGCCACTGTAGTTGAGGGTGTCAGGAGATCAACATCACCATAACAGCGCCGTTTGAGATCACCAAAAAGATGATCGTGGCGAGCCGGCTGCAAACTGCGATGCGGATCAATATGAATCGCTTGCGTTGTGTTTCTGCAAGGAGGAGAAGAAGAAGATTAATAATGAATTCAGTTGAAAAGGGGGGCAACAAGTGTATACCTCGTCTTGGTAAGCACCATGCAGCTGTGCTCGACGGCTATGTTGAGGGAATAGAGCATGGCGAGATTGAGGAGACTATCCTGTTCGGCGAGATCGATGTCGGGCAAACGGATTTCGGTCTGGCGGGGATCTTGTAGGAAGCGTGACAAGCGCTCGTTGGCGCTCAGTTTGATGCTGAAACCGGGACGATCGCCATTGATGCGGCGACAGCCGGCGCGAATTTCGCGCACCTCCACTTGAGGCACGAGGGGCGGCAGCAGTGGCAGCGGCGGCGGCGGTGGCGACGAGGAGGATAGGAATGGATTCGATGTCTCGCCGGACATTTCGCTTTCGATTTGTTTATTGGCTGGCGGATGCGGCATATCCATGTCCACACCATGATCCACACCATCAATGATGTGATGATGGCTATGATGATTGCCACAAATCTCAATTGGTTTCGAGCTTGCAGCCGGCTGAAAGCGTGACAAATCTGTTTGTAGCGTCATATCCGTTGGTGAATTTAAGCCATGAATTGTTGCTGTTGTTGTTATTGTTGTTATTGTCATCTCCGTGCCGCCGCCGGACATGAGTGTATCATCCTCGCCAATTGTATCATCGGAACGTATTTGTGGCAACAATGATTTTTTCGTCAACTTGCGTTTCGGATCATATTTGCCACCCGATCCACCCGGACCACCCATCTCATTGCCGGGCCAATCTGTAAGCTCGTCGTCACCCTCACGATCCGTATCGTGACGCCGCAGACCAATATCGCTATCATCATCATCGGATGACGACGATGATGAGCTCAGCGAGCTGGAACTAAGAAAATCGCAAAGTTCGCTGCAATCCATTTTGGACTGAACTTGATGTAAGAGCTGCATTTGCAACTGCTGCAAATGCGGCTGTGGCATCTTGCAAAAGCGTCGACGACGATGCGATGACGACGATGATTTCGACTTGAGATTTGTTTGTTGGTTGTTGGTTGGGTTAGCATTTGGATTGGTGGATTGTGTCGATTGCAGCTTCTCGATGTTTGATGTTGTATTCAACAGCGTTCCAATATCGTTAACGGGCAATAAATTTTCCATGCTAAAATCGACAATAGGTACCTTAAGTTGTTGTTGTTGTTTTTGTTGCTCCTCCTCATGTTCCATGTTTGTTATAGCTGTTGTTGTTGTGTTGTCAGTCTTTTGTGTTTGTTGTTGCTTTTTATTAGCCATGCGATTTATTTTGGATAACAATCCTTCGTTAAGCGGCAATAGTTGCTCACTGTGCGGCTTCGATGTGGATGAATAGCTACGCGGACGCATCCATTGATAATCCTCCATGTGCGTATATCTTGGCACGCTCGATGAATGCAACTTGTTGTTGCCATGCATGCCACCACCACCACCAACAACATGCTCAAGCTCATGCTCATGATAGTAGCGATCACGATTCGAACGTTTACGTTTGCCGCAAAAGAAAAAATTTGAATTCGTTGCTGTTGTTGTTGGTGCTGCTGCTGCTGCTGATGTTGCTGATGATGCTGCTGCTGATGGTGATGCTGTTGGTTTGAGGAAACGTTTGCGCAATGTTCCCGTTGTTGTTGTTGTGCCAAGACAGCCACCGAGCATACTTGGATGCAGTGGCGATTCGTTTGTGAAATTGTTATCCCTGTTGCTAAACTCAAATTCCATTGACATACGCTTCATTTTGCGTTTGCGACGTGAGTTTGGCTTGTAGAAACTTTTCCAAGTGTGTGTTCATGGGAAATAGAATACGTTAGGATGGATTCAAATTACATTAGTAGACTTTACTTACCGTGCTGGACTGAAAGTTGTTTCATTTAGCGAATCGGATTCCAGGGCGTTAACGCCCATGCGTACGGCAGCGGTGGCGGCACTGAGACGCACCGGCAACAGCATAGCGTCCGCCTTGTCATCGGAATCGCTCGCCGGCAATACGACACTTTGTATATTGTGTCCATCATCCAAGCCATCCATATTCGCTGCACCTGCACCTTGATTGTGTTCGTGTGCGTGTGAGTGTACCTGTGCGTGTGCTATGATATGGACATTGGATGTATCTGTGGGGCTGCTCGAGGAATCCTCCGTTGGCTGCGGTGCACAAGCTGCGAAGTGAAAGTCACAAGTCAGCATAAGAGTATGTGTATAAATCTATATATATATATATATATATATAAATATATATATTTACTTATATATACATACAAATACTTATACTTATATATATACTCATATATATATATAATATATATTTAGTATGTATAGATATATGTGTGTGCATTTGGTATGCAGTTGCAAGCACTTACGCAAATTACCCGTCGATCGAGTTCGGCGACGTGAGCCCCACCTACCAACGCCGATGGCCCTGTCCATCAGTGAGGTCTCCTCGAGGGCGAGCGTCAAGTCGTGCGAGAACTGATCCATTTCATTTGCACGCAATTTGCAGCACAGCAAACAGCAGAATGTGGTTTTGCACTTTTAATTGCGTTTCATTAAACTTAATATGCTTGCTGACAACAAACTGAAAAAAATGAAACGAACCGTACCGAACGAATCCAAAAGGCAAGCCTCAACAATTGTCAGAGCACTTTACATCGATATGAACAAAAAAAAAAATAATTATCGATCTGCTATCGGCAGTATTTAAGTATTTGGTCATTTTTTGGTATCAGCAAAATCAGCTTAAGTTAATTAAGCAATGTTGTTTTTAACAACACAATAAAATTTGTATATTAAGTTAAGTAACTTGGTAAATAACTAACTATTGATTTTTTATCCATTTATAAGTATCAAACTACTTTTGTGGTATTTTTTTGTGTAGTAGCGATTAAAAAACATATCAACACATTTGTGTTGGTATATTATACCTCTGGTCACATTGCGCGTTGACACAGTGAAATGCAGAAGCGGACATACGAATATAAATTGTTTTGGATTGTATATTTTTACGCACGCTTGTTGCATTACAATTTGTTATATTTGACGTAAATATCGCTGCGCATAACCCTAACTACGTAATAGCAACAATAAATTAATAAACGGACCACAATTGTTGCTTATAGCTTTACGTTTGAGCCGGTAATGTGCCACTAAAGAAGAAGAAGAAGAAAAAGAGGAAGCAAGAGAGAAAAAAAATATAAGTGATAAAAAACGCCGCACTATTTGCAACTCTGTGCTAATTTGACTTGTGTTTTTTTGCGGCTTGTTGGCAATTGTTATTTATTGCTGAATATACAAATATGAGCCGCCGACGCGCACACGATACCGAAGATGAGAGCTATGGTGAGTTTTGTTGTTTTAGTTACGGTTTAATCATATTCGTATTTGTAATTCACCACGTTTTCTGCACACACACCACACACACAGATCATAGACGCAATAAGCGTCGTCGCGTCTCCGAGAACCAAGAGATTGAGGATCGTTTGGAGTCGCTAATCTTACGTGTGGGAGAGCGCAGTACATCATCTGTTGAATCGAATCTCGAGGGTCTGGTTTCAGTACTGGAGGCTGATTTGGGCACATTCCGTTTAAAGATCCTGCGCATACTCTCCGACTGTGCGGTGCGTATGCCAGAAAAATGTACCGTCTACACAACACTGGTGGGTCTACTGAATGCCAAGAACTACAAATTTGGTGGCGAGTTTGTCGATCACATGGTGAAAACGTTCAAGGAGTCATTAAAGATGTGTCGCTGGGATGCGGCACGTTATTCGCTGCGTTTCCTTGCCGATCTGGTCAATTGCCATGTGATCTCGGCAACGAGTCTGCTCCAGCTGCTTGACACAATGATCGATGTGTCCAATGAGGATACGGTACCGCAGGTACGTCGTGATTGGTTTGTTTTCGCTGTCCTCTCAACGCTTCCCTGGGTCGGTCGCGATCTCTACGAAAAGAAGGAGTCGTCGCTGGAGTCCCTACTGTTGCGCATCGAGGTTTATTTGAATAAGCGCTCAAAGAAGCATCATAATGCATTGCGCGTCTGGACATCGGATGCACCACATCCACAAGAGGAGTACCTGGACTGCCTGTGGGCCCAAATACGCAAACTGCGCCAAGATAACTGGGCCGAAAAGCATATACCACGACCCTATCTCGTCTTCGATTCGATACTGTGCGAGGCATTGCAGCATAATCTGCCGCAAATAACGCCACCACCGCATCACGATAACTTTGAGTATCCAATGCCATGGGTCGTCTATCGCATGTTTGACTATACCGATTGCCCAGATGGACCCAATCTGCCCGGTGCCCATTCAATCGAACGTTTTCTGATTGAGGAACATTTGCATCACATCATCGAGACGCATCATAATGAACGCAAGGATTGCGCTGCTCAGCTACTTAACTTTCCATTCAAGCACAAGATCCCATTGGAGTACTGCATTGTGGAGGTGATCTTTGCGGAACTGTTTCATATGCCAACACCACGCTATTTGGACATCTGTTACGGTTCGATACTGATCGAACTGTGCAAACTGCAGCCGGGCACATTGCCTCAGGTTCTGGCCCAGGCAACCGAAATTCTGTTCATGCGCATCGATTCGATGAATACATCGTGCTTTGATCGATTCGTCAATTGGTTTAGCTATCATTTGAGCAACTTTAAGTTCACCTGGTCCTGGGATGAATGGGACAGTTGTCTGTTGCTCGATGCCGAGCATCCTCGTCCCAAATTCATACAGGAAGTACTGCTTAAGTGCCTACGGTTTGTTAATTCTCATTCTCATTCATCATCATTTTGGTCTTTATATAAAATAATTTCTATTCTCACCTTCTAGACTTTCGTATCATCAGCGTATCACCGAAATGATGCCAACAACGTATGCGAAACTGATTCCCGTCACACCTGTGCCTAACTACAAGTACACAAGCGAGGAGGCAGGTGAGTGAGAGTGAAAGGGAAAGGGTTGCTTCTTTTCCTTGAGAACTTTAGATATACAAACCTACCTTGGTTCCATTTTCAACTCTCGTTTAAGTTAAGGCTAGGACAGTGGAACATTCCTTAGGTCTGTTTATATGTTTAGGGAATGTCTTAAATGTCATGTGTTAACACATCTTGAATCGCATAACGTATTCGTAGATGAGTTTACGTAGTGTTAAAACGTAATCGCGTTGGTTTACGCACTGTTAACGAGGTTATTGTATTAAAATTTCAAACCATTATTAAACTTCCCTTTCTTATTTATTCCTTTTACTTATTCCCATTTCAAACTTATGTCATAAAGCTTAATAATTTGTTGTATTTAACTGTGCTTAACTTCGTTCTTCTTAGCGTTATCATCATCGTTATCGTTATCGTCATCGACAATGATGGGTATCTCTTCGCCATTGGCGCCCACCTTGATGCTAACCGATTTACTAACCGATTTTTGGGTTAACACCTCAATTACCTCCTCACCCAACGATGAGCCAGATGAAGGCATTATTGCTGTCGTTGTCGTTGTTGTTGTTGTTGAAGGTGTTGTTGTCGATGATGTTGTTGTAGCTTTTGTTGCAATCGGTGTTGTTGTTGTCTTTGTTTTCACTGGCTGAAATGAGACCTTCGATTCATGACGATGACTGCTCTTTGGCTTGCTATCCAAACTTGTGCTGTTGTTTTCCTTGCGTCGCTGCCTCCATTTGCTAATGCTTGGCAACTCTGTTGTCGTCGTCGTCGTTGTTGTTGTTGTTGTTTTTGTTCGTGGCGTTGTTCGGTAGCGGCTCAAAGCGCGCAATGGCGTTATATGCGTTGAGGTGGACACAAAGCTCGATCTGGAACTGGAACTCATTGTTGCTGTTGTTGGTGGCTCTAATGTTGTTGCTGTTGTTGTTGTTGTGTTGCTAACTGGGCTTGTTGTTGTTGGTGTTGCCAATTTGTGTTGCTTTTGACTGCCAGCTAATTGCGATTCGTTGTCCTCTCGCTCCTCTTCCAGTTGCAACACATCCACCGGATGCTGATGCACATAGAGCGGATCCGGTTCCGAATAGCGATAAATGGTCTCTTCAAGCGGTTCGCTTTGCACAAATCTTTTTGGTGGTCTCTCCTCCTCCTCCTCCTCCCGCTCCACTTCCCGCTCCTGGTCTGCGGTTGCGGATCCCGCATAGATAATTAACGGCGTTAGCTTGGAATTGTGATGATACTTGGCTGAATGCTCATCGTAACCTTAAACGTTATAAAATACATACAAAAAAGTCAAGTTATATCTTTAAGGTCTAACTCACCCGCAAAGGCCTGCTCCTGTTGGTGTTCCTGATGGATGTCCTCTAGCTCACCTGGCTGCAAGGATTCACCGGATTCGTCAGATGGCTCGCGATTCGTGGGGAATTGCAGAACGCGATGTTGTTCCAACTGTTGCTGTTGATAACGTTGATGATGCTGATGATGATGATCATGATCATGATGTGATGGTGCTTCAGTGGACAAGGGACGATTCCCAGTGCCCGGTGCCATATAGAAATGATGATGAAAATGATGCGTAACGGGTGAAGCAATGCCAGCATCAACTACAGCACCTGAACCCGGAACCGAATCGCCAGCATTAATGGCAGCATCTTGTAACGCTGGATATGACTCGAGGGGATTGTGCGAAAGATCTGGTCGTTGTGGAAACTTAAGCATTGTCGGATAACTGGGTCGATATGTTGTCGCTGGTATAAAGTTGGGACGCAAATCAAGATTGAACAAGCCCGGAAACAGTAAACCCCCATTCCGATTCCCATTCGCATTCCCATTGCCATTGCCATTGCCATTTCCATTGAGCTTAACATATTCACCAATATTGAGATTGGGTGGCGCTTGAAAGATGTTACGCACAAATGTGGCCTGCGGCGAACGATCCTGACGTCGCTGTGCCTGGAATGCCTGCTCCTGACGCTGCTCTTCCCGATAGCTGTGACTGGCAAAGCTCTGCGGATAATCCGATTCTCGTTGTATAAAACTCTGCGATGGATAACCAATGCTCGGCGTCACACTAAACTTCAGTTCATAGTGATAGCGTTGTCCATAACGCAAATCGTTTGATGCAACCCGATGACGTATCCTCTGCACTCGCCACACAGCACGTGTCTCTGCCGCACCTGCCGCTGCATTTCCCTCAACAAATCGATAGCTACCATTGCCAGTAAATTGCTCTAAACGTCCACTGGCCAGGGTCACAATATCGCCAAAGCGACTCGATGCACTCGCTGTGGCAACTTCATGGGGCATCACATAGGGTGTCTGCAGAAAATCATGATAATCATGCAGCTGACTGCCGCAATGTGCGATTAACACCTTTAGCACCTTCTGTTCAAGCAAGGGATTGCTAGCTTCATAAACCTTACCTAGTCAAGGTTTTCTTATTGAATATTGAGTTAGATTCCCTTTTTCTCTTCCTTTCTTTATCAACCTTATCAACTAGCATTCTTCCAACGAGTTTCGCTTCGCCCCTTTGTTTATATCTTATTCCTACAATTCCATACATCATAATTCATTATTTTCCTCTCAAGCAGCTGATTTTTTCCTACTTTCTTAGGACTCGGATTAAGATTTTTAACCTACAAAGTTAGAGCTTTGCGTTGGTTTTTAGTTCGATCCGAACCTAATCGATGGAAAGCATAGGAAAATTCCTTTCCAGACAAAAGCCAAAGCAGTGCTCTAAACCCATTTGTACTTCTTCTAAAGCTACTTCTTCTATTCGCTAAATTCTGTCTTTATCATATAGAGAGAGGTGTCAAGACCTCTCGACCATGTAACATACCTGAGATTTCCGGCAGCTGCGCCCAAAGCTGCATCTGTGAAAAGCGTTACGTAGGTCACATGCTTGAGTGTACGCTCCCAGGGACGTTCCGTTTGCTCCTGCTTTAACACCTGGTCGTGCCCGGACTGCTCCCCATAGTAGATACGTTTGCCGTTTAACTGCAGTGATTGCTTTGGGGTCAAAACCAAATCTCGTCCAGCGCCAACAATCGCTGTTCCCTGCTGCAGCTAACAAAAAAAAAAGATATTATTTCGATAATTTTTGTAAATTTTAGAAAGAAATCGATAAATATCGGTACATTTATCACTCGCAGTAGCATAGGGTACAGGGTTCAGGGTATCTCCCAGTCATAAAAGAAAGATCTTTTAATAGTTTATTCTAAAACTTCTTGTTTTTAGAAATGGCTTAAAAAAAAAGACAAAAACATCTTGCAAATTATATATATACGCCGAAGCTATAAAGTTAACATCCTTTATTGAACAGGACTAAAATTTTTTCTCTCTTTTTTCGTCTCTCTTTCTGTCTCTCTTTCTGTCTCTCTCACACACTTACGATTGCCATGAGTATGCTCAGAAGGCAACGATATTTCCTCATTTTCACATTCAACAAAAAAAAAAAAAAAAAAATAAATTAGACACAAAACAAAAATAAACAACTTTAAGAATATTAAAAAGCGAATCTTTTTTTTTTTTTTGTTTTGAGTAGCGAGAAACTTTGCGGCACGCGCGCGAAAACTTGACTGAAACTAATAATAAAATCGTCATAAAGACGAAGCCCAAAACAAACCGTTAGACTCGGTTGCCGTTGCCGTTGCTGTTGCTGCTTTCATTGGATCAGCGAAGCGTCGCAACGGCAACGCCAACGCCAACGGTGGCAATTTCGCAATCTTGCTCAGCTGGTGGCGCCGCCGACTGCGAAGCGGTTGGAATTGAGAGTTAGCAACGCGCATTTATGCAACACTTGCGGATGTCTAGAAACGCCTCAATTCCTAAACTAAACACAAAAACCCCCCAAAGCCACCCAAAAACAAAAACAAAAAAAGACCTAACACTCGACCCCGCCTCAGTTAGCTGAACGAAACGCTTTTTGTACTTTTGGCAAAAGGTTTTTTGTTGCTCTAACTAATTGTTGCCCTGTACAGCTTGCTTTTAGTTCAATATGTATTTAAAATTAATATTTGCATTTCACGTAATCTCACTAATAAGATATTTAGCGATAAATATCTTTAAACTCTTTTTCAAACAACGAAATATATACATAAACATATATATAAATGTATTATTTTGAGCTTTTCTTAGTTGAAATCAAAAATTCTTCATACTTCACAAACAATTTAATAAACCTTTTTGTATATTTTTGTTTAAGGGGTATACAAAAACTTGAGTTAATCTCCAACTTGATCGGATCTAAGCTGAGCTTAAGTTAAGTCTTTAGTTAGTCAAGAGATGCCCCGGACGAGATATGATGCTGCTGTTCGTGCTTCGTTGAAGTTCAATAGTGGAACCATCCATTCCATCTCTGATTGTCGTGTTCTCATTGCGATTCATTTAGTTCATTCTTCGTTCACCTTGTGCAGGTTGTTCTGGTTTCTTTGTACCGTACTTTGCTTGATTTCGAGATCAAAGTGACGATAAATTCACTGAAAGTTACTTTAGTTAATAAGTTTTGAAACTAAGAAAGATTGTTTTAAAACTTTCCAGAAATGAAATGAAAACGAATCTCATCTTGGCTAGAAAGAGACCCTAGAAGTAGCTTTTTGACAATTTCTTCTTGTTCATGCATCAGCATTCTTAAAATAAAGTTTAAGCTGAGATCTGACTTTGATATTTTGTTGCGCTTGATGAAACAGACCCCCATTGAAACCCATGATCCCAAGATTCGTGTTGCCCTCTTTGGGGTTATGCTCAATTTGAGCTCAAAATCAAAGATCCGTGAAAATAGCATTTGTGATAATAGTCAAAATTGAATGCTAATCAATGCTTATGTTAAGGTTAATACTCTGTTAGAAACTTGAAACAGTTCAAGTTTAATTATAATCGTTATTATTTCTTTGTCTCATTAGTTTGTTAGCCAGAATTTTGTACAACTTCCAAAAAGCATTATTAAAGTCGCGTAAGACCTTTCAATGAGAGACTAACTTTGAGCACGCTTTGTACACACATATTCAGCCAAAACAAGTAAGAATACCGACTAGACGATACCCTGAACCCTAAACTTGTGTATACTGCATAATGCATACTATGGCATAGGCGACCCTGTGTTCATAATCTAGAGTCTCCTGCTCTGAGATCGCCTTGTACATACATGCGGACAGACGGTCATGACTATATCGATTCGGCTGATCAAGAGTATATATACCTTATGGGGTCGGAGATGCTTCCTTCTGCCTGTTACATACTTTTGCACAAAACCATTATACCCTTTTGACGCATTTTGAATGGGTTCGGGGTATAAAAATAAACTATCAAATGATCTTTTTTTTTTGTCTACTTCTTCCCAAGCCAAATGCTGTATAGTTGTTGTTGCTGTTGTTGTGAACTTTACCCGCTGATCTTGACACGCTCCACTTGCGACAATGGCGATTCTTAGCCATTGTTTCTACTCGCTTCAGCTTCCATGTGTTAGTGGTTGTTTGTGGCCTTAAAGTAAGGCCAAGTCACAGGCAATTGGGTCGTCAAATTTGTTGCAGTTTCCGCATTTGCAGCTTGTCTTCCCCGTCTTCGTTTTGTCTCTTAATACGCATTTCATTGACATAATCGAGTCAAGTGCCAATAAATTGCATGTAATAAGGTTTTTTGCTGGAAATGTTGATCATTAGTAACGCAGGTAGGCAGGCAGGCAGGCAGGCAGGCAGGCAGGCAGGCAGGCAGGCAGGCAGGCAGGCAGGCAGGCAGGCAGGCAGGCAGGCATAGGTAACGCTTGGTTCCACGTGGCAGCGCTTTTGTAGGAGCTGTTGCAACTGTTGCAAGCGAAAGTGTCAACTGAAACACACAAAAACAGTGTGTAGAAAGATTCCATCATAATTTCCTCTTACAAGCCGTTAATTACTTTTCGCTACTTACTTTATGCAGGCAATTCTGAAATTAACTTTATAATGTTTGCATTAATTTGATTCGATTAATGTTTGTTAAACTAAGATTATGTGAAAACAAACCGAAAATAGCAGTCCTTTATATATATACACATGACTAGATAGATAGATAGATATGACTATATTCGACATCATTTCTCAAATACTTTTAAACAAAGTTTTGATAATACTAAAAGTTCATCTAGTTTGAATTTAGCCACCATTTGGCCAATACCCGAAAAAAATAGCTCAAAATCTTTACAAGGAAACCCAAGAAAAGCATTTTACTTAATAAAAATTCAAAATACATTTTGATTTGCTCGAGATAAAAGATATTTGTATACAGTATCATACTATATATGAAACTTTTAGCTAGCTTTAAATTTGTTATACTCATCAGAAGAATTTCTTTTCGTTTGATATTGGTGGTTCTGAATGATATGATATGATGAAAATAATGATATGATGAAATGATATAAGATGGTGATATGATAATAATAATGATTATGATATAATGATAGTAGTAGTAGAAGAAGGTAATAATGATATGATAATAACGATTTCCTAGATCTTAACGCAATTCAATAACTAATTCTTTCACTGCTTCTTTGTTTTGTTAGCCAACTTGGCTGGAACAACTGTGGCACTGCAGCTTGTGGGTGCGATTAGGCAAAAGTGTACGCCCGAGGAGGTTGTTAACATATTGAAAGAGATACCAAGCTCTGGTTACAGCGGTGAAGAGATGTCCGATGGCAGCTTTAATGCGCTCAAGATCGATGTATTCGTTCAGACGCTGTTGAACTTGGGCTCGAAATCGTTTTCGCATAGCTTTGCGGCAATCTCGAAATTTCATGTCGTTTTCCGGGCATTGGCCGAATCGGAGGAGGCACAAATATGCATATTGCATAACATCTTTGAGTTGTGGTCATCGCATCAGCAAATGTTGGTTGTGCTCGTCGATAAGCTGTTGAAGTTGCAGATTGTTGATTGCTCGGCCGTTGCCACATGGATATTCTCCAAGGAGATGACCGGCGAGTTTACCAAAATGTATCTATGGGAGATCCTACACTTGACCATCAAGAAGATGAACAAGCATGTCATCAAACTGAGTGAGTTTTCAATTGGTTTTGTCTGTATTTGTATAACTCTCTCTCTCTCTCTCTCTCTCTCTCTGTCCGATTTAGATGTGGAACTGAACGATGCCAAGGATAAGCTATCCAAAGCGGATTCATCTTCCAGCGATACAGATGAAGATTCTTCGCACAAACGCAAGAAACCCATCACACATGCCGACAAGCCATCCGAGGAGGTAAGTCATTTCGATTCGTTCAAATGAAGATATTGTTTCACATTTATATATATATATTTGAATTGCAGGTCGTTGAACGCATGGAAGAGAAACTGGAGGCAGCGAATGTCAATCAGAAGCGTCTCTTTTTGATTGTCTTCCAGCGTTTCATAATGATACTATCCGAGCATTTGTTGCGTTCCGATACGGATGGACGTGATCCGGATACCGATTGGTATCGCTGGACAATTGGACGTTTGCAGCAAGTCTTTCTTATGGTAACCCAAACGATTTATATCTCCAAAAATCCGTTTCCTTAAACTAATTTGTATGTTTCCGTTTCCGTTTCCTTTGATAGCATCATGAACAAGTGCAGAAATATAGCAGCACATTGGAGACGTTGCTCTTTACATCCGATCTGGATACACATATATTGGAGGTCTTTCAACAATTTGTCGCATTGCGCGCTTAACAAAATCAACAACAACAACATCTACTGAAGCCTATTCAGTTGTAGGATTTATGTTTTTTTTTAATTTTATATATATATATTTATGTATGCAATTGCTTTCATGTTTTCACTGTAAAATCAATTAGCGACATAACAAATTTAACATACACACAACACACAGACCCATTAAATGACATTTTTTGTAATTATTGGATGTATATGTACTAACGGTCAGTACATTCAAGTGGCCCTATGTATTAATTGGGAAAGTTCATTACATATTGAACATAAGATCCGAAAAGGGTTATGGTTATCATAGTTAGGTAACAAATTTCTAGTATTTCTAATCGGTACTGCCAAGTTAATTACTACTGTGTAAATAAATTTTATAAATTTGCAAAAAAGAAAGAAAATCATTCAATAACAAAAACCAAATCAAAATGTCCATTTATGGTGCATGCTATTGCATGCATACAGTTTGACATCCACTGTGTCTTAACTATATTGTGCAGGTTTGATGTCGATTGTGCACACTCTACGACTGCTTAGTAACATTGTGCTTATTGGTTTGACAGTAACTGTTAATTTAAGCTTGGCAAGTCAATTCAAAATGTAACGGCTTAAAGTTATGCATTACATAATTTTAAATATATATATAATCCAAACGTTAACGACCGCACTGAGGCGAAAAAACAATATGCTTATTTCCTGCACATATATCATACGAACTTGCTAGTATCATTCTAATGCAGACACCTGTTATGCCGACACAACAGAGCCTAGAGCATGGCAAACGATCGACTATCATGCCACTATAAACGCATGCATAACAGTGACTGAGCATAACAGTGCCAAATAGAGAATTTTTTCGTTTTTGCGTTTTGCGTTTTGTGTTAAAATCACAATTACAAACTATGCGGCTTATTAGGATGACCAGAAATTTGCAGCTGGACGCGATGTGAGAGTCAAACCAAGAGAGAGAGAGAGAGGAACGAAGCGCAAGAGAGGAAAATACGAGAGAGAGAGAACCCCTGTGTGTGTGTGTGTGTGTGAGATCGTGCAATGCAATTGGGAATTGATGCCCAAATGCGTGGAGCATTTCGTAAATAATAAAGTGTCGCTACTCTCTTTTGAATATCATTTTCAGTGCGTTTTTGCATTTCGTGCGTGTCAGATCGTTCGTTGTGCACTTTGTGCGTTGTTCTTTGTGTTCGTTGCCGTTAAAATAACAGCAAAATCCACAACAACAACAACAGCAGCAGCAATAATTTTAATAATAACAGCAACAACACGCAGATCAGACAATGTACGGATATATATATTTATATAGATGCATGTGTATTATTTAATTTGAATTCGTGGCTCATATACATATTTACATATATGTATTTATTAAATATTATCTTTATTTTTGTATAATTAAATATTTGCTGCCGTTGTTGTTGCTGTTTGAAAACGCGCGCGCGCATTTGTTTTCAAAATTGTTTATAATTGTTAATATTTAGTGTGTTTTAATTTTTTTCAAGTGGTTTTTTGGTGATTATTTTCAATTGTGCTGCATAAAAGTGACAAAAACAGCGCCAAGAAAAAAAAGGAAAAGAAATATTTACCGCAAATGTTACATGTAAAAATAAGTGTGTGTTTGTGTGTGTGTGTGCGTTCGTTCGAGTGGGTGTGTACGTGTGTGAGGAAGTTACAGTTTAATGTTGGTTAGTCTCAATTGTCGTCGATTGATGCTCAGCTTAGCTCAATCTTGTTGTTGTTCTTGTTGAAGCCGCGCACTTTGGGACAAAAAAACAACAACGATATTCATATTTATGCATGTAAGTATGCAAGCCTCCCTCCAGCTTCGTGTGTGTGTGTTTATGCGAGAGTGAGAGCGTAAGACAAAGTGCAATAATCATAACAACAACAACAAGAACTAACAGCAAATGAGCAGCCATTGATCTTTTTTTTCTGCTCCTGTTGATGATGCTGTTGATGGCGCTGCTGCTGCTGCTTCTGCTGCTCTGCCGCTGTTTTATCAATGAAAGTGTTTTCGTTGTTGTTGTTGTTGCTGCTTATCAAAAAGAGTGTATTGCGCAGTCGTTGCGCTTATTAGTGCAATATTATTACTTTTGTTTTAATAGCTTTAGCACATTTTTTATTGGCTTTTTTTAACAGCAAAACGTGACATTTTGCCAAAACGTTGTTTTTGCTGTTCTTTACTCATATTTATAAATGTTCGAACTTAATATATATTTAATAAACAGCTGTATGCAGGGTATTTGCTAGTCAACTTAAGCATTTGTTGTTGCTTTTTGCACTTGTTGCTTTTACTATTGGAAGGCACGTTGAAAGCAACGAAGAAGAAGAAGATTCTCTTTACATGTGTTTGTCAGGCAAATAAACTGCTTTACATATGTGTGTCTGTATGTATGTGAGTGTGTGTGTATTAAGAAATGCCGTTGCCAACAACAATGAGAAGAAACCTTTTGATAATCATATCACGCAGTCCACTGATAATTCCCATTGTATTCTTGTACATTTGTTTTTGTTGTTGTTGTTGTGACGCTTCGCATTATCAGCGGCCTTCTCTTTCTCTCGCTCTCGTTTATTACTTATCGCTTTTGGTTTGACTTGAGTCTGTTGAAGAGCAACAAAACAAACATAGTCTATACAATATATATTTATATATATATATATATGTTTTTATTGGATTTTTTTTTTAGAATTGGAATTTTTTGGTTTTTTTTAAGATTTTTTGATTGCTATCACTAAATTTAGAATACAGTAGAAGCTCGCTAAGTTTGATTCTCAATTTTGATATCTTAAACAAATTTTTTCATCATTCTATGAATAATATAAACATTATCATTTTCTTTGTTTATAACTATTTTTTACAATATCAACAATCATTTGATATCTGAAATTTTGTTTAACTTTTGTGTTGGGAATATGTTTATTTGTTTTTTTTTAAAAGAACTAAAGCTTAGCTTGAAAGCAAAGGAATACGAAGAAACAAACCATAAGCAATGGAAGTTTTTTTTTCTGTTATTTTTTTCGCTTTTTCAATAATCAAATATCAACAAAATGTGATATTTCAAACAACAACAACAAGTTGAATGGGCAAAGTTCTTTGTTGAGCTTGGAACAAGTGGAAATGAAACGTTAAAAAAAATATTTCGTTGATGTCGAATTTTTGTGTAATTTACATTAGCGAGCGGATGTCGTTCGGATGTCGTACGACAATATACTATAATAATGAACCAATTACCCAGTTTGTCTCTTGATTCGATTGCTTTGCACAGATACACACACACACACACACACACACACACAGAGATACAGAGATACACACAGATAAAGATACAGATACACCTACTTTGAGATATGACTGAGATTCATTTCTGTGCGCCACAAGCAATTTAAATGTGCATGCGTGTGTGTATGCATGTATGTGTGTGTGTGTGTGTAGTGTATGTGTGTGTAGTTTCATTCATGTTGTGGGATACAACACCCACTTTATTATAATCGGCGTATAAGTACACTCAATATATGTATATGTATGTATGTATGTATGTGTATGTATGTGTGTGTATGTATATGTATGTATGTATGTATGTGTATGTATGTGTGTGTATGTATATGTATGTATGTATGTATGTATGTATGTGTAAGGTTTAAGATTCAAGATATAAAAGATGCATCCAAATGTATCGACACAAAGTGTTAATATACACTCAAGAAAATATATATATTTATATATATTATATCATTATATTATTATAAGCTTAAATATAAGTATGTAACAGGCAGAAGGAAGCAACTTCGACCCCAAAAAGTATATATATATAGTATATACATGTATATATATATTCTTAATATTTTGGAGTATCTCCTATTCGAGCTATTGTTTTAAGTAATACTTTTCGTTGAAGTGCATAAATATTTTACGTATATAAAAGTTTTTTTGTTGTTGATTTTTGCCTTTTTTTGTTATTTTGAGTGTTATTTCCGTATTCGCATTCCTATTTGCCGGCAACCCACGTGCCTTTCCCGGCTACACCCCTTACCTGACAAAGCTCCAAATACATATATATATATATATATCTATGTATAGTATATAATAATAATGAGTGCCACTTAGTTATGAACACAATCGAATTGTAAGTAGTTGTACTCGTTTCATCTCAACTCATCTCAACTCATCTCGGAATCAAGTCAGTTAAGCAGATGTCAGCTTGAACAAAAACAATAATGACGATTTAATTCTTTTTCAATTATGCTTATAAAGCTCACAAACATTCCTCAACGACATTTAAGTTTTTTTTCTTTCTTTCTTCTCTCTTCTAACTGAATAAGAAAATCTTAAATAATTTGATTATTGAATATGAAAATATCTGCTCTTAAATCTAGTTTATTTTTATTTAAGTTTCTCTTTCTTTCTTTCTTCTAACTGAATAAGAAGAATTTAAATAATGTGATTATTGAATATGAAGATATTTCCTCTTGAATCTAGTTTAAGATAAGATCTTAATTTATATGAAAAGTTTAGTTTTTAGTAAGAGTAATATTTACTTAATAATTGCATTTATTTCCAAGTTTGAGTTAAAGTAATTACTTAATAATTGAATTTGTTTCTTAGTTTTAAGTCTTAGTTAAAATAATATTTACTTAATATGTTAATTTATTTTCAAGTTTTAGTTAGAGAATTATTTACTTTACTTTAACGTATTGAATTTATTTGATAATTTTTAGTCTTAGTTAGAGCAATACTCTACTTAATAATTGAATTGATTTTTCTTTTTCTTGTGGATAAGATATTCAAGTTTAATCGTTATTGTTTGTCGCTGTTGTTATTATTATTGTTATTATTATTATTCAACAATATTAACAATTTAAGTCTTACATTGTTGTTGTTGTTGTTTGATTGTTGCTGTTGGCACTTAAAAGACGTTTTGTGTGATTGACACGTTTACTTGATTTAAGCACACACTCACACACATACACCCATACACCCAACAACCTAGCACTTACATCTACAATACTGTTAAAAATACTAGAAATAATAAACATTGATTCAAACTTATGCTAGATTCTTAGTTAATTAAAGTTTGTTTTTATTCGAACACAAAAACATATGGCATAATTATATATATCTTGTTTGTTTTGCAATTAAGAAGTTTCTAACTAAATGCATATAACGGTAATTATCTATATAGTATAGTATAAGCTTTACGCGGTGTTGCAAAGGGGTAATTGGTTAGGAAGGCCTTCGTCTACAGTTTTTTTTCTTCTTTTTCTTTTTGTAATTGTAGGTTTTATAGATAGAACTTACAGTTCAACAACTTGTGACGTTTTAATTTGTTGACTGCTCAGCTATTAGATAATTATATATATATATATATATATATTTATGGGTCTGGTCATATAGTTATCACACACAATTCCCACCTCTCCAACCCTTACCAATACAGCATTGAAGTGGCTTAGGGCTGAAAATGTTTTGCCTGACTTTTACGTTAACACTTTGTCATTTACATATTTTGAAATTATTAACTAAATATTTATCAGCTACACATTTCGATTTTTATACCCTGAACCCATTGAAAATGGGTAAAAAGGGTATAATGGTTTTGGGCAAAAGTATGTAAAAGGCAGAAGGAAGCTTCTCCGACCCCATAAAGTATATATATTCTTGATCAACATCAACAGCCGAGTCGATATAGCCATGTCCGTCTGTCCTTCCGTCCGTCTGTCCGTCCGTCCGTCCGTCCGTCCGTCCGTCCGTCCGTCCGTCCGTCCGTCCGTCCGTCCGTCTGTCCGTCTGTCCGTCTGTCCGTCTGTCCGTCCGTCCATCTCTCTGTCCGTCCGTCTGTCTCTCTTTCTCTCTCTCTCTCTCTCTCTCTTTCTCTCTCTCTCCTTCTCTCTTTCGTTTTCTTTATTCGCTTGTTTATTGAGAGTTATAATTGTTTTTAGTATCACCGGCAAAATGACAGGTTTGCAATTTTCCGCAAAGAAAAAAAAGATGAAAAAAAAATATTTGCTGCTGCTTGTTTGTTGGTTGTTGGTTGCTGTTGTTGTTGTTGGTTGGTAAGCAAACTATTATTTATGATTGGGAAAAAAAACTATTATGGCATTAGCTTCGATGCGTTCGTTGGCTTTTTGCATATTCATGAGATAGTTATATGTAGTATATATATATATTTATATATTGTAGCTTAAGCTACAATGTTGTTGTTGGTTATTGTTGTTGTAATTTGAATAACACTTAACAAACGCCTTGGACTTGACATGTAAATTGTTGATAAATTAGTAGTTCATAGTTTTTGTTGTAAGTGTTGTTGTTGTTGTTTGTCTGGCGCCAAAGAAACAGAAATTTATTTCAAGATTAAACTGAAAAGAACTTATCATTAAAACTTTAACAATCAATATAAAACATACAAAAAAATGAGATGAAGTTAGAATCTATTTAACTTAGATTATTTCTATTTTGCCTAAATAATCAGATAAACTATTTTCTTAGCAGACTTTCTATTTTGTTTTAAATAAAACTAATAACAAAATTGAGTCATTAAACAAATGAAGATAGTATCTACTAAAGTTAAGAATAATATTCTTATTCTTAACTTTAGTAGATACTAAAGATACTACTTTAGCTTAAGCCAAACTTATACTGTTTTGTTCAAATAATTGTATAAACAATTATTATTTTTTTATTTTAATATTTCTTTTCCGGTTCAATTTCTTATTCGACAATTCCAAAGAACCAGCATTTTTTTTATATTTCACAAGTAAATGTGTTGAGTAGCGATAAGTTATAGAGAACAATCCAAAAACTGACATCAGCTTTAAAATTTAGAGATTTGACTTTCACAAATTGTTTTTATCAATTGCTTATAGATTTAGATAACATACAGTTTGGGCATTTTATTACGATGAGTTTTGCATGACAAAGATTCAATAAAATGGTTTAAAGTTTACCTTAAGAACATTTCAATAAACTATTTTTTATAACTTTACATTGCGCATCAGCTTAAAGATATATTAAAGATATTTGACTTTCACAAGTTGCTTTAAATAAATAGTTAAGGCATTTATTACGATTGGTTAATTGGCATTTTGCATTAGATGAATTAAAATAAAACCTGTAGAAAAAAAAAATAATACGAAGCGAAATCAAAATACAAATACAAACATTTTGCATGTGTTAGTATTTGCATTTGGTGCGCACAAAGCAAAAATAATCAAATACAAAGCAAACAAAAATTGTCGAAATATTACTTAGTATTACTAATAATAACAATATATTGTTTGTATTCATTAAGTTTTATTTTATTTTGTTTTTTTTTTGCTTTTTGTGTTGCGAATATTTCAATTTGGCTTTTTGTGTACATTTTGGTTGGTTTTTATTTTATTTTGAATAAACTACAAAAATATTGTATAAACAATGGAAGAAACACTTAAGCAACTCGAAGCGCATTGTGCGGGCGTTTTGTTGTTTTTGTTGTTTGCTTGTTTGTTGTAGTTGTTGTAGTTTGGTCTTTTGAGCAAATAGTCAAGAATTTGATTATTTGTTTTATTTTTGCTATCGATTTGAATTTCGATTAACATTTCAGTGCACACATGCCCCCATAACCAAAAGGGGCTAATGATTAAACAAATATATAAATATATACATATATATATATATATATATATAGTTTAGATGAATAATTTTTTTAACCTTTGCTTACGTCTCTAATCAGATGAAATATATAGTTATGATTTTTGTGATATTTATTTTGCATATTTCTTACTCCAAACGAGATCTTGGCAGTTTAATAATAGTATAAAAGAAAGATTTATAATATGCTCTTCTTTAATACTATATCTTTGAATATTTCAGTACACTTGATCCTTAAATAATGTTTTGATATCTACAGCTAAGTATTCTATCAGAACATTTTGGTTTGATCAACTTGGTTTGGTCAACGAATACTTCGTTAATAAGTTGGCTAACTCAAGCCTCATCACGTTGATGATAATGATAATCCCTTTAAGAAACCTGATCTCTTCGAGTGTAGTACCTTTTGGCACAGCATGTACAACAACAACAACTGCATACTAAAGAATCTGCAACCTGTAAGCCAGTGTTGCCAGTTGTTGTCGTTTGTTGCTTGTTGCATGTGCAATATTCACCTCCCCCCACTTCCCACTTCCCCCTTTAATTTCAACTCAAAGCATGCGATCCGATCTTTGGTCTGTTTATGAACGATCTTGACAGTACACGATGCGATCCGATCCGATCCAAACCGATCCGGTATGATACGATACGATCCGACTTGCCGTAGATCGCAAAACTTGTTTCTGGACTGCTGTTCGGCTCTGTGTGGGGGACGGTTGGAAGGGAAGGGGAAAGGGAAGGGGGTTTGGTAGCACATTCTTTGGCCGGCGTCAACAATGTTTGCCGGCATTATCATGATTATTACAATATGCGAAGATAATCAAGAAAATGATCATCAGTTTGTGCTTGTAAAAAACAGTGTTGATAGGGTATTCAAAAGTTGTGCGAAAATATAAACTAACCTAAAGTATGAAATATATTTGCTTGCAAAAATATTGAAATTGACGATAGATTGGAAACAGGTAATCATATATTAGTAATCAATCGAACAAAAATTCGACTATCGATAAATATCGATAAGTATTTTTAATACATTATATTGAAAATCGATTTGAATTTGAAAAAATATATCGATAAATTCGATTTATATCGATAACTATTTTTAATACATTATATTGAATATGGATTTGAACTTGTTCAGTCGAGCTCATCTGTGAACTTCATAACATGAAGATTTAAAGCCACTAAAAACCTTAGCTTAAACTGCCTTAAGATTATATATATATAATATATTGCATAGTAGGGTGTCTGTTGGACGTGCAAACTCGATATTCTGTTTTGCTTGATGTAGTCGTCGTCGTTGTCGACTTTGGGTTCCGTTCTACAGACGACCTTAAGCGGGGCAGAGAATCGGCACCACCAAAGTTGGGGACTGGAGCAAACCACTTTTTACAACGTTTGTTGTTGTTGCTGTTAAGATCGCTGCAATATGCATATATGTAACCATAAATGTATATATATGGATGTAAGTGTGTGTGTGTGTGTGGACCTGTTGCCGCATAGTTCGAAGTCGCATACTACTCAATAATAATAATACGAGTATTTTCCCTGCCTTGCCCACAGCCAAGTTTTTCACAACCGGTTCGTCGCCGGTCTCTCAACCTCTCTCTCTCTCTCTCTCTTTCTCTTTTTTTCTCTGTGTGTCTGTTGAGTGTTGCTATTTAAGTGTCTCAGCAGCAAAGTGCTAGAAAATTATGAATATATGGGAAAAATAATAAACAATAATCGCAAAAGAAATAACGAAAAAAAAACCCCAAAAAGATAAGCATAGCATTTTCATTATAGACCGATTACTATGGTCAAGTAATTAAAAAAAAGAAAACATACACACATGTTTTATATAAAGATATAGACTTTATATATATGTAAAAAGTTCAGTTACCGCTTGAACGCTTAGATTTCAAACTGGATCCCAGAAACGACAAAGGGTGTGTAAAGCGGCGGGGGGAATGTGCCTTTGGTGACTTTGACTTTTGGTAACGGCCGAATCGGATCGCATCGAATCGAAACGAATCGAAACGAATCGAATCGAATCACTGGCCCATTTGCTATGAGTGGCCCTATCAATGCTACGTAATTGAAACAACAACAAACATCACATTTAAAACTGTCACCAGCTGTTGATAAGAAAACTTAAACGAAGCAGCTCAAAAATGTGCCTGCGAGAGCCACAGAAAGACAGAGAGAGAGAAAGAGAGAGAGAGAGAGAGAGAAACCCGAGATTGTAATATGCGTATTTCAATCGAGCCGGACAGAAAAAAAGATCTAGAAAGAGAGAGAGAGGAAGCGTTTTGCGACCCTGGGAGTGAGGAATAGAGTGAGAGAGAGAGAGAGAGAGAGAGAGAAAAGAGAGAGAGAGAGGGGAGCGAGATTAAAGATTAAACTCTGATTGTGTTTCTGTAAAAAATACTTAGGATAGGTTTTAATAAATATTTTTGATTTGTTAATTTTCCATTGTTATTGATTTTCATTGTGAGTTACTTAAACAAATTCCTTAAGCGTATATCTCAACTACAATTTGAGTATTTATTTTTATATTGCCAATTTTGAATAACGACTAACTTTGACAGTTTTCTTACTTCCTTCACTTAAGCTATACACATATATTGCTTTGAATATATTATTGAGAACGCTTTTGCTTGCATTCTTGTGGACTTTGAACGCAATGCAAAACAACATGTGTGTGTGTGTGTGTGCGTGTGTGTGTGAGACAAACGAGTCTTGCAATGTCCATAAAAGCGCATACTCAGGTAAGAAGAAGAACAAGAAGCAGAAGAAGAAGAAGAAGGTAGCAGCAACAAGGAGAGTGTATGTTGCATTTAGCACGTGCCTAAAAACCTGCTAAAAATCAAAGACAGCAAGAAAAAGAATTGGAATTTTTTCAAGCTTACAGCAAAAATGTGGAAAGAAATTCAAAGATATTACAAAATTTGCCAACTTTAGCACAATTCACATTTTTATCAGCATGATACGCTTCGATGAATTGTCAAAAAGTGGCTTTAACCTAATTAAGGCCGTTTCTTTCGGTTTTGAAACGTTTTATCTGAACTATGAACTTTTATCTTTTACTTTTGCACACCAAGTCAATCAAGTCGATTAGTATCTAACATTTTAGTTATTTTATTAATAGATTTCTCTGGCTTCCTGTATTGTTTTCTATGGCAATCAATAATCATAGAAAAACAACTATTGTCTGTTCTAACTGTTTGCCCAACTGTCCGTTGGGCATAAAAATTGAGATATATGAGTTTCGAAAGATATCGTCAAAGGGAATATATATTTTTTTTAAGTATGTTTGTTTTGATAATAATGTTAATAATTGTTATTAATCTATCATTATCACTTATGTTACATTTGATGAGCTTTTTTTTTTAGTTTAACTTTATTATTTATTTAAGCAGTTAGTTTTGCTTTTAGGCATACAAGATTTGGATTATGTCAGGTAGTTATTAAGAGACGTTATTTCTTGTTACCAATCTATTTCTATTAATGTCAATTTGTTTGCCAATTAGCGCTTATAATTGGCCAATTGCCAATCGTATTGCTTCAACTTGTTAACAGCAGAAATAAAGTGAAAAAAAATAAAATCACCAGAAGCAAAATTTTCGATTCACCTCGCACTTTGCGATTTATTTGTGCGTTACGGCAATCTAACACCTACACATATATCTATATATATATATAAACCAACAGAGATACGCGACATGATTCGTAATTTATGAAGCTACGTAGAGTTAACTTTATCGTATTTCTTTTTTTATACTCTTTTGGAGTCGCGTGCCTGGAAGCTTAAAGAATGTCGCGTTGAAACCAATATCAAAGTCGTATCGAGTACATTGAAATCGAAACCAAAAACCGTAACTGGAGTAAAGTTAACTTTTGACTCACTATACCCATTAAAAACGTGTAGAAGGGGTATAATGAAGCTTGATAAAGTATATATATTCTTGATCAGCATTACCAGTCGACTTATTATAAATTGGAGCTAAAGACTCAAGTTTTATTCAAATTAGGCGATGACTTTTTCGTTTCCGATATATAATCGTTATCGATAACAATAAATGAATAGATGTTCCATGTTTGGCTTTATCTTCAGCTAGTTACATACTCATGTTTTATTCAAAATAAGCAATAACTCTTTTCGTTTCCGATATATACACGTTATCGATAACATATATGTTTGGCTTTATTTTCAGATAGTTGGATACTCATGTTTTATTCAAAATAAGCGATAACTCTTTTCGTTTCCGATATATACACGTTATCGATAACATATATGTTTGGCTTTATTTTCAGATAGTTTATGTCAAAATAAGCGATAACTCTTTTTGTTTCCGATATATACACGTTATCGATAACAATTAATGAATAGTTGTTCCATGTTTGGCTTTATCTTCAGATAGTTAAATAAAAGTTATCGCCAATTGAAATTTACCAAAGCATACAAGCAATCATTGCAAGCGGTTATTATGACTATAAAATCGTAGTAACCATGGGCTTAGGGTATCTACTAGTCGAACTATTTCGACGGCATGTCAATCTGTCAGTTTGTCAAACAGTTGAGAGGGTGGCGCTTATAATTCACAACCCGGCGTCGATAGAGCTGCCTTGGCATTATTTGCAATCGGTGTCGACGATATCGTGAACGACGATCCATGGGCGACGATATGTCAACCACTATCTACCAAAATCAAGTCTAAACTATAGTTAACATTGGACATTATCATTGACTCTGTACTGTTAAGATCTGGCCAAAAGAAAGTCAAAGTAAACATTTATATAGTTTTATTCAAAATATCTAGATTCGTCTCTGATGGCCAAAACATTTGAAATCAAAGTTTCTGCTCAATGCCATACAAAGCCTGAGAGATTTGTTAGCTTTGTGCTCCAGATTTGTTTATTCATTAAATTAACAAAGCTAGTCCTTAAATACATACAAGTATATCTGTGTATGTGTGATGTGTGACTTTGTGCAATTTAATTTGCAGAATAAATTCAATTAAAAAGTTAGCCACACTCTAAACTTGGTCCTGCTGTTAATATTCTTCATAACGCACTCAAAGTGCATTAGTAAAGTGAACTTAATTTAACAAAAGTATAACTTAAAACTAACCACAAAAAACAAAAAAACAAAACCATTATAATAAATATGTGAAAAGTCCACGTTAAACAAAAACAAACCCAAATACCGAAAGCAAATTGATTGAAACGATGGATGATAGACAAGACAAAACATATATATATATATATATAAATGTGTGTGTGTGTTGCCACAAAATGGCCACCTTGCCTTTGTCAAGTGGAAAATCTACAAAGGAAAAACTGCAGCTCAATTTGTTTCAACAAAGCTTCTGTGTGATTGCTTTACGTTTTTAGTTTAGTTTATGGTCAAGCTCCTTTTGGCTAGGAAACATTTTTTTAGTTTGCAACATGCACAGAAATTGAAAACGTTTAATTTGCAACAAAATTACACAACATGTTGCATATATGTATGTGCGTTTTCTTTAACTACCGTTGCGTAACAATTTTATGTGATTTTAGAACTTTACTTTAAAGCCTTTTTTTCATTTTGCAATTGTAAAATGTTTTTTTTTCTAAATGAAATTTTGTGTGAAAGCGTTTGAAGTCTTTGAACCTTATTTAAACTGCATTTTAGTGTGTGTATGCATGTAGCATCAATACGCAATATATATATATATATATGTATATGTATATAAACTTTTTATACCCTGAACCCATTGAAAATGAGTAAAAATGGTTTAATGGTTTTAGGATTCAGCGTTAACGTTTTCAATATATATATATATATACTCTTGTTCAGCATCAATAGCCGGCACTATCTTCAATTCAATAAGACTAAGAGGCTAACGATAACTATATAAGTTATCGATAAATCAACCCTTTTCCAAAATACTCATGCAAATAATGGCTTTACTTCTAAGTTTTAAGGGTCTTGGGGCTAGTTACCCGGTAGTTGGGACACAACTATATATATTATCCGACTCAAATGACCGGCTTGTTCACTTTACTCTATTTGTCCGCTTCCAAACTCCAAGATATTTAACTTTTAACGATTAATTGGAACATATTCTTTGTGATATTCAACACTAGTATTATTTATCATTGAAAGATTAATAAGACGGAGTCCGATTTCAATTATAAAAATGGAAAATGCGTTCATTCGCTTTGAGGTCTGAGTTCAAGCTGGAAGAGTGTCTATCTAGCTCTCGATAACATAACAAAAGTATCGATAATATCATTTCGAGTTTATATATAAGTAAACTTAAATTTCTACATATCTTTTTCAAGAAAGGGTATCTTCTAGTTGAGCGTTAGTATAATGCAGCTGGTCATGCTCTATATTCATGAACATATTCGATTTAATAAGTATCTTAACATACGTTTCTAAATCGACATGCACATTTAAATTCAAGTGTGTTTTTACGTAAATACGGCGCTTGTGTTGTTAATTTATGGTTGCCACAACCATTAGCCATTGAAATTGATAACAATTTTTAATTACGCCGCCGGCTTTACATTTCCCACTTTTTGGGCTTTTTTTTTGTATTTTATTTTTGTTTATCTTTTGGTGCGGGCCAGCATTGAATACATACATATATATATGACACATATATATATAGATACAAATACAAAATACAAAATTCACAGATACAGCTACAGCTACAGATACAGATACGTAAATACAATTACAACTAAAAGCTTGGTATTGAAAAAAAAGAAAAAGAATTTGTGTGTGCGATAAAAGAGCTGTTAACATTTTGTGTTTTTGTGTTGTTTACGCACTCGATTTCTGTATCTGTCTAGTATGTCTAGTATGTATG
The DNA here is from genome assembly GCA_035044465.1 of Scaptomyza tumidula. Classification (NCBI taxonomy): domain Eukaryota; kingdom Metazoa; phylum Arthropoda; class Insecta; order Diptera; family Drosophilidae; genus Scaptomyza; species Scaptomyza tumidula. The sequence continues at coordinate 847,161 of JAWNNW010000130.1, forward strand.
TGTGTGTGTGTGTGCTTTTGTGGGTTTGTGTGTGTGTTCAATTAATCAAATATGTATTTCTTCAACTCTTTCTCTGTTTGCCCACTTGTTAACAACAACAACAATAACAACAACAAACAGCAACAACATTTTTGAAGTGTCTTAACAATTGCTACAATGTGTGTCATTATTTTTTTTTCTTACACTTTTTGCAGTGTGCAACATGAAGAACAGCTGAAGAACAAAATAAAGAGAATAACAAACCAACTAAAATTGGAGGCGAGCATTATTTACAGGTGAGTCGTAAGTTAAAATTTTTCTTTAAACTAAATTTCACAGGGCTGTTCTTTACCGAAAACAGAACAAGCTTGATTTTTTTTTATAATCGATAACTCTTCGGTCAATATAAACACATTTTATCGATAGAAATAAAATCTTGACTTGATAAACTTGATTTTTTTACTATCGATAACTCTTTCGATATAAATAAAATCTTGAATTAAGTAAACTTGATTTTTTATTATTATCGATAACTCTTTCGGTTAACATATACGCATGTTATCGATATAAATAAAATCTTGAATTGGGTAAACTTGATTTTTCAACGAAAGCTTGATTTTGTTACTATCGATAACTCTTTCGGTTTACATGTTATCGATAGAATTTAAATCTTGGCAATTGTTTCAAAAAGTATTGACAAAACAAAAAATATCTGTGATCATTTCATCGAAATAGGTTAAGAAATATCGAAGGTATTGAAGATTGCAATTTACTCAAGCATATTAAATAAAGACTGTATGCGTAATGTCAGGGTATTTGGTAGTCAAGCAATCTTAAAAAGAGCTTTTTTGCTCAATTTTTTTAGTTTTTTGTTAAAGACTGTATTCAAAGTAGTACTCGTATCGTCGAATATGAATGAGTATTCTTTATCAATATCATATTATTATTCACAGTACTCATCTCTCACTGTCAGGGTAGCGATTTATATTTGTATATATACATATGTACATAGTATATATATAATAGAGTGAGGAGCCAGCAAAGCGACAAAACGCATTGATCAATGGGTGTATCAAGGCGCATTAGCCGACTTAAGCCCTTCCCAGATGTCGAAACGAGTTAATATATATATATATATATATGGCGATAACACAATACAGTACAGTAGCACTTTTGTTATTGTTTCTATATATATATATATTATACACATGTATGTTTGTATATCCAAACGTTAATTCATTTAACCAAATGCATTCGCTGAATCTAATAAGTTACGAGCATTGTTTTGTTATTTCGTATTTCGTATTTCAGCGAATCCATTACAAAGTTGCATTCGTTTAGTTAATCTTTTTATTTTATTTTTTTCTATACAGTTGTAATAATACTTCAATTGAATTTTTGGCGTATTCGTATTTTTTTACCGTTAATGGTATTATTTAAAAATGTTTTTGTGTTGATTTCCATGCATTTGCCATCCATATATATATAATCTTTACAATATAATTCATTTAACCAATGCTCGTTGCGAATCCATTACAAAGTTCGTTAATGGAATTAATTTATTCACACAGCGCAGGTGTGACAATATTTATATTAAAGAGCTCTTTGGATCTATTCTTTTATTCTTACTTTAATAATATTTTTCTCAGCTTTTGCTAGTCATCATTTACTTGCCTGAAGTACATTTTCAAATGTCAAATAAGCATTGTAGTTAAATAATTTGTTGACTATGATAATTGGTTTAAATATTCAAAGTTTTTCTTTAATAAATTTGATTAATTTTTGTATATTTTCTATTTAAATTTTTAATTTTACAACAATGTAGCTTTAGCATGAGAGCTCCACAAAGGTTATTATTAATTTTTTTGAGATATTTTATTTATTTAATTTTTTTTCTCTCGGTTTTAAAAGAATCTGGGATGTATATTTTACTTCTAGTTGCATTTGTTACTGGTTTTCTGTTTGTTTGTTTTTGTTTTTGTTGTTGCAATTTCTCATTTGTCATTTCACTAAAGTTGCTCTGTGGTTTTTTGCACCTTCTTTCATTTCCTCTTACTCTTCCTCGAACCCCTTCTTTCTTCCCTGCCTGTAGCCTTGTTGTTTATCTGCAAGGTTTGTCTATCTGTCTATTGCATTGTTGTCAACATGGCGGTGCGTGTGTTCCATTAACGTCACAGCCAGCCCTTCCTAAACCACCCCTAACACACCCATCCCACTGCCACACAGCCTGACCGAGGCGACCACTGTGTGTGCACGTTGCACGCAAACACAAAATACCCCAAATACAAACTGTTTGCCACATTGTCCCATGCAAACGTTTCGCTTACCCGTCTATTTCCCCTTACCCTAACCACATCTCTCTCTCTGCCACCTTGACTCTCTATTTTATTGTTAGCGTATGCCATGTTATTGCACAGAGAAAACGAGTTTGACTCACATACAGTTAAGTTCTTTAGATTGATAACGATTAAACATTATGTATCGAATATGCAGAAATGTGAACTTAACATTGTTCACATTACGTATACGCAATGTTAAAGAATTAAATGTTTAGCTTAGTTTTTCATTCATTAGTTCGAAACGTGAAAACTTTCTTGACTTGTATTCACATTGTTACAACATTACGTATACGCAACGTATTCGAGTTTAATTTAGTTGCAATGCTCAATTGAGCGAACTAAGTGTTCATTCAGATCGTTAATTTTGTTATTTAGTTCGTTCAGTTTTGATAAGTTCGTTTCATCAGCTTGTTAAGTTCTTGTGTTTATTGAATTCACTCGAAAAAGCTCTTTCATTTAGACGCAAACGAAGATCAGAACTACATCAGTGACTTTGTTCGTTCAGTTCAGTTCAGTTCAATGAATGTCAAAATTGAATCATTTTGTATTAACTTATAATTTGTTCTTGCTTTGCAGTGTAGTGCCACACCAGTCAGTGCAAGTAGCTCTCTCTCTCAAGTAGGAAGCAGGTCAGGCCGCAGTTTGCTGAGTGGTTCTTGCGGTTGTACCCCCCACAACCTTCTTCGTTCCTCTCTCTCTATATCTCACGCTCAACACTTTCCGAACACAACAAGTAGTGTAACGACAACGACAACAACAACAACTTTAGTCGGCTTTTGTGGTTCAAGTTGGAAGTTGCTGCTGCTGCTTCTGCAACTGCTGCTGCTGCTGTTGGTTTGAGTCCAAAGTCTGCAGTCTCCTCACTCGTTCTTTCTGATGCCCAACCAAGTTGCAAGCCTCGCCCCTCACAGTCTCTCGCCTCTCCGGAGTTGCATAATCATTTTCCTTGGCTTATATACTGAAATTCATTTTTATGAGTGTATGTGCAACGTGACTGTACTTTTTTTTGTTTGTTCATATTTCTATTTAATTTCTTTTTTTTTTTTGCTTTTGCTTTGGCCTTTTTTCCACCTGTCATTGTCAGCCGTTAAGTTTCTTAGTGCAACAATCGATTGAAAAAAATCTAGCAATTATTTTGATATAACAAGATAATCGTTATAGGCACATAGCTATTATAAACATTGGATGTATAAAATATTACACTTGATTTGTTCTTGCCGAAACGTTCGTGTTGTCCAGGCACTTTTGAATATCGTTGGGAGTCCTTGCAATATAATCAACTATAACTATAAATTATGTTACTTATCTGTTTTCGGTGTTGTCGTCTGTCCTATTTAAAGTGTGACCAGCGCCTGTAAGTATGCAGTGTTGGACACACAAAAATCAATTTCAATTAACCAAATATGCAAATAGGCTTCAACCAAAACAACAGCCATTAATTATTATTTATATATATATATAAACGTCCATTGATCCAATAAATGAGTCTAAATCCCCAAAATTAACAAACATTAATAAAGCCTCACTCACCATCGTCTCGTCTTTGTAGTAGAGTAGAACCTTGCGCTGTTTGTTGACTCGAGCCGAGAGTGTAAACAAATTTACAAAATTTACCCCAAGACTTTCTGCCTGCCAGTCTATCTGCCAGTTAGTCAGTTAGTCAGTTAGCCAGTGAGTAGGTTAAGTCTGTCAGTTGGTCAATCATGGCTAGTTGTTGCCATTAAATTGAATGGAGTTGAGTTGAGTTGAGTTGATGGCTGTTATAAAAGTCACGTTTTGACTTTTTGTTGCCATTTGACTTTCGATTGTTTTTTTTTTTGTCGCTTACCACAGCCAACAGCCCCGAAATGTACTATCAACAATGAATATTTAAATCGAGGAAAAACCTTTTATATAACAATACAGAAATTGTTTTCAAATGAAAATTCATTTTGAAACTAAATAAAATGACTTGTCAATATTGTATCAAAATGTCTTTCATTAAAGTTCCCCCTTATCAACAGGGTATATAAAACTTCTTCTTATTGTTTTATTGTTTACCCCGTTGTACTTTGTTTGTCTTTGCGCTTTGCTCAAATAGATTAGATTTGATTTCATATCGCGCTTGGAAAATATATAAATCAAAACACTTGAATCTCTAAACTTGTCTAACTTTTTGCTCTTCAATTTCACAGACAAATTTACACCTCAGCTCAGCGCAGCTCAGCTCAGCGCAGCTTTGTACTTTAGTGTGTGTATTTTTAGTTGCTACATTCCTGTGCCACATGTCACACATGCCACATGCCAAATGCCATTTCAATTAAGAGCTTGCAACAACCTTCACCACTGATTGTGTGACCTTAGCATTGACACAACAGCTGCAAAAAAAACCACACGAAGCTTTACGGTGAATTTGGTTAATTTTAGCATGAAACAACAACAACATAAAGCAACCATGAAACATAGTTTCATTTATGAATATGGTTAATTTAAGCATGAAACAACAACATAAAGCAACCATGAAACATAGTTTCATTTATGAATTTCTTTATGATTATGGTTAATTTTAGCATGAAACAACAACAACATAAAGCAACCATGAAACATAGTTTCATTTATGAATATGGTTAAAGCAACCATGAAACATAGTTTCATTTATGAATATGGTTAATTTTAGCATGAAACATACTTCATTTAGCAATAAAACATTTTGTTTCAGGTATATTTAACTTCTAAGGCATTCAATTATATCTTAAGGTTTTATTGTTTATCCTGTTTTACTTTGTTTGTTTTTCGCTTTGCGTAAATAGATTAGATTTGATTTCATATTTTGTTGCTTGTTGCTTGAAGCTCATGAAAGAACAACAACATAAAGCAATAATGAAACGTTGTTAAGCAGCATTATGAAAATGAATACTTATTTCAATCAAATCGCAGTTTCAATTCGCAATTAGCTGGTCATCATCATTTGGTGTTCGTTTAGTTAGATATATATATATCATTAAATTTCATTCTGTTTCTAGGATTTTCAATACTTAAACTTATTCTATATATATATATATATATCTAACACCTCTAATATGAGGCTGAATAAATGATCACAAATGTGATTAAGTCAAGGATTGAATGCTAGATATTAGTTTTGTCCAGTTAAATATTCTTTTGTACCAACTTGAGGATCCCGTCGCTGGACCCGAAGGAATGCTCCTTTATTATTCGAGAAATTTCATTAATTCGAAATTCAACTTAAAATGCAACGAAATAATATATAAAACATTTAATAAAACAACTTAAATGCAGTTAATATTGTCAATAAAGTCAAAAGCTGTTTAATTACATACGTAAGCGTTTTGAATTTATGTGGGATGTTGCAATATTGGGTAATAAGCAAACAACCCCAGAGAGAGGGAGACAGAGAATGAAAGTGAAAGAGAGAGAGAGAGAGTCGAATGCATTGTTTTGGTTGACTTGCTGTTAACTGTCGCAGGACAAAGGCAGAAAAGCTATTGTTAATGCTATCTAAATATCTTTAGTTTAGAGAGAGAGAGAGACAGAGGAAGAGAGACAGAGAATGAGATTGGTGGAGAGAGAGAGCGAGAGAGAAAGACTTGCTGTTAGCTGCCGCAGGACAAAGACAGACAAAGCTATTTTTAATGCTATCTGCATATCTTTAGTTATGGCCATCTGTGCGTGTCGCTTTGTATCTGTATATAGTATGTGTGTGTTGGCAAAATATTTTGTTGATTGAGTTATATTTGTTAGAATTCGTCAAATATATATGTTACAACAACAAAATAGCGATTAAAGTTGAAGCTAAAAGTTAATTATTGCATTCAAAACATTTAATATGAATAAACATACATAAATACATGCGTATGTATATATGTGTATATAAATATATACGTATCCAACTGTATGTATGCGTGTGTGTGTGTTTGCGGTGTGAATGCAACGGCAGTGCGATATCTTTGGCATATTCAAGGTGACATTGTGCTCTTGTACAAATTGAAAAAGTAAAAATCCCGGCTAGACACAGTTGAGTATGTGTGTGTGTGTGTGTACGCGCATACTGCAAACTGAATACTTCAATATTCCATGCCTCCGGAATTTCCCAGCCGAGTTTTTAATAAAGATTTCATAGATTATCATTATCGAAAACAAACTTGTACAGCCTAGGGATTAGGCGAGCTTATGTTCCAAATCTGGAGTCTCTAGCTCTAATAGTCTCTGAGATCGACTCGGCTGTTGATGCTGATCAAGAATATATATACCTTATGGGGTCGGAGATGCTTCCTTCTGCCTGTTACATACTTTTGCACAAAATCATTATACCCTTTTTACCCATTTTCAATGGCTTCAGTGTAGGGCAGCACTTTAATTTCCGTGTCGAGTAAACGCTTTCGTTTTTGACTTAGCCTCATATCTTTCGCTACACTGGGCGCAATAATAGCTGAGAATCGATAACTGAAAATGAAATGATTCAAAAAACTACTTTACAGTATAACGAATAATTTTATAAATAAATTTTAAATATATTAGTGAACATGTAGTAATATAAGCGTTTTTTTTTTGCTCAGTGTAGAAGGGTTTGCATTCAAACACTCAAACGTAATGCATTTTTAAGAAAAATTTGCATACGCTTCTGCTGCGCTCAGAACAATGGCAACTGCTACTACATACTATTTAACTAGTTAGTTAGTGCCTCATGGTGTTGCATGCGGTGGTTGCAAGTGGTGGTTGCAAGTGGTGGTTGCAAGTGGTGCAGGGGCAATCAACGATTCAGTCGGGCCAAGGAAAGCTAGCGAATTGGCTTCATCAAACTGCACAAAAAAATTGCTTCGTTTTTTCATTTATTTCTTTTCTTTTCGCTTCGTTTCTTTCATTTTTTTGTTGCACAGTGGTGCACAGTTTATAGCAAACAATTCAAAAGTTAGAGAGAGTAAGCTTTAAACTATAATTATTTGAAATATATTTTAAGTTGATAATATTCTAAATATCTATAATTAAGAAATGATTTTCAAACTTAACACTTCAAAAACTTCAACATTTTGTCGCAAAGTAAGTCAAAATTCTTGGCAATTCATCAAATGTTTTGTTCTTATAGAAATAATATCTGCCAATTATTTTACGTTTCCAGCTTTATGCCTTTATTTAATTAGTGAAATCCGATTATTTCTACATCAATAATTTGGATTTTGGTTTGGATTTTGCTGTAAAACCAAAAAATAGTGTGAAAAACAACTGTGGGAAAGTACACATGTTTCCCAATTTGCAAAAATAATTGTTTCTTTTGCTTGACGTATTTTCGATGTTTCGTAATTCCTTTCTAATTAAACTTGTAAGCTGTCAACCAGCAATTGTGGATGTCATTTGACCAACAGCAAATCCTCTCCAAGGACAGCTAAAATTCTTGTGAAAATTGCGTTTTGAGCTTTGGTTTGCAATTGCAATTAATGATTTCCATGGAAATACTCGATTGATTTGGCAAAAGGAAACTTGTAATTTATACTTGATGCCTTTTGCTTCATCGGACAGCTTCCACTTATTTTTAATTAAGGTCTACCGAGAAATTCAATGTAAAATGAATATACCACACGTTGATTAGTTGGAAATCCATCTATCCGTAAATGTATCTATGTGTAAGCTTTTTCTATCTTTTGATTTCAATTAAAGGCAGTACAGTTAAATAGCGTTATGTAAACATAGATTACGGAAACAGAACGAGAGAAATTTGATTGGAAGTATGTTTTTTGGATGTTGTAAGTATGTTGTAAGTATGTTGTATGTTTTTCTGGATATTTATGTTGCAATATTGTGACAGTTAGAGAGAGACAGAAGCTATCAGCTAATGTTCTTAGTTTTGTGCTCCCAAAAAGAAGTGGAACTTTTTTGGAACGTTTGTTGGTCAGTGTGCAAGTGATGGTGTTGCTCCTTGCTGGTGCCACGAGCGATTGCAGTTGTTACCGCTACATCAACATGAGGCAAGCAACAACCAACGGGCCAACAACAACAACAATAACATCGCACTTTGATTTTAACGCTGTTGCATTTTACTAGGTCAAAAGCAACGTCACTGACAGCAATTGAGAAAATGGGCGGTGGGAAGGGGCGGTGCGGCAAAGGATAGACTCTGTTGGCTAGTCTGTGTGCGAGTGTGTGTGCGAGTGTGTGTGTGTGTTGTGTAAAACGTAAATATGTTGTAAAGGTGTAACTGTTGCTGGTTACCAGCTCCTTGCCGACTGCCGGGCATTAACACACACACATGTGTGTGTGTGTGTGTGTGTGTGTGTCTTTATGCTTGTGTGAAATTTAGCGCGCAATACAGCAACACACACACACACATAGAGCGGGAGTCGGGGTGAGGCCAAGCACGCGGCCAAATAGCAAATTGTTTCTAATTGGAGGTCGTCGTGGTCGTTGTTGCTGGCTATGTCTTTGGCTGGCTTTTTGGCCTACAGCTGCTTGCGCTTGTTGCAGTTGCAGCTTATGTTGCACATATAAAAGCCAAGTGGAGCCAAGTGAACTCATTTTTTGACTGTGTGGGGGGGGGGGGGAAAAGTAACAAAACCCCGGAACCAAGGACACTGCAAGGATTGTGCCAAAGTGCGTTCATATTGCATGTATTTTATTATATTTTTAAACGCTTTTTTCTTGCAGTGCAGAGGAACAAAATAGAATTAATAGCACTGTTGGGCCATATCAATAGAGAGAGAGAGCGAAGGGGGGGGGGGGGGGGAGAGAGAGGGAGATGGTTGAAGTGAAAAGTGTAATAATTGCATAGTGCAACAGCTAAGGATTTCATATATGCCATAGAAAGAAGTCAGAAACAAAGAGAGTTAATGGAATTCGCAAGCGAAATGTTTATCATAAATATATATATATATTGAATAGATTAGACTAATAGATGGAATAAAACGGGGTAAAGTTTCTCAACACAATAACAAACGAAAATAATCTTTGGATTATAGAAAAGTTGATGGCTATTCGCTTCTTCAGCTGAATTTTTGTGCTTACGTATACTTAATATAGTGCGTACATGCATATAAACATATAAATTGCGCATATTTCAATGCTAAGTGGCTAACTTTGAAGTGTTTTTCCTCCTTTTCTTATGCTTATTACTTGTTACTTGTTATGTTAGCGAGTTAAGCTTGAAGCTTAGCGAAAACTCTTCACAATATTTGCATCCATTTTGCATATAGTATATATAGTATATAGTATATATAAATAAACAGAGTAAAAAGCAAATCCTCTTTGGCGTTGAGCATTTAATTGAGATGCCAATTATGATTTTAAACCCACACAAAAAACAGTTTTAATCCTGCTGCATGCTGCATGCCCTTTTGGCTTAGCTTAGCTGTTGTTGTTCTTGCTGCGGCTTTTGATGCTTTAGTTAGGATGGATCCATAATTCTTGGAAACTGCGCTGTTAGTTTTTTTTTTCACCTCCTCCACAGTGACAAGACTTATGGCTACACCCCCGCCCTCGTATATCGTATAGCAAAGCATACAGAGTTGTCTCTTTCTCTATTGAAATCCAAAAATTTTCAGCGCGATATTTGAATACAATCCTGCGTGTGTGTGTGTGTACGTCTTCTGAAGCTTTTCTCATTCAATTTTAAAGAAGATTTCTTGCTAAATTGAACTAAATGATTGACAATTGATTGTTGCGGTTTCAGTTTATATATATATAGTATATATATATATATATACAGGGTATGCATGCTGTCTAGCTGCTTTTAGTTTAGCTTGTAGTATATGTGGTATGCGTTGTTGTTAGTTGTGCTCTTTGAAAGATAATGCGGGTATTTAGAATGTTGTTGCAAGCATTTCACAGAATTTCTAAAGATGTCTATAAATAAAGACACAACAACAACAACAGCGAAAACGAATGTTGCAATTGGTTTTAACGTTAAACCACTCATCAAGTGCACGCGTCCTTGAAAATGCAGCCATTTTGTTATGTCTCTGTGTGTGTGTGTGGGTAGAGTTTTAGTTGAGCTAAGTTCCGAGTATTTGCAATCCGATTAAAAAATAGTATGGGATTGGCCTTGGGCATCGCAAAAAAAAAAATGGGGATAGAAGAATGTTGTTGAACGTTGTTCATTCATTAGCTCAGCTTTTTTTATGCTGTGTTCGCTGTTCCGTTTTTTTGATTTTTGTTGTTGCTTTCGTTTCGTTGTTTCGATGGCGTTGTTGTGGTGGCAGCAGGAGTCGCGATTTAATTGAATCGTGAATGCACTCATGTCAAATTCAATCATTTCCGGCTACTAACACAATTAAATCGCCATATAAGTTGCACGAAAGGGTTCGTTGGTTGGTTGCATGGGGAGGCTTGGGCAAAGCTGCACTTTGCTGACAAACACAAAGAGAGGGAGAGTGATAGCGAGGGGGAGGGGGAGAGAGAGAGAGAGATAAAGGGAAGTGGCTCTATCCGCTATCCACAAAAGAATCTAATTGAATTAACTGCTTATTGGAGACAAAAAAACGAAAAGGTCAAAAGGTCACTCCGTTATCGGCTGTACGATAAAAAAATGAATCAAAAAAAAATATTTCCACACACACGCACCACACACACGCATACATACATACATATCTCGAACTATTTCATGGAATTTGACAACAAAAGTTCAAAAATAATTGTCAACAAAAATAGAAAAAATGTTCGTTTCATTCGAATTATATGCTCATTACATTTATTTATATATTTATACATTTATGATTGATGGTTGATTGATGTCAACCAGAGAAAAGAGAAATGAGCAATATAATTTGTATATATATATATATATATTTTGCTTGAAGCTTAGTCGCAGTTAGAAAGAACTTTAGGGATATTTATTGAGTTCGATTTCTGATTTTCGATATGAACTAAAAGTTATGCAGGATTATCTCTATACAATGAACATATAGTATTAGCTACTTTATTTGGTACCAACTCTCCCTCTCCCTCCCCTTCCCCCTCCCACTTTTGCTAGTATTTAGAAATATTTGAAGAGCATATTTTAGTCTTTTTTTTGCAGCAGCAAAAATATATGCAACTCGGGTTTGCTGTTTGCTTTACGTGAGTTGCTTTCATATTTCACATATGCTTGTTGTTTTTGTTGTGTTGTGTAATATCATTTGTCATATCATCTCCTGGGAGTATGTGTCTGTGTGTGTGAGAGTGTGTGCGTGTGTTGTAAAGTAGACATGATAAAATGGCCGCTTAGGCGCTGTCAGCAGCAGAAATGCAAATATTACAGAAACACACACCCATACACACAGATACACTTGGAAAAAAGGCATAAAGTTCGACTTAAATCAAATTGTTACTTTTTTTGGAACATTAACTTAGTTTTGATTAGTTTTCCACTAGTTTGCTGAAACAAAATTGGATTGAGTCAAGAAATTGTTGACTTGAAATGAATGTAAAAAGTTTTTGGTTCGATTTTTGCAAGTTTTTGAGTCAAAACTGACTTAAATGAAGTCTTTCAGGCAAATTCTAGTACTTTAACATAGTCGAATTATTCTTTTTCTCTTAGTGTACACACTTTATGTGCTTGAAAGATTGCCGCGCACTGTGTGTGTGTGTGTGTGTGTGACTGACTGACAATAATGTTGTCGTGTTGCGATGTCTTTATTTCGTATTCTTCATTCTGCTTCGAGCTTTACATTGGCATCTGATGTCAGGAAAGGAAAAAAAATTCCCTCTTTATGGGGGGGGGAGTAAGGCATAGGTACGACTTCCATCACCACTCCCCCCTCTCCGCTATCTTATTCGCATCATGAATGAGTATCAATCAATTGTAAATAGCTGAGAATGGACAGCTTATTGCCGAGTTGAGTTTAGTTAGTGCCAGCGTGAGGGGTTTCAAAGGCATAAAGGGGTTGCTTAGAAATTCCATTGCATGCATACATATGTATGCGTGTGTGTGTGTGTGTGGGTGTCTATGTTTAGTAAGCGATTTGTGTGTGTGTGTGTGGGTGTGTTTAATCAACATCGAGGCAATTGGCCAACTAATTATGCTACATGCGATTATGTAGCGTCATCCAAAAACAGGAGAGAACAGTTTCAATTTGTGTGGGTGTGTGTGTGCGTGTGTTTGGCCAGACTTTACACACACACACCGCAGTGCCAGAATTCGATTTATCAGTTTGTTGCGTTTTGTTTGACAACATTTTGCAGTTAATTGATATTTGCATATTTGCCTATTACGACTATTTATAATTATTATAATTGTGTGTGGCTAACTTTAATTGGGCGAGAGAGAGAGAGAGAGGGAGAGAGAGAGTACGATTTGAACCTTTCACAACACTGTGACAACTGTGATTAAGTACACTTTAAAGGTGGGAAAGTTAAAATCTACAGCAAATCCTTTAAGATTGCAAGTGCAACTTTCCAACACTGCAAGAACTTTCTAATACTTCGTGTTGCCATTTGATAATATTGCAAGTTGAATAAATTATTTATTGATTAGTTCAAAGTTGATAATAATTTTTTTTTTGCTCCTTTCCAACACTACAAAACTTAATAAGTGTTTTTCAAATAATGATGTGATTTCTATTTGCATTAATATTCGTTTCCCCAAAGAAAGCAAACAGTAACTAAAAAATTACTACAGAGTATTATTGCGCTGGGCATGCTCGCCTTCTTTTACTTGACATTGCCCTCTTCGACTTTGGCTTTCTGTTCTGTTTGGATTTCCCGCTTCGTTTCTTAACAATTTGATATAATATTATTATTTTATTGATAAGGATTCTTTGATTAAGTAATTGATAGACGGAGAAACCCTTGATTGATAACTACCTCAAGCATTTAAATTTTTCGTTTTGCTTGTTGTTTCTATTATTTTGCTATGCAATCACAATCACGTATTGCATAATGATTATATATACTCGTATTTAGAATCGATTTTGCTGTTGTATTTGTTGATACTTTTTATTTGCTGTAAAGATTGATTGATTGATTGATTGCAAAAGGTACTTCTGGGTGTTTTTTTTTTGCACATCAGTTGCAACCCTTCAATACCTTCAACTAATTGCCAAAAGTTGAACGAAAACTAAATTAAATGTGTTATATATATGTTCAAACGATATTTTTTTAATATTTTAACATTTTATTACTGCAAGCAAATAAAGGAAATAGCTAAAAAAATATTACTTCATATAATGAATTATTTTATTTCTGTCTTTTTATTTTATTTTTTTTTTCAATTTCTTGCTTCTTTTGTTTCTATTTCTATTACTTTTGGTAACTGTTTCTACTATATATATATATATATATATATATATATATATATATATATATATATATGTTTTGCTATATACAATTCATACTTTCTAACCCTTTTAACGGTTTAGTTTGGTCTCTGCTTTTAATTGACATTGAAAGCAGCAAACTCAAATATGTAGATATAACACAGAAAAGGTGTTGAAGTTCGTTCGCAAACACACACCCACACACACACACACACACGGGCACACATATAGGCTTGTAGGTGTTAAATTAGTTTGGATCATGTTAGAACAACGCTGTCGCTGTCATGTACGCTAACGCTTACCATAATCCCAAATGAACCGCTTCCAGAGAAGTAACTCGATCGCGATTTGAACATTAAATAAGCCCACAGATATGGTCACGTTAAACGCCTTACGTCACATAAAACACAGCTTGCGTTTACGTCGCTTTAAGTGCAACAAATAAAATCGAGTAGATAACGAGAAAATAGTTTTAATATACTTATTCAATTTGGTTATTTAATAGCTTTGTTAATCACAAAATATTCTTTGCTTTTTTTTTATGAGCTTTTTGAATGATGAAAACATTGAACATTTGCATTGGTGTGTGTGTGTGTGTGTGTGAAAGCTTTAGTACAACTACAGGAATGAAAAGTGTGAACAAAAAGGATTTGCTTGTCATCTTTAGCCAAATGCCATTTGACATTAATGTTGCCATACGCACCCGTACCCGTACCCGCACCCGCATCGACAGCCCAACCCTGGCCACACCCTCGCTCCGCCTTCGCTCCTAATCCATGTCGCACGCCCTTTTTTCAGTGTCGCTGTGATTTGCTTTTTTGTCACATTAAATCTTGTTTATGATGTTTAAGCTCTTTATTTCCGCTCGATTAAATTGCCATTGACAGGCTGCGCGCAAAAAAAAAAAACTTTCATTCGCTCTCTGCCTGCCCTTTCTGTGTTTTCCGTTTTATTTCTTGTTGTTCCCTTTATTTTTTTTTTTGGTGTATATTTCACCTTTTTGGTGTCGAATGCAATGAGCGAGAGCGAAGCGAAAGCTCCATATATACGCGACTAAAGACTAAAACAATGTACAATAAAATGAAACAAACACAACAAAAAAAAAACGGAAAAAACGAAAAAAATAAATCCAAACAGCCTGGCGAAAACAGCAAACAAAACAAAAACGGGGCCGAAAACATCTGGCAGCTGCATTAACTTCAATTGACTGTAATGAGTGCGGACAGGACAAGAACGAGCCAACGAGAACGCCAACGAGAAGAACGAGGCACGAGGGACGAGGACGAGACCGAAAACCCTCCTAACCCTCCCAAGACTATACATACATACACTTGTCAAAACAAAATCATTTCACATCTGAACAGAATTTTTCTTTATTGAAAATAAAACTAAAAAAAATATATATTTGTATTGTTGCAAACGAACAATGCAACACAATGTGAACAGTTTTGAAGTTTGTATGCTAACTTCTTTGACAGATTATAATAATCGAAATAAGTTGAATATTAAATTAAAAGCTTCAAAATAGTACTTTTCGTTTTCCGTTCCGTTACAACTTATTTTGAACTTTACAGATATCTGTTGATCCTATTTTTAACACAACTTTAGCCTTCGCTAACTGATTTAGTATTCGAATATTATGTTGTTTGAGCGTTTGTTACTTTCGTATCTTTTGTGTTGGACTATAGTTGATTTTGATTGTTTCAAGGAATTTTAAATCGAATCAAACGAAACCATCTGAACAAAACTAAGCAAACTTAATTATTTAGAGCAATTGGATCCTTTTGATCATTTTTAATTCATAAAAGATTAATTTTTTTCTGTGCAATCTTTCTTTGTTTTCCATTTTCATTTTAATTTTTAAGTCATATTTTTTTTTTTAAGTTCAAATTCACTGGTTAAGTTAAGAGTTTTATCAAATATTTTTTGTTTAAGTGCAACTTGACTCTCTCCTCCCCCAACTGACCAACTGCACACCCCTGGCTGCAGCGTTAGGGAAGTGAGAGAGAGAGGGAGGGAGGAGGGAGAGAGGAGGGAGAGGGAGAGAGTGAGAGGGAGAGTGAGAGGGAGAGGGAGAGAGAGAGAGAGAGAGAGAGAGAGAGAGAGAGTGAGAGGGAGAGAGTGAGAGGGAGAGAGAGAGGGAGAGTGAGAGGGAGAGAGAGAGAAAGCACAATGCTCCATTTGCTGCAATTCCGTCCATAATATTTAAGTGTGTGCATTTTGTCGCTACCCGTTTTTGGCCAGCCTTTCAAATGTGTTTGATCTCCCGCTCTCTCTCTCTTTCTATCTCTCTCTCTCTGTCTTTGTTGTTGTTGCTAGCCAAAATGTATTGGCATGTTTTAATTAAACGAAATTGCTTGTATCCATTGATGGCCTAACACAAGCCAATGTTCTTCACATCTGCCTTTTTCTCTGTGTCTATCTGTGTGTGTGTGTGTTTCTTAGTTCATACTCGACGAATGTCTTTGATGCAATTTGTTGGGTTAGAAAAGCTACCAAAAACAGAACAAAAAAACCTAAAAAAGAATAGGAAACAAGGAACAAGTATCGAGGAACATGGAACTAGGCACAAGGAACTTGGAACCACGAACCAGCTATCTAATTTATGCATTCAAACATACTGTTTGTGTGTGTTTGACTTTTTGGCAGCTGCTTTTTTTTGGCTATACAGGCGCTGTGTTGATGATGATAAGATAAACTTGCCAAACAACAAGTGAGGCTTGCGTCCATCCTGACAAAAAGTGTATTGTATTGAGTACTATTGTTCCGAAAGCCAGTCTCCACTCTCTCTCTCTCTCTCTCTTTCCCCACTCACTTGCTCACTGCACTGAAAGAAAAATGTTATCTTTGAATGACGAACTTTAATATTATATTTATTATTATAACATAAAAGGGGAAGCATCATTTCCGAACTCTAAAAAATCATAATTTTTTTTCGTTTAACGTTTTGTGTGCCTTGCTTTTTGCTTAGTGTGGCTTTTTTGTTGCTGTTTTTTTTGGGTAATACCATAACAATCAAGTGAAATTACGCTAAATGACATGCTCATTACGGCTACTTGCTTGGAATTTTGGCATGCTTGGGGAACAGCAACAGCAACAACAACAATGAGGAGCCACAACAAAGCAAAAGTTATTGCCTACTTATGAGCGTCGAGCAGCTCTGATGATGATCGGCGTCTCAACAAAGTAAGCACAATGTTGCCCTCCCCCCGCCCCCCCATCCACAACTCCTCTGCCTATATTCAACATTTATTATTTGAATAATCACATACAAATAAGCGCTTGAAAAGCGTTTTACAACACTTTAACAACGCACTCTCTCGCTCACACACATTATTTCGATTATTTGCATATAAAAAGTGTTCATTATGCTGTAAAGAAAGTATTGTTAAGTGTGAGCTTTTTTTTTTAGTATAATAAATACATATACCCTGTAATGCAATGTGTGTAGGTCATGCTCAATAACTGGTTAACAGAAACGTTTCGATGTTTATGAAGCGGTTCAAATGCTTAAACTTTAAATTTGATTTGAGGAGAAGGTGGATGTCCGAATGTTTGTTACTCTTTCAAGCAAAAACTAATGAATGGATTAATTTTGCAATTATATTCTTTATACATCAGAAGCTAAACTTTTTTTTTTGGTATTCAATTAAAGCTTAAGGATATCTTCAAGTTAAGCTGCTCTTTTTTTTATTCAAAATGGTCTATCTGCTTTTTTTTTTCTTGTCTATGTCCTAAAAAGTTGTCCACTGAAATGTGTCACGCATTTTGATTTTGATTTTGATGAGCCAAGACCAAAAACAAAAAAGAAACGGAACTGAACTGAACTGAACCGTTGCTATATATATATATATATATATAAATATATATATATATTAAGTAGGGGCATACTTAAAATGGCTCTTTAAACGCTTTTATTGGCACTCAAATTGGCTACAGGCACAAACACAAACACCAAGAAAACCAAAACACAGACACAACTCAACCGTACCGAACCGTAACGAAACGAATCGTATCGAAACGAAACGAAACGGGAAACACCTAAATATTGTACATAAAGCTACTTAAATTATATTGCGACCAGCGAATCTTTAGCTCTCTCTTTAGCTTTTTTTTTGTTTTGCTTGTTGAAAGATGCTTTTGAAGTTTTTTTTGTTGGGTGTGTGTGTGTGTGTCAAGGCTACAGACACACCGCAACACCCCCCTCCCACTTATCACCACTCTCTGTGCGTTTCTTATCACTGCCCTAGTGCTAAATTCACCAGCCAAAAGAAAAAAAAAAGTAAAAGTGAAAGTGAAAGTAAAGTGTAATTAGGTTTATTTTGTGTTGCGTCTGCAAATGAAATGCCTGGCCAGGACAGGACGCAAGACGCAACACATAGCAACTGGAGACCTTGACAGTGAATGCGAGAGAGGGAGACGGAGAGTGAGAGGAAGAGAGAGAGAGCTGCTTATTATTGGGCCAAGCGTATTGCGTTGCCATAAATTTTAATAGACTTTTAACAACACAATTGCCAATTGCACAAATACAAATACAAATCAAAATCCAAACAACAACAGCAAAAATGCCATTAAAATATTGCTTAACGGCCTTTACAATAAAATGTGTGTATTTAAGTTCCAGAAACTGTTGCACAACAACAACAAATCATGCCACACCAACAAAAGAAAAACTTTACTTAAACATGCCTCACTTCACCTCATCTTCAACTTCAACTTCATCTAAGCCTCAAAGAAGAGAAATATTGAAATATATAGTTGTTGATTTAACTAGTTGTTAAATGTTGAAGCTTTAAGGTTTTGTTGTATTTGTATCTTGAAGTTAAACAACAATAATGAAATTCAGTTGTTGATTTATCTTAATGTTGAAAATGGTGAAGCTTTAAGTTATTGTTGTATTTGTATCTTGAAGTTAAACAACTGAATTGATAATTTTCGATAGACACTTTTTGTTTGCATTTGCCACACTATCTAGATCTTGGCCATTAACACTGTGTGCCCCGTTTACTCCCTTATACCTTAGTTTTTTTCGCTTCAAACTTCACTCAACATTGCCGACATTGAGTCACGCTCTGTTTCTTGCAGCTCGTAAAACCCATGCAATATATATGTGTATAAGCAGGTCTATCAGATATCGTATATACTACATGTTGAAGTTTATCGTGTTAACAAGACTTTAACACAACAACAAATAAACATTGCTAGTGCTAAACGAGTAGTTACCCTGCATATCAGACACCAAATTATATACACTTAAATAATATTCGTTCTTAACAATTTTATTAGGTTTCTTTCTAATAGATATTTTTCGCTACAAGGCATAGCAAAAAAAAGAAGAAGCAATAAGTTCTCATTCTGTTTGTGTCTGTTCAGCTGTCAACTGGTCAGTTAGGCTGTCAGTTAATGATTGGTTTGACGATTGCCTGTCGTTCTTGATTATTATCTTTCTCTCCCTCCCCCCCTCCCTGCCTTTCGTCCGTTGTGTCCATAAATATGTAAGCTTAATGGCCAAACATACAACTTAGATATTATCAGAGATTACTTACTTCGTTGCGAATGCGAAAAATCAAAGCAACAATGCCGACAGTCTTTCCATCTTATATACATATATATATATATAGATAAAATATATATGTATAAATGAAGTTGACATTATCTCTGTCAATAGTATTTGATATACTTGTTTGTGTTGTAAACGTTTATCACAATCAAAAAATGATGTTGATGAGTTGAGGCCAAAGATCTTAAGACTCTTAAAGCTGCTTGAACAAAAATTTAAAGATGGGAATCAAAACTGCAGGGTATTTAGCTTTAGTTAATCGTTGCTTCTTTCCAATTGAGTGATTTCAATTGTTTTGCGTATTTTTTCAAGTTTAAATTAAAGAGTTTGTTTAACATTTTCAATTAATGTTTTTGTATCCTGCATAATAAATTGAATTAAGTTCAGGTCGTGTTTCCTATAAATATTTAATCAAATAAAGTATTTTACTTACGTATACGCAATATTTGCATACATTATTCTGCAGTAAGAAGTTGTTGTAACGTTGTTCATGCGTATGCAATTGTTATTAGTTGCAATTCGTTGTGTCGCATTAATTATATTGTATTCATTCGATTTGCATTTTCGTGCGTATCTTTTTTTTCTTGTCTAAATCAATTATTTGAAATTTAAATGAAAGCCATATTTTGATTACACGTATGATGGAGACACCAAAGAACAAAAAAAAATGGAGGACGAAAGTATTGTTGTCATGTAAAATAATGTACGTGTTCATGTATTCGTAATGCATGAAATAATTCATTTGTTTTTTTAACCAGTTCATTGAAAATGACAAAAAAAAAGAATTTGAATCAAATTATAAAAAATAATAATCCAATATATAATAATTAAATGCAATTTATTTGATTCAACAGAAACTTTGATTAAAAACAAACTCAAAATTTTCCAAGAATCAAATAATCAAATTTGATTCAATTACAATATATATGTATAAATACAAATATCAATTTAACATGAAAATGTCTTTCAAAAAATTTAATTCAATTACAATATATATGTATTTAAACAAATATCAACTTAACATGAAGATTTCTTTCAAAGCAGTAATTTCTTAATAAAGTTTATAACAACTGAAAAACAAATGTTGTGCATTAAATACAATTATATATTTATAGAAATATATAATAAAAAATCGAGCAAGCAAAAGTTTCGAAAAAAAAAAATGAAGAAAATATAATGTACAAAAATTAATTATTCAGATTAACATGAAATAATAAAGAATCATATCGATAATAGCTTCAAATAAGCTTCCATCCACCTCCTGCGCCCCGCATCCACGCACCCGTCTTCAACAATAAATAAGGAAAAAAGGGAGATTGACTGTGTGGCAAGGAATACTTTAAGCAATGGCCAAAAACATTAGCATAAACCAGGGCTATCATTCCTAAGTGCGTTTTTGTGAATGAAGCGTTTGTTAGTTGTTGTTGTTGTTGCTTGTGTCTAGTGTTTCACCATCATTTTGCGCCACGTCGTTGCTGCTGTTGTTGTTGTTGTTACTTTTTTTATGGTATTTAGCTTTTCCTTTCCTTGGAGCCTCGACTGCTTTGGGGAATAAGGCAGGCAAAAATATCAGCTGTGGCAAAATGTTCGCTGTTCGCTCGTCTTCGTCTTCGTCCTTCGTCCTTCGTCCTTTGTCACCTTGTTTTCTCGCTAAATCACAGGTGTGTGCGCCAATAAAAAAAACGCAGGAGCATAACGTTCAAATTGAACTATTTTCGTCAAACACTGAAAGAAAAAAACATAAGCATAATATATAAAATATGCGTTTGGTTTGGTTTTTTTGGAAATAATTCTATAATGGTTTATATTATTGATGATGTTAGACGATTAAACGTAAAACTTAAGGAGCTATTCAACTATTGAAATAGTATTATATGATTGAAAAGAATACTTGGATTTAAATAGAGTTATTTATAAATAAGAAATTTTCTTTAGACACTTTACAGCATTATTAAAATGCAAACACTTTTCATGCAACAACTATAAAATTGTTACTTAAACTAACATAGTTTTTTTGTTGCGTGCATTGTCCTTTCGTAGCGTTCTAGTCCTTTCGTGCGGCGCAGTCGCTGTGAGCGTTTAAAAGCTGCGACAGGCAACAACACTTCGTACTATTTAATTTTCCGCCTCACTTGCTCACACACTCTTTCTCTCTCGCACTCTCGTCTCTCATTGTCTGCTCTCTCTTTAGCCTTGAAAGCTTTTTTGGTATAAAAGCTCGCTAGTTTCTCAATGTTATACAGCTGCATTTGTCGGCTTTGCATCAATTGTTGCTGCACTTCAGTTCCGTACAGTTGTCTTTCATCATTGAGCTGCGCTTAACTTAACTGAAATCATCAAATCAAACTCAAAGTACTTGTGTCTTCAAATTTGAAACATTATTTTTTTTGATGTGTAAAACAAACTTAAAATCGAATTGCAATGAAAAGTGCTTAAAATTTATCTTTGAATTTTGTTAAGTTTTGTAGAAAGTGCATTTGGACATGAAGCTTGAAGTTAAGATATTTTTGACAATATATCTGATCTTATAAGTTGAACCCAACCGTACGTATAAATATATTCCAAGAGTGTTTTGAAATTATATATATATATATTTTTTTTATAATTTTTAATGTATTTTATATGTAAACAAATCAGATTTATATCATTCGAACGACGATCGTTGCATGCATTTATTTCTTAAACCCTGAACATAATGAAAATGGTTTAAAATGAATATAATCGTTTTGTGGAAAAGTGTGTAACATTCAGAGGTAGCAACTTCGATCACATAAAGTATATATAGATATAGTCTTGATCAGCATTAACAGCCGAGTCCATATAGAGCTGGCTATATCGTCTGTTCTTCTGTCTGTCTGTCTGTCGGTCTGTACGATAGCAGAGTCTTTAAGAACAAGAGATTTTTTCTTTTCTTCTTGGACCTTTTCCTAAAACATAAAACATTCAAGTTTATTCAAGTACACTAGTATAAACGAACACACGTACACACACATGCAAGATAAAGATCAAAAACAAAATGTGAGAGAACGATCATTCGCACAGTTTGAAACTGTTCTACTTGCTGTTATACTCAGATGCACAACGAACATATAATGCAGTTTATTTATGATAACGGGTATTCCTCGAAATTTGCTAAGCAGCTTGAAAGAGCTTTGCCAAAAAGCTCTACATGCTCTCTGTCTCTCTCTCTCTCTTTAGCTATAACTTGCTCTCGCGCTCTCTTGCGTTCATCCTTATACTCTTACAATAAAAGGTTTTTGGGTTTTGTTATCAAATGAATAAGTCTGAAAAATGTAACCAAATCTGTTTTTGTCTGTCTGTTTATATGTTCGTTCGCTTAAAGACTTTCGGTTTGTATAAATATTTATGTTATTTTTCAAACATTCAAGAGACTCAATAACTCTGGTCGTATACTTATGGTATCGCTAACATTAAATGCTCGAATTTGTTCAACTTTAAGCTTAGAATAGAAAAGATATAGATAAAATATTGATCAGCAATGAAAAGTTCATCAAAATCGAGTGGCAAACAGCGAAGATATCGAAGTCTTAAGTTTTGGTTAAGCAGCGCAGAAATACGAATAATAAATGTAATACATAATCTTAATAGCGATCTCGACTAAAGCCTACTTACTTCGTTCTCATAGCAAAGTTGCACCGAAAGGGTATTCAAACTTTGACATGTTCAAAAGCAACTGTTTTCTCTCTCTCGTGCTTATTGTTTGTTGTTTTTGTTAGCCCGACGCTTCCTGAACATTTGAGTTCCTAGCTTTGTGTTGGCGGCTTGATTCGTCAATGCTCGGCATTCGCTTGATTCGGCTGCTGCTTCGGCTAGCGTTGCGACTGTCATTCGGCGTGTTTGTTCGTTCGGCGCTCGGCCGAACGCGAAAGTTGAGCGCACATCGCCAATGAACTGAAGCGTTTGGGTATGCAAACTCATTTTAGCTTTTGAACTCATTCAGTTCAAATTTACCATCGGATTTGTGCGGATTACAAAACTCAAACACACACTCTCACTCACACACACACACACGCATACAGTCTCTAGCGAACAAACACACTGGCACGCACGCACTCACACAAAGACCCGAAAGACGCACCAAAGTGCCAAAGCAATTTAGACACAAAACAAAAAAAAATAAACACACAAAGATTCGAGTAACGTTTAAAAAACAATACAAAAAAAATAAAAATAAAATAAATAATTAAAAAAAATTTTAGAAATTAATTAAATACAAAGGCAGCTTGAATGTGATTTTGTTGTGGAGTTTGTACATTAATTAATTAATTGTTTTTAATTGTCTTTGGTGTAAAATAAAGTAAACATTTCTTATGGTAATATTTGTAAGTAATATTTTTTTTGATAAATTCTTTTTTGGTGACACACAGTGCGTATGTGCAATAAATAAACAAGAACAACAAAGTCAACACAAAGTGTTAAAGATTAAATGCTAAAAAAAACAACAACAACAATAATCATAATAAACAATACGAAGCAGCAGCAGCAGCAGCAGCTAAACCGACGGCAACAAAAACTACAATTGTACCCAAAAAAGCAGGCAAGTCCTAAGTTGAATCCTTAAAAAACGTCTGCGGCGTGCGGCAACGGCGGCTAAGCTGCGTATGAGTAATCTACATATTCACACAACTACACACATGTACACATGTATATATATATATATATATATAGATATATGTAAATTAATGTATGTGCTATGTACAACATGCTACATCAATTTTATTCGTGTTGCCTTTTGCTTTTTATGTTTATCTCAGTCATCTTTTTCTTATCCTTGTTTCCCATTCAAAACTGTGTTCATTTGTCTGTCTTTCTGTCTGTCTGTCTGTCTGGCCCTGGTTTTTTTTTTTTGCTTTTTCCTTTGTTAGGGTTAGCGGCAAACAACAGAAATTAACAAAAGCAAAACACACACAAACAGACACACACACACACAGAGACACACACACAACTTGAGAAATTCAAGTCAAGTGTTGCGGCAAATGTTCAAGTTCCAATCTCTTAGATTCTATGTACCCAGTCCTTAGCCAAGAATTTCTTTTAACATATACACATGCACATGTATGCATATATATACGTGTATATATATGAAAGATAAAAAGTGGATTGTTTCCATAGCTACCTAATCCGAAAGCAGCAGCCTTCACTGTCCTACACATTTCGTCTACACAAAAATTGATCGTCTTTGCCTCTAGCTAAAACAAAAAGTAAGAAATATTAAATATATAAACCCAATTCTATATAGCAATCTTATGCAGTATGTTTTCTGATACACACAGATACACCGTTAGCAAGAATTATGAATGCATCATTTAAAATAGTTCATAGTTCTTGAGGCGTTTTCCTTTCCCATTAACCATTTCTGTTCATCATCTAAATGCAACTGAAGAGCACAAAAGTCAAACAAAATACGAAATAAAACCGGAAACACTTTCAGTTAAAGTATATATTTGTTATTTTATTTCATAGCTAAAAAGTGTTTTTGTAGTTTTTTGTATTTAATTGAAATTTACATGCAAGAAAGTTTTTGAAAACTTTCAAGCAATGTTCAAAAACTCCATTGAAAACTTCTGTATAAACAAAAACAAACACAAATAAACATTGAAAACTTCTGTAAAATAAAATACAAATAGTCTCTTTTTTTTATTATTCATCTCAAACCACAAATTCGTATGTAGAAAAAGACCATTTAAAAACGAAACATTTCAACTCATTTTAATGGGCTGTAAACTGAAAGCGCATCGTTTGAACAAAAACGTGACATTTTAATTATAAACAAGAAAATAAATTAAAGTAATAACAAAGCAAAAAGAGAGAAAGGTAAATGTACATTAATTTTGCTCGTATGCAATGCATGCCAGATAATAAAGTCTGGTCATGGCGACAACCAATCATATAAATAATATTATCAGGCTGCGGGTAAAAAAAAAGGTTTATTTCTCTTTTTTCTCTTTTGGTGAAGTGGAGTGAAATGTAATTTAAAATTAAGCAAAACTAATTTGTTGTGATGTCAAAATGAAAGGCAGACAAGCGTGATAATCTCTTCAATCTCTCTTTCTGTTTCTGGTTCTGGCTCTGGAGATATTTTCTGTCATTATGAGTTTCATTTCATTGCAGCTCAACTGAACTGAACTGAACTGAACTTAACTGACCTAGACTTGTGTCAAAAAATGCACACATAGTTTTAAAACTGTCCTCGTGTCTGTGTGTGTGTGTGAAATTATAATTCTTCATTAAACACTGTGTGTGTTGCGCTTATTGTTTGTTTGTTTGTTAGCTTTTGAGGTCAACACACACACACACACACACGCACACTGCGTGTCGCGTCACTGTCAAAAGCAATCAGGCAAGGCAAGGCACAGCAAGGCATGGCAAGGCAAAATGTTAAAAGGAGTAAAAGAAGGAAGGATGACGATACATACGATACGACGATAAGGTCCTGCCAGCAAGCAATCCTTTTGACGGGCATGCCATTTAATGTGCGCCTAAGTGTAGGCCATAAATTTTTTATATGCATTTTAACGCATTTCAAGTTATGATTTTGTGCACACACACACACACCAACACACACACTCAAACACACACACAGACAACACACATAAAAGTTTCATTTGTTTAATGAACATGAAAATGCATATGTATGTAGTCTATGCATTTAGCTGACAAAAGCTTTGCATTGGCTAGCCTAGAAGTATGCTACACTTATTTTGCGTTTTGCCTTCTGCCTTCAAGAAGCGTTGACTTCTTGAGTGTTTTATGTATGTATATGCATACCCTTTAAAAGCTGGCAAATGGTTAAAAGGGTTTGAGACTACCATAAATTCTTATGGTATTCAATAAAAGAAATGATATTTAAACTTGTGTGTTTTAGCTTTTTACCTAATAGTATATATAAATCAACTCAATAACCACAAATCTTTATCTATTTTTCTACAAGTCTACTTCTCTCCTGTCTCCCCATCTCTATCTAACGCGCTCTTTCAAACTGGTTGGTGGTTGGTAATGGTGGAGACGACTATTTGACGACCTTTTCATGTCACAAAAAACAGAAAGCATTTTATATCTTTGAAGAAAGATGAAGGGTTTAAATACTAATATCGAACATCATGATAAATTAGTTTAAGTAAACCAAACTATTGACTTTGTTCACAAAAACTTGTAATGCGTGATAATGCGTGAATGATTTGTGAAAATCGAAGATGCGAAACTTAAAGTTTTATGATTCAATCAGCAATTTGGATCAGCTAAGTGCCGTTGCTTCCCCATTATCTAAACTAATAAATTTTCCCCAAAGAAATTCCAAACTACAGCAGCTATAGTTTCTAGCTCACCTTTCTGCTTCAAGCTCTTTTGGTTATATATATATATCCCCTAGCCAAAGTTGTCGACAAGACAGACAGACAGACAGACAGAAAGTTGTTGGTTGTTTGGTTGTTTGGGTGAGCTGTGTGCATCTTAAGTATATGCATATACATGTCCTGATGCCCCGTTACTTTAGCACCTATAAATTTTTATGCATACATATTAAAATGGAACCGTATATATATATACATATAAATATATACATATATAAATGCCTGTCAACTGACACCATAGCGCACCATCAAGCTACTACGGGTTCAGGGTCAGGTTCGGGTTTGGGTTTGGTTGTTTTTTTTTATATGGAAGCTGAGCGAGCTGGTTGGGATAAGGATGGGGGAGACTAGTACGAGATGTGGTTTCAAGTGTCCTTGAAAATTCCACTTTACTTGCTTGCCGCTCCTGCGTCCTGCCCTTGTCCCCTGATGTCCGTGTGTCCGCTTATTCGTGTGTCCTGTCAACCAGTCGTAAAATTATGGAAATTTCCTTTCCTTTACTTTCTTTTCCTTCCCTCCACTCCCCTCCCCTCCCCTCCCCTACCTTCCCCACCCGGCTATTACACGAGAGACTACGTTTGCCAAATAAAACTATATACATATATATATATATATGAATATAATATATATATATCGCTCTTTTATCACACCAAGCAGATAAGTGAGATGTGTTGTGAGCTGATCCTAACTTTCTACCTTTTGCGTGCACTTAGCGAAACGGGAGTTGATTTGTTCTTTTACCTTCATGGATTAGAAATAACTTAAACCTTCAAAATCCGAATCATAATATCATAAAGCAAAAATGATTCTTTACAAGCAAAATATTGAACTATTCTCCTTTTTTTTCAAGTGTCATCTTGATGTCCTTTTTGTTTGTTTGTTTTTTTTTGCACCTGTCCATGTATTGCGGCTTGATAAAGTTTTTGGGTTCAAACAACAACAACAACAGCAAAAGCAATAGCAACAAAGGTTTGGAAAACATTCTAGATGCGAATCAAAAGTTTGCGGCAGTTTTCGCTTCGTTTCGTTTCATTTCGATTTTAAATAACTTTAGATATACAAACATGAAGACATATATAAAGATAGATATATAGATAGATATATATTTATATGTATATGTATAAGTCTAAGTTAGCTGCTAGGAAACGTAGTTTCTTCAGAGTTCACGATTTCTTTAAGGAAAGCACAACAAACAGACAGTTAAAAGTTACTCACAGTACAAAGCGTCGAAGGAAGGCGTCGTTAGGGTATTTGGTGGGGGCGTGGCACAATGCATCATAATATTGTGTGACTTTCTTTTTGCTCAGCTTAAAACTATGAAAGAAAAGTCCAAAATAACTTAATGAAAGGTCAAACTTATGCTAATACCTTTTACCATGACAAACTTTTGGCTAAAAAGGCTAATTCTTATTTATTAATTTTCAACATTTAACTTTTACATTTGTCTCACTTGAATAAAATTCTTGTTCTTCACACATGTATGTGTATGTGTGTGTATGTATGTTTGTGTGTGTATGTGTATGCATGTGTATGTAGAAGTGTTTTCTTTGGCACAATTGCTTCGTTGCCTACTAAATTGAAAGGTTGTGCTTGAGAAATGCTTTTAGATATCAAAAACTTGTGCTAAAGTTTCCACCACAAGTGACAGTTATATATATATATATGTATATATATATACGTGTGTGACAGGCAATGACATAATTGCATGCATTTTCTGACTGAGTGAGAGGGAGAGAGAGAGAGAGAAGGAGACCCGCTTCAAGTTAATTATATGCATCAAAAACGAAAAAAAAGAGGAAAAAACAAAGAGAGACAAGAAACAAGAACAAATGTTTGAGGAGAGGAAAGAAGAGGGTTGCCCGAGCAACATGCAAATTTCATCAGCCAACAGCAACAATACACACACATGTGTGTGTGTGTGCGTGTGTGTGTTGTGTTGTGTGTGTGTGTGTGTCAAGCGGAAAAACAAGAAAATTGTAAGCCTAGCTTAAATTAATTGATAAATTGCGTAAAAACGTTCAAAATAGGTTAAGAGCACTTAACAGCTGTGTAAAACGATATTTCAAAAGAAGCAAAAACATGCACAGAAAAAAAAGAATGAGAATGAGAAGAAGAAGTTGAAGTAAAACAGTAAGTGAGAAAGATATAAAGTTGGGAGAAAAGTAACCCATCTTAAACTTAACAATGCTTAAAATAAGACATGATAAGAATGATACTATTCCAGATACTATTGAAGAGATAATCTTGTTATTAAAACAAAATTATGTTATAATAATAATTAATACAAAATACTCACTCAAATTGCAAATCAGGCAAATCTAGTAACAAATCTAGTAGCAAATCTTTTTTTAATCCTTTCGAGCTTATAGTTTTAACATTCGCATTCAATCCGTTTGAATATTGAATGCTGTCACAGAGAGTTCAGTTCCGGAGATTTGTATGGCCATAAATGTATATTTTTTTTTTTGGTTTTGCGGGGTTAATGCTACTTATCTCTCTCACACACCCTCTCTCTCTCACACCCTATTTGTGTGTGTTTATGTTGTAAATTTATGCCTGTGTTTTATTGTTGCTGTTGTTGTTGTTTTTTTTTTTATAATGCGCGCGAAATTAGCAAAATAATAAAAATGGCGCAAAACAAGGTCGCGCATAAATAATGAGAAAACATAGCTATACAGGCCGGAAGAGAAAGAGAGAAAGAGTGAGAAAAAGAGAGAGAGAGAGAGAGAGAATGAAAGAAAGAAAGCTGAGCTCGCTTTGGTGGATCGATTGGAGCAACGTTTTGTGCACCTCTATTACGTTGCCAGTGCCACTGCTGCTGCTGCTGCTGCTGCTGCTGGGTAAGAGATTGCGGGTGCTTGCGAGGGCTTAGTAGGCATACAGTGGTGTTGGGAGGGTTGGTCGGAGGCCCCTGTGCAAAGAGTTTCCCTCATTGTTTGCGCGTATGTGTGTCAATTGTAGATTAGGCGTTCAGTTTGTTTTCCTCTTTTATATGTTGTTTTGTTTCTCTGTGTATGTGTGTGTGTGTGTGTGTGTGTGTGTGGGGCCAAGTTATGCGCCAATTAACTGCCAAGGCGCCATTGTTTGTCGAAAAAAAAAAAAAACCAGAAAAAAAATACCAATTTGGCCGCATAACAATGCTCTGAACGCGATTTCATTTTGCAACGATGAACTCTTAAAAAAAAAAAAATATATATATAAAAAATTGAGAAAAAAGAAAATTGTTGATTTGAACAACAGTTTCCCATGGGCACTTTCTCAAAAAATCATGCCCATTAAGCAATTATCTATATATATATAATGAATCTTGTTGTCAGAGAATCAACAATAAGTAATTGCAACCCATTAGAAATACGAGTGGCAAGAAGATTAGCTTAACAGCCAGGCAAACTGTTAAAGTCTATTAAAGTATACATATCTTGTAGCTTGCACAATCTAATCTTCGCAGGATGTGTAAGATCAATAATCAAGTAAGATCTGTAATAACTAAAATATATATATATACTTTAAGCCTTAAACATTTTCGATCGTGATTCTTGAACGTTATTGATGAAATTTTCACATTCGATCAATATTTGGCCACACTTTTTATAAAGATAAAACGATATTACTGCTATCGATTTTTATCGGAATCTCAAGAAGTTATGAAGAAATCGAAATAATCTAAAACTGCTTAAGAGATAATAAATTTAACTCATAAATCTTTTGATCTCAGCTTTCATAATCTCTAGGATAAACATCATTTTGACCTTATTAAATGGAATTTTTCTTACTTACTTTTCTAAAAGTTGTGTTCATAAATTTTAGCAAACACACATTGTTAATATTCGATATAATAAGATGAACTATCAAATTTGTTTGGCTTAAAACAATCAAAAAATCATTCAAAGTAACTTTAAGCTTAAACAAAGCCTATGAAGTTAGCTTTAAATATTTGATTTTTATGTTCGAAATCAACATGCTTCGAAAAAGTCTCTTTTGTCGCATTTTTCTCTTTACTTAGTTTTTTTCTGCTTAATTTTATGAAGATTTTTGCAGAAGCGCCAAATGGAAAATGGCAACTAGCAAATGGAAAATGGTATTGCGTACTTAGCGGTCTTAGCTAAGTGGCCTATACATATATATATATATATATATATATATGTTTGTATGTGAGTTTATGTGTTGGAGTGCAGAAACATATAAAAATTTAGCTCTTAATGCTAATAACTATTTCGCATTTAGCGTTGAAAGCATAACAAAAAGAAAACTTCAATTGCAACAGAAAGTATTTGATGCCAAAGCCTAAATACTCTAATAAAATATATATATATATATGTATATCATGGTCAATGTTTGTTTGTATGTATTCCTTCTTTTTCGAAGCAAGGGACTGAAACATTTTTCCGATAAGGTTTTCGTCTTCCATCTTCTTTTCGTTAAGCTTTCAATAGTTAAGTGCTATGATATCGATAGCAGAGCTTAAAAGTTAAAGTGCCAACAGCCTTTTTTCAACACTTCAGCACTAAGCTCTTAATCAGTTTACGACTGGTTGTGTTCAGACACTAGACACTAGACACTTGGTACCTTTTTGCTTTGCATAAATAACGTATACGCATAGTCAATCAGCAAATGAAAGTACTTGCGGTCTGTGTTCAACTCAAAATAAAACTCATTAAAAAACCAAAAACGATGATGATGATGAAGGCAACAGGCAACAGGCAACCGCAAAAGCACATGGACAACATGCTAAGTGTCTGTGTTAAACTCTCTTCCACACGTTGCGTTTTTCACTTTCACATCGTATCCATGCGTTGGAATGAAAATGTTAAAACATTTGGTTTCCATAAATAACGTATACGCATAGTCAATCAGCAAATTAAAGTACTTGCGGTCAGTGTAAAGCACATTAGAAACCCAAAGACGATGATGATGAAGATGGCAACAGGGGCAACAGACAACGGGCAACAGGCAACTGGAAAAGCAGAAATAAACACTCACAAAATGGACATGTAATATGCTTAGTGTGTGCGTAAAGCTCTTACTGCCACACGTTAGCTGTAAATGGCAGCCATGTTGCATTTTTCACCATTTTATAAACAAGCATATCCGTATCTATGCGTTAGTAAGCGCCTCAAATGCAAATGTTAAAACCGCATTTCCATTTGCCAGCTGTCAGCGTGCACGCTAATGGAATCCATGTGAGAGAGTGGTGAGGGTGAGGGTGAGGGAGAGAATGGGAGAGAAAGAGAGGTGAGAGAGATATGCTGTTGTTGTTTGGCATTGTTTTGTCGTACCTTCGATACGGATACTGAGAGATTGTTAGGTGGCAAAAAAGATGCCTTTGCTGTAAATCCAGTATAAATTATATACTTACCTATCCTACATGTGTGTGTGTGTGTGTGTGTTTGCGTGTGTGTGTAAAAGTATTATAAACTGAAAGAAGAGACGGCGACGCAAACAGGTGCAGCAATCAGGAAGGAACCATCCCCTTTTTCTCTTACTTACTTTTGCAGCTTGCGTGGATAGATTTTCTTAAGATTAATATTTGCTTTTTGCCATGTAAGAAAACTTCCTGTTTCAAAAACTAAATATATGCTTATGCAATCTAAGCTCAAACTAATCGAATCAAGTGCTTAAAGTTCAGAAAGTAAAGACTGAAATTGATTTAAATCTGATTTCTAATGCTCAGCTGCAGCACAAAAGCTGCATTCAAAACGCAGAAAGAGAGAGAAAGCAAAGACGAAGCTTCCTTAATTATTAAACACCTTAGCCGCAGCTGAGCAAATAGCATAAACAGAAATAGAAACACAAAAATACGAGGGGGGAACCATAAGTTCTGAGAATTACGCTGTGTTGGGGAGAGAGAGAGAGAGTGGGGGAACCTATGGAGTCGCTGTGAGGCCATCGGTTCGTCGATTTTTGTTTCACCTCCTGTAAAGTGGCAAAACGTAGACACAATTCAAGTACAAGACAGATATAGTTAGAGTCCCAAATACATATATATATAAATATATATTTATGCATGCATATATTGTTGTTGAGACTAATTCCCAGCCGAACCTAGACACCTACCAAGAGAGGAAGAGAGATTTGTGGTACTTAATTGATAATATTATCAAGGTAAACATTTCATGAGCTTAGTTTAGTTTCGTTACAGTTCAGCTACTCTATATATATATAGATGTATGTATGCATGTATATACGTGTATGTATGTAAGCAGAATGTTAACTCAAAACTGAGTTTCTAATTAATTTCATATGTGAATGCACTTGTGCCTTGTAATTATATTAAGTCTTGCTTGTGTTTGATTTCAAATGCTTTGTATGTAAATGTTTATCTTCTATTTGGCATTTGCAAATTAGTTAACGTTGTCTTCATATATAGGTTTATAAATTTGCTAGTTTAAGATATGTTTGACTGACTTTCTTATTAATAATAATCTGGTTTGTTATCTTTCATTTGCAGGTAAATACTAATTCTATGCTCTATGCAACAAATATTGGTGAGTTCAGCAATAACTAAAGTTAAATAAATAATTTAAGTGTAGAGGCTGCGAAAGTTATACATTAAGTTTGTTAAGTAACAAAACTTTAAATCAGTCTTAGCTCAGTTTAAAGAAGTTTGGGCATAAAAAGGCTTTTATGTTGAGTTCATTTATTTGGAACCTTTTTTGTTACCTTTTTCGTTGACTTTTGTTAGAAAAACTATTCCAAAGCATGGGCAGTTCAAATTTGTTTCAAATGATCGATATACCTTACAGTTTCGATATACTCAAGTGATCGAGGACGTTAAAAAACTGAAAACTTGAAAACTTTAATCGAACTCGACCAAGCAACAACGAAGTTATTAAAGACTTAAGTTTGTAGTTCAAAATTCTCGACTTGATTGCAATATATATAGAGTATATGTATCTTGCCTCATCTTCCTGTTTTGGTTGGATTTTTATCTACATATTATAACACGCGACTGTTGGCCAACAACTTTGTAACAACCCATCAACCCTACCTTTAAGCCGCCTTTCAGCAACGACGACGACGACGACAACGCACCAACGTTGGCTGGCTGACCTGCCAATTAACACTGAAACATTATCGTCCATGACCAAACACACACACACTCACACACACATATACATATTTATATTTATATAATGTTGTGTGTGTGTGTCTGTGTGTGTATCTTGGCCAGCCCAAGCACTCTGCCCAAGCGAAACGGCGGCCCAACAGACAACATCAATTAACCTTGTCGCAGCATTTCCACACGTCTTTTCCTTGCCACCCTACTTAACAACAACAACAACAACAACAACAACAGCAACAACAACACAATTTTTGTGTGGCATATGCATATATATATATGTATATATATATGTGTATAAAGTTGTTCGTTTTTCCCTGCCTTTTTTAATGCTGCTTTTAACTAGTTTAAAGTTTTTGCTTATTAGCTCTTTTCCAATGTGTTAATTAACTCAACTCATTAGAAAATTTCCACAAACTTTCAAAAGAACAGAAAGATAACGTTATTTAAATCATTAAAACTTATTTAATTGCTATTGAAAAGGAGAAATGTGATTAAAAAGTGTTAAAAGTGTAAAGTAAAAAAATGTTAACTTTTATATCAAAACAAACTTATACTCTACGTTTAGAGAAAGCTTTAAGCATTATAAAAATATATACAAAATTCGTAGTAAACACAAAATGAATCAATCAATCAAACAAACGGAAACTTTTAGTTTATATGGTGATTATTACTATTATTATTATTATATTTTTAGGCATCGTATGCTCGATTTCTGTTTTCCGTGTTTCGTGTGCCGTGTTTCATGTTCTGTATTGTTCCGTGTTCCGTGTCCTTGTTGCTCTTGTCCTTCTCCGTTCTCATTCTCTTCTCTTCATTTTGAGCAAATAAACAATCAATGTTCATTATTTATTTACATCTGTTTACGTTAGCATTTTACGTTTTTTTTTTTTCCTTTTTCTCGTTCCATCTCTTTCGTTCTTAGTGCAGCGTTTCTTTTCACGCTATTACGCACGGACATTTGGCTTGAGGCTAATGAAATTTCCGCCACGGATTGGTTACCATTAAGGATTGTAGCTTCCTTCGACAAGCGAGAGAGAGAGAGCTTAATCAACTCTCTCGTGTATGTCTTGTTGTTGTCCTCTTGCCAAGTGGGCTTAAGCCTGCAAGTTAATGAAAATGGCAAACAAACACACACACACACACACACGCACGCACGCACGCACACACACACACATAGAGATACAAATCCAATTGATTAACTAAATTCGTTAAGTATTATCCAATTGATTAACTAAATTCGTTAAGTATTAGTGACCGAAATTAAAATTAGCAAATGCGAGAGAAAAAATCACACAGAAAATTACGAAAATTCTTCTTCTTGATACAAATACTTATGCATAAAACGAGCTCAACATTAACCTTATATCATTAAATGATTTATCCCAATTAAGTTGAGTTTATTCTCGAGTAAAAACAAAACTATCCCTGCTTAATACCGTTAAACATAATATTATTGTGTTAAATACAAGAAAATGTCTTTTTCACACTTATTTATTTTTCTTAGTGAAGCTCGTTTTATTTCTATTGCATTTTGCATTAAATTTAAGCGTGTCATTTTTTACATCGGTAAATTAAAAGCATCGGCAAAGTAAAAAAAAAATATAAAAAAAAATAATTATACTTCTGCACTCTCGAAAAGCTCTTAGCAGAAATCAGAAAATCTCAATTGGATTGCGATGACGCATTAAAATTAAAATCACACACACACAAACACACACACATACACACCTCGATATACAAACGTAGGTGTTGAAATATTGCTGTTTCTAATTGAAATAAATAATGAAATTTAAACACACAATCTGCTTAACATGGCGTGTGTGTATGTGTGTATGTGAGTGTGTTTGTGTGTGTGTGTGTATGTGTGTGTGTATTTTTCCCACTGTACGCAAACATTCAGTCTACATTCATTTCATTTTTCAACGTTTTTCACATAGTTTTACGCTTTATTATTCATGCTTCATTTAAATGTCGAGAATTTGATTTATCTATACGTATATGTATATTATGCAGTTAAATCCATGGATTCTGCATTCTATGCATGTCATCGCTCAATTAGTGTCTGACAATAGCACCAAACAATACACAACACAATATACATGTGTGTGCGTGTGTGTGTGTGTGTGAGAATAGCTAAGCAAACTATTTGAATACCCTTTATTGTTTTGAAAACGTTTCTTTGTTCCTTAAAAGTTTACCTGACTGCAACAAAGGGCCCGAAAAATTTCTTGAATCGTTTCCAAAAATATGAATTTATCATGCTTAATACACTATTTGGTATCTATTCCTTAGATTGAGATTGAGATTATACTTCAAAGGTTCGATTTATTCTTAATAGAGCTCTAAACCAAATTCAATAAGACAATAAAAGTTTTATTAAAAAAAAACTTAAACAAAGCATCAAAGAGCATCGAATAATAATATAGATTAAAATTCAAGAAACTGATTGATTTATTTGATCGAAAACTTATATTATTAACTTGAAGTTCCACTGTAACTTAATTTTAGGATCTTGGAACTAGAAAATTGAACGTAAAGTGAAAAAATAAACGAACAGAAATGTTTGCGTTATTCATTTTGAATCGTTGTTTGTTGTTGACAAACAACATCAAGTAGTTGGCATACCCAATAAAAACAAATGAGCAGCATTTGCTCAAAGCTATTTAAAGCGCATTTAGCCATGGCACAAATATGCTATGCGATGTGAGTTGCTATTTGTGATATTTTCTCATATATGCAAATTATGGTCTATAATTGCATTTGTTACGCGTGTATCTATCTATGTGTGTGTGTATTCGTGTGTGTGTTGATATTATGGCTCAATTAATGCTTTTTTAATAGCTGCCGTCAACAACAAGATAAAAACAATTTGTTTATTTATTGGTATTTATGCCACCCGCCAAAAAAGCCAAAGTAAAATTTGTTTTTTTGTTTTTATTTTTAGGCTTTCCCTAATTGTACTTGCAATTTGTGAAGCAAAATAAAGCAATATGGAATATTTTATTGACTTAAAATAGGTTTTTAATTGTCATCGAACCGAGCCGAGCCGAGCCGCCTTGAAAGCAATTATCATTAAGCACCAAACGCAACAGATCTTTTTTTTGAGCTTCAAATTATAATTAATTATTAATTGATAATATTAAATCTGCCGACTTGGTATTTTTCTCTTTAATTACGAGTAATATTCAACAAGTAGCTTAAAGATTTCTCTTAGGTGATAACTCAAGATACGCTAGATATTTTATTGAATGTTCGAATAAACTTTAATCTTCGTTATCTTTTGTGTTTTCCAACCGATTTTGTTAAAGTTTGTACAGATGATCAATATTTGGTTCAAAAATGATAAAGAAAGAAACAAATTTTAAGAATCTTTAATAAAATTGTTATCAAAAGTATGCTTTTATCGAAAACGGATTGAGTTA
Organism: Scaptomyza tumidula; assembly: GCA_035044465.1. Classification (NCBI taxonomy): domain Eukaryota; kingdom Metazoa; phylum Arthropoda; class Insecta; order Diptera; family Drosophilidae; genus Scaptomyza; species Scaptomyza tumidula. Next base: position 884,113 of record JAWNNW010000130.1, read on the forward strand.
TCGATAATCGACTTTCCTATAAAAGTAATTTATGGCTTGGGAAATGCTTTTTAAACTCATTTTATCCATTTTAAATGGGTTTTGGGTATTAAAATATATATACATATATTTGTATATCATGTAATTAACAGATGCAAAACTAAAATCAAACCCTTTTTAAAGGATTACACAAACATTATACACATGTATACATATGTATTTACGTGTCCTTTATTAGCAGTTATGATATCTTTCAAACACGAAGAAGCAGCTTTAAGTGAACGTTGAATGGTTAGATTTTTAGGCCTTTTACTTTTGCTTCTTCTTCGTCATCATCATCTTCTTTTGTGTTGTTCTTGTGTGTGTGTGTGTGTGTGTGAGTTTTTTTTGGGTAAAGGAGCTAGTTATAAGCCGATAACTTGCTGTCTAAGTTGATTGATTAGTCGGGTTAAGCTTGATAAAACAGATTTTGAAGCAACAACGACCGAACGTGAAAACGTAGAGCGTGGAGCACCGAATGCATCATTTATGATTAGCTTTTGGCCCTTTTTTTTTCTATAACAACTACAACTATACACACACACACACATACACACACACTTTTGAAGTACTAGACGAAATTGTAGATGATTTTTTTTTTATTCGTACGTTTCATTTTCTTTTCATTTGTGCTGTTGGCCTTTTGTTAGATGGTTTTAGCTCACACACACACACACACCAACACAAATACACTTGTAGTGTATAAGAGAGAGAGCACGCAAAGCTTGCCTTGTATATATCCTTTGGCCCATTTTTGTTCCTGTTCCTTTTGGCTCTGCTTTTGCGTTTTTCTCTGCACTCGCTTAAGCCACAATGCAAATTGACTTGTTTCCGTTTTTTTCTTACGCTTCCACATACAATTTTTTTTGTTTTCGGTTTCTTTTTCTTCTTTTACCTGTGCTCTCTCTCTCTCTCGCTCTCTTTTTGTCCTGCTCTTTCGCATGTTTTATGTACATTGGCATAAAAAACGAATCACTTTCACCGCGCGCTCTGCGTTTCTCTCGAACATTTCTGCAATGTTCTTCATGGTGTTTCCTTCTTGAAATTGTTTCGATTTTCTTCCTTCCTTCTTCGGTTTTTCTAACTACTCATTCGCTGCGTCTTTTTTAACTACTCCTGCTTTCTTAACCTTTGTTTTTTTTTCATTTTTAGTTGAGTTTAGTTAAGATTTGTTATGAAAAGTTGAGAGTTTTCAAGGAAATAGTTTTATGTGTTTAGGTAATTAATTTTTCTTGAATTAATAACTATTATTTTTTATATTATTTTTAGAGTGTTTACACTTCGGCTTTGTCTGCCATTTTTGCCATTTGGTTTAAGTTTGCAATTTTAAGCTAATTCCTGCGCGTTTTGCGTTTGTTTTGGCTTTCTCCTCGTCGCTTTTACTTCTCCCACTCTCTCTCGGTCTCTGTCTGTCTTTTGTTACCTTTCTGTTTGGTCGCAACTAACGTTTACGGTTATACGTTCGTTCCGCAGCTGTCCTTAAATATTGCTCGATTTTGAGATTTATGTCCTGATTGTCCTGGCAACAGAATGTCTCAGTGTCTCAAAGTCAGTCTCCGTTTCCGTTCTCAGTCTCTGTCTCTGGCTCGTCCTTGTCTTTTATAAAGATTTATTATTGTTTCACTCTCCATTCCTGTCCCATTCTTTTCTCTCTCTCTCTGTCTCACTCTCTCTGTCTCACTCTCTCTTTAATTACAATATAGCATTTTGCCATTCACCATTCGGGCCGACTTGAAGCGCACTCAGAAATTGAATTTAAATGACTTTTTAATTTGCCTGCTGCTGTTGCTGCGTGTTCTACTTCTTTTTTTTTTTTTGCTCATCTCCTGCTGCTACCGTGTGTTCCTGTGTGTTGCTGACTCGATTAATTCCTTGAAATTGCATTGCATTTCATTCAGAAGACCTTTTCACCCATTCCCCCCCATCCACCCCATCACCATGTTGTCACGCCCTGCCTTACCTTGCCATAAGTCTTTAATAAACCATGCCATGTTGGCATATCAAAAGTGAACAAATGAAAATGTGGTTGTGTTCATTTTTCCTCCTCATCCTTGATCCTTCTGTCCTGAGGGTTAAATGCTTGAATATTTGCCTGGCAGCTCACACACACATCCACATACATGTTTATGACTTCTCTATTCACAAAGCTATGAATGTGAATGCCATTTTTAAATATACCCTCGATTCAAAAATATATCATTTACAGTTCAGACATTCTTAATTATGACGCTGTGAAGAATTTACATTTCCGAAACCAACTACAGGGTATTAGAAAGGTTTTTAAAAGACTTTCGATCCAATTTTTCGAAAAAGCCGATTAGTTGTTTCGCATTTTGGAAGTGGTAACAAAATACTCTTGCAAATGTCTAAAAAGCCCAGGCCTACTTACATAAGAAGTGTATATATATATATATTCGTAGATAACCTACTATATACATGTTCGTATTTCTATAGCTGTCATTTATTTCCAAGCTTCAATACCACAACAAAACAACTTAACAAATCAATAACACATAATAATAATATTAATCACAAATAAAAGGATGTTAGCTCTGATTACGCAAGCGAAAATGCCGCATCCGTGGATGCAATTGGGCAATGCTGCCGTTGTGGCACGTCTACCACTCAATTGCCTCATTCTCGAACCGCAACACTCCAACACGTCCAAATCAGAGATGGGTGGTGGTAAACGTGTGGTGGTTTCCCGAATACCACGAATGATTAAGATGCCCAACGAGAAGAAGAAGAAATCAAATGTAGAACTTGAACCTAGAGTTAAAGAAGAGTCGAAAGTTTCGATTGTTGTGCCTGAAGTTCCTGTTGTGCGCAGTACTCGAACTTCACGCTATCGCATCCAGATGACAAATCGTAATCGATTGCAGCCATCCCGTGGGTTAGACGTTGGCACGACGGCAGAATGGGAGGAGGCGGAGGCGGAGGAGGAGGAGGAAGCGGCGGCTAAGGTAAATTCCGTAACGTTTCAACAACAGATGCGTGAGAAATGCTTGACAGAACCATTGTTAGAGCTATCGTCATCGTTGATGGATCTATGCAATCCCCTCAAGAACAGTGTGGGTCGCACACAACAATTGTTGCGTTTCGAGTGCAGTGATCACAATGTGATTAATGTGCCCAAGCATATGATCAATCGCTATTCAGCCTTGATGAGCGAACGCCAAAGGGAGCCGCACTTTAGCTATAGTCGTGCCATCAAACTGGAGAAGATTAGTTCGACCGTATTTGTGCGTCTCCTACGCTATATGCAACATCATCGCAACGATAATCTAAAGCTGTTGCAAAAGCGTTTGCCAAGTGCGGCAAACGCTAAATGCCCCAACACACACACAACCTGGGATGAACATTTCCTTGGCTTGAATTTGGAGAGAGTGCTCGAAGTGCTGCTTGCTGCGAATAGTTTGGGCATTAATCCATTGGTTGAGCATGCAATGCTCTATTTTGTTGAGCTAATTGAGCAGCATTATCAGGAGGAACGCATCTGTATGCAACAGATAACCGAAACACTTGCCAAGAATGCTCAACTAATTAAAGATTGCGGCAGTATTTGGTCATTGGAATTAAAGAAGTAAAAACTAATAGTTTATTGCACTGCTTGTTCTTCTTCTCATTTCTTTACTTTGTACTTTGTGCTTGGTCATCATTATATATATATATACTCTTTTCTATGTACTTACTAATTGTCTCTTCTTCCTGTTCCTGTACACACCTTGTTGCAACACTAACAGCGAGAAAGAGAGAGAGAGAGAGAGAGAGGGAGAACTTAAAGGCTTATGACCGAAGCCCACGCAAAAGTCACTCCAACTTCGACTTCATCGAACTCATTGAAAATGACATCAAATATTTATGCGACGTGAACTTTTTAGCTAACTAAACAACTTGTCGGGTAGCTAAACTGTCTTTAAAGAACAAATCAACCCTACATTTCTAACCCCCACCCCACCCTCCATTTTTTTGTTCGCTTTCGCGGTATGGCAGATAATTGGCATATAATAGTCGTGATTAACTGTTACGCCTTCCTTCAGACACATTCAAAGGTCTATCGGCATTCGTTTCGCGAGTATTTCTCTGGAATGTGTTTTTTTTTTTTTTTTTTTGCACTAAGTAACAATTATCAAGGCGAAGTATTTGATGTGCGCATAATTGGCTGTACAACAATAACAAGTTTAAATTGCTTGGGTCAGGTAAATCACGCACTCTCGTATTCTGATACCACTTAACCTTTTGTTTTAAGCGGTTTAAGTTATTACGTTTCTTAATTGAATTTCCACTTGCTTAAGTTTTTCAACAAAGTTTGCTTTGTTTATTAAAATTGATTCAGCTAACGCTTCTTAGCACTAAACTTTGTGAAAGCTAGCTAATAAATAATATTCAATAAATATAATAATATTTAATAAATACATATTTAAGCTGAACAAAAATCAATCTTACTTATCTTAAACCTTGATGCTTTGCTTCAGCCAATCATCATATCAAAAGTCATGGGACGAGGGAATATTAAATATTGTACCTCAGGAAAATGGATATTTGTTCAAAGAAATAATTTCTTAATAAAATAAATACCAACTGAAAAAAACTTTTATGTATTAAATTTGTATTTCGATTGCTTATTTAAAAAAAATATATATAAAAAAATCGAGCAAGTAAAAGTTTCGAAAAAAGTGAAGAAAGTATGATGCACAAATATCCATTTTGCTGAGGTATTTTGCTTGCAAAGCTATCCAGTTGATATTATCTAAAACTTTTTACTTTTTCGTAAACGTAAGCTAAGGAATTTTCTACATATTTCTTAAGAATTGTTGCTAATGTTTCTGTTTTTAAGCTTGTTGCTATTTTCAGAATGTTTTTAAATAAAAATAAAGTCAACTTTCCCACAGCTCCTCAGCGTCTCTAAGGTGCAATTAAACATACTTTTTTGAGAGCGCAAACACTCACACTCACACACACACACCCACACACACATACAGAGTCACACCCCTCAAAAAAAGCTATATTACTACTCTACCATCGGATGAAGTTCAAGGACCTGGTCGTAACTAAAAATACAGAACAAAAACAGAGAGAGAGGGGAGAAAAAGAAACACAATATATAATGTACGTAACGACGTCGTCATAATGAGTTGCTAGTATGTGGCTAGGATACACACACACACACACAGACTGGATTTTTTTTTTATTTTTGTAACACGCACACCCAACTTCGAGCTAGGGAAGAGCCGTGCAGTGCAGAGAGAGAGAGAGAGGTTGTGAGAGCTGAGGATTAAGTATTGTGGCTTTTTGCTGAGTTTGCTTCGCTTTTCGGTGCGTTGGGAGTGACAAGGGAGAAGATGAGGAGGGGGTGTGTTTTTTTTTTTGGTGTTTTGCCACACACAAGTTTCTTGTGCAAGCGTTTTTTTTTCGTTTTTCGTTTTGGGTCGCGTGTGTTAACCCGCCTTAAATGTTATAAATTTATTTAGCCCGCTGAGCGCTCAGCGTCAAATCGACTTCGATTGCTTTTTGCTGTTGCCGCCTCGCAACAGGTAAGAACGCTCCTCTCTCTCTCTCCCCACCCTTATTCATGACTTCTTCTACTTCTTCTTCGGTTTGTCTGTCTGTCTGTCTGCGAAGAGTTTCATTTTGTTTGATTTCATTTCATTGCCGGCCATTGCCGTTGCTAATGAAAATCTACACGAACGAAACGAAACGAAACTTGGTAGACAACACACGCAAACATTTTTCGTTCGCTTTTCATTTTCGTCATTTACTGCAATTTAACAGTTGGTATTTGTCGTTAACGTTAATATATAGCAGCTTGCACAGCACACAACTACAACAAAATGAACATCTTCCTCCTCTTTCCACACGCTCTTTATTTTTATTTTTATTTTCTTTCCTTTTTTCCTTTTTTTGGTTGAGAGTAAAACACACGTTTGCCCATCTCATCGCATCGCATCGCATCGCAAGCAGAAAACAGAAAATGAAAACTTTACCAGGAAAATCGTCAATTGAACTGTGCTCTTGGCACCTAACAGTACTGCCACTCAGTACCCAAACCCAAACCGCCCCGTCTCGCCCCCTCCTAGACTGCTGCTGCTGCTGTATATCTCGCTCCTCTTTGGTTTTATTTTTGTTCTCAGTTCAGCTTTTTGTCATTTGATACATTTTCATTCAGAAAAGTTAAGTGCTATTCTTGTGGTTCTTGGCCTTACCCATTTTTTAAGGGCCAGGTAGGGCAGCGGGAGTGGGGGGAGTATTCCTATATCAATTTCAATATACCTAATACCACAAAAACAAACGCGAGAGAGAAAGCGAGAGGTAGTTTTTTTTTTTGATTTGTAATATCAATCAAAAAGTGATACAAAAGGAATTTTTGTATTCCCATTGCTGAATTTCGCTGATTAATTTTTCTGTGTTTGTCGTCTTTAGTATGGGATTTGACTAACATTGTAATAGTAAAGGTATTCCCACTATCGCTAAAAATAAACATAGTATTTTGAACTAGTTAAGATTGCAATGAATATATATATAAAAAGAACATTCCTACAACTGACTTAATTTTGTGGGTGTCTCACATCGAAATAAGCTTATTCAATTGTTATTCGAAACCTTTGAAATATATACTTATCGATAAGTTCTTCGATAACAATGCTATCGATATAACACACTTCAGCTTTATAAAAAGAAAATTGGAAGCAAGAAACAGGAGAAAAGATTAAGAGAGTGAATTGAAAGGAGCAATAGAAGAAATATCGATAATTATCGATCGTAGATCGAATGAAAGATAAGTTTATGGCCAGAGACAAAAGCGACTTTAGACTACTTTTGTAAAAAGGGTGCGGAATGGGATAAGATGGTACGAAGTGCATTACATATTCACCACACACACACACACACACACGCAGTCTGGGTGTGTTCTGTGTATGTTGATTGTTTGTTCACATGCTATATACAGTTGATTTGGCACAACAGCATTTGCCCAGACATTGTCTATCCGGCTTGATGAGCGATGAGGCCCGCTCATGATGATGATGATGATGATTATGATGATGAGGTTGTGAAAGAGCCAAAGGAACATTTACAGCATTCGTTTAACAGCTTTAATGCTCACTTACTTTTGTTCATGCTTTCAATTTATGGCACACAAAAAACCATTCACTCATACACACACACACACACACACACACACATTCACATAAACATACATGATTTTTAATGCGATGATGTTGCTGTCTGTCTGTCAACAACAACAACAACAACGACAACGACAAACATGAGAAAAGCATCTTGCAACAGTGCTTCTCTCTGTGCTGGACAACATAATTAAGTTTAATTGACAACCGCTGACTGTTTGATTGGCTCTCCAGTAGGGGTTCGACTGAGCGTTCGTATGTGTGTGCGTGTGTGTGTGTGTGTGTGTGTTGGGCAACCACGTGTGGCGGCCGCAGTTTATACACTGAGCGAACTAATTGCTTAAAACCAATTTGGTTTTTCATATCCGTTATGTTTTCTGTTTCGCAAAAACTTCCAAAAAAAAATACATATAAAATCTCTTAATAAAATATTCTTAAATAACACTTGCTTTGAATTGTCATTTTACTGGCTTTGTGATTTTCTCAGTGTCTATCACTATCCCTCTCTCTTCTCCTTCTCCTTGTCTTTCTCCATCTACGTCCACACACACTTTTTTGGTCTCCCGCGCATTCGTTGTCTCACTGACTTTTGTTTATTCATGAGCTTCAACAATTGTTGCTTCAGCTGCTTTCCCCCCACTCTCTCTCTCCACATTTCTTTTTGTCTGTCCGTTTCTGCCCATGACGTATACTTAACATTGTTCTTCTTGTTGCTCGACAAGTATGGTGGTGTGGGTAAGGGTGGGTGGGTGGTTTTGGCGGCAGCCCCCAAAATGTATGCAACGTTATGTTTGAGGAATGCTACATTTTGTTGCTGTTGGTTCGTTGGTTGGTTGGTTGGTTTCGGAATATTAAATGATTTTCGGTTAAATCTCAATGTTTTGCATTTTTGCAAGACAATTCCTCTCTGTCTGTCTCTGAATAAATCAATTGATTTTGTTGTGTGTGTGCGTTTGTTAAATAAAGTATTATTTACTTTTTGCATTTAATTGATATATTTATTACTGACAAACAGACAAACAGACACTACTGTGTGTGTGTTTGTGTACGCGTATGTAATTAAAAATGCTTGTGATAATTGCTTTAATTGCCACACATAAATAAATTTATGTCACACAGCTTGCGCTCGTTTGTTTTCCGCCTGTGTCGTAGTTGTCGTTGTTGTTGCTGTTGTTGCTGTTGCACATTCTGCGGTTCTGTTTCTGTTTATTGTTTCGTATTTAATTTGATTATGGCATTGGGTTAAAGCTCCAATATGTAACGGCCAATTTGATCTGAAGCTATTTGCGCAATGTTCGCCACAAAACACAGATATGTGCCCTATATATATATATACTACAATTTGAACATTTAAACGGGTTCTGGTCAGGACTCGGATCCTGTTCGGTTTCGAACTCACCAATTGCATCAAAGCCACAATCACATTCAACGTAAAAGTTAGACACAGCAGCATCAATGTTAAAAAAGATATGTCTAAATTGAAGTTTATAGCTATAGAAATGATATAATCAATACTTTTGTTTAGCTCGAAATGATATTATCGATACTTTTGTTATGTTGTTGGTTTAGGATTGTGGAGCATCTTCTAGTTTAGCTCTCTGTTAGAAAGTATTTTAAATCAAGAAAGTGTTCTTCATTATATACATAGGTAAATACAGTAAATACAAATACCGTTACTATTATCTAGTTTTCACTGTATCACCAAAAATATACAAGATCTGAGCTGAGAGTAGCTTCTCTTGGGTCCATTGTTAAGCATTTATTTAAAAGTATCTTTTGGATTAAACGTTTCGAATGACAAATTGAATAATTTAAGCCAAAGCAAAACTCTCTGCTGTGTGTGTGTGTGCTTGTTCTCCCAAAAAAAGAAGAACGAGAGAAGAAAAGACAGAAGCAAATTACATTCTAATGCCATTTCCCCTTCCTTGAAACAGAAAAGTAAAGACATTTTGATGTTTTTTTTTTGTTTTGTAGCTTTGGTGTCACTGTTATGCAAATAACAAACTCAATGGGGGCGTGTCAGGCTAAGGAAGGCGGACGGAAGCAATTTTATGGCTTAAATAGTATGTAAATCTTATAAACAAGTTTTTTAGGGGGCTAGAAATTAAAATCGTTCGTTCGTTCGTTCGCCTACAAATTGGCATTAAATATCGTTAAGTTAAATATCCTTGCCGCTGGCTTGGCCAAGGACAAAAAACCTCGGACCTAAGAAAACCAGTGTTGCCAACACACCAACACACCACTATAATGTTACTGTTTGTGTGTTGTTGCTGTTGTTGTTGTTTCTCTCCTTTACATGGAGAGAAAAGAATGACACCAAATGAACCAAATTTTTGTTATCATTTGTGAAGAATCAACGGAAAATGTTTGTTTTTGCAAGAAAATTTTGCAGTGTAGGTTTTTGTTTCTCCTTTTATAGTTCGCTATTTCAGTTTTTCTCTACCTTTCTCTCTCTCTCGCTCTCTCTATCGGTCTTTGTTTTGTTGCCTGCGGCATTGTTTCATGCTTGCCACAGGCAACAACAACAACAGCAACAACAACAAGGACAATAACAAAGGGCGACATCTGGCAATTTCGGCAAATTAGTTGCGCTGCAAAATTGACATTTATTGTTTTTAGAATTTTTACGAGCTCACGAATTCTGACACTGACAATGCAACGACAACCAACAACCAACAACCAACAACAACAACACCAACACCAAGCAAAGGTAAAATTACAAAAATCTGCTGTTGGCCAAAACCGAAAAACAAAAATCTGAAGCAGTAGCTAAAGCAAAAAAAAAAACCAGCACCAGGTGCAAATTGTTTTCACTTGCTTAAGGCAATTTAAAGAACGACCTCTTCATCTTCATGTTTCCCTTTCCTCATACCTTGCAAATGTTTCGATATTGAAGTTCATACAAGAACAAGTGGGAGTTTGTGGGCGTGGCGTTTGGGCTACAACTTACAATTTAAATGAGTTAACCATTAAACTCAGAGATTCGGTCAGGCATATATTTTGTCCGAATGATGGCCGTCCATCAACATTAACATCGAATCAACACAGAGTACGAAAAAAACAAAATAAAATGTCAATAAAATCCGATTAAATCTGTTTTAAATACGGCACTGAAAGTTCTCATTCATGCCACAAACATGCCACAGCATAATGGGTAAGTGAGAATCGCAAAAAGGAAGGTATAGAAACGGCAACAAAGATTTCTGTTTCTTTTTTTTGATGGAATGAACTTTGCATTCATTCAGGCGCACTGACAGCTGTTGCAACGAATAAATATTAAAATGAATGTAAAAGTAGCAATGTTAATATTTATAAATAAGTTTGTGTGAATACAATAATGTATGTTTATGTGATCAACTGATGATGATAATAAAGTTAAGCAGACTAAATATTTTGTTGCTTAAATGCATTAACGAAAGAGAGCAAAACAAAGCGAGTTAATAAATGGCAACAAAAAAAGGGTATATCAAAGGTTATATACAACCGTGATGTCTCAAAAATGTAGAGATTTTTTTTACAAAAAAGACTCCATGATCCCTACAATATATAAAAACGTTTATAGAGAACTTAAAGCTTACATTAATTTGAATCTTTGATATCTAATTTGGAAACGAAAACGTGCAAAGTTATTGATAGGCATAAGAAGAACTTTCAGCTGTTACATTCTACAAGATCGATATCAAGTATATCGCTTATATGCAGTAGGAAACACTCTCAATACATACTTATACTATATATATATAATATATAAGATGTTTATATGTATTGGAGACATGATTGAACATCGAGTGGGGCAGTCAGGCATGTGTAATGAGCTTTGATTTGTGCTCAAGATGTAAGATAAATGAATAAATAAATCAAATGCAAAAATACCAAAATTTCAAAAGAAGGCCCAGTCCGACGACACAGATACTCTACATACATATACACAACACACACATATGAAACTTGAATATTGGATTCAAGTAAGAAACATCAATATTTATTAGATATATATACTCAAAAGCAAAAGCACTGTTAAGAATTCTCTTTTTTTTGGCATACCCCATTTGTTATGCTTACGGGGTAAACGAACAAAAAATGTTAGTAAATTTTTGAGGTAAATTCAAATTTGATTTTTTATTTGCAAACGTTTTGCGACTCATGTCTATTTATGGCGAAGCTTTATGCAAAAGGAACCAAACACAAAAATCAACCAAAAAGAGACTGAATAAAAAACCCCTTTACTCAAAGGGTGTGTGCGTATGTATGTGTGTGTGGCGGTCGTTTTTATGATTGTCTTGAGGATTTTCGTTTTACATTTTGTATGAATTTTTAATATGCAGCTACAGAGGAACAACAACAACAACTACATCGTGTATAAATAGCAAACAGCCAAAAGCGAAAAACCGGATCGGAATCAAAATCAAAATCAGCAACAGCATCTCGCAAGAAAAACGGAGTCAAGCGGAGGGGGGAGAAACGGGGAAAAGGGAATGTTCGTAACGTAGTCAACAAAGAAAAGGCAGGCCAACAACAACAACAACAACACATACACACACACATACAAACTTACACACATAAATGGTATAAAGATAAAAAGGAATATCAAGCCAAATAAACCTTAAGGACATTGTAATATTAATTCAAACGGACATGTACACAAAAATACCAAAAAAAAAAATGCGAAAGACACAAATACACGTGTAACAAACAAACACACACACACACACACACACACAAACACGCATGTGTGTAGTTGTTGATGTGGTCTTAAGATATTATTCTTACCTTTTTTTGTCTACTTCAAGTTGCTTTCTCTTGTATATATATAAATAATATATATATAATATATATATATATACATATATGTGTACGTTTGACCTATCTTGTGTTATATATAGTAACATAATATGCTATTAAAAGATTACTCAATATTATATTAAAATCATATTACAATTCTGCAATCGTCAATCTCGTTATACTTAAAAGCCAATACATATTATCGCTTTCATTATAGTTGCAATTGCTTAAAAAAATTATTCAAAATATATATATACAGTATGTAAATATATACAATTCAACTTCAGAAGCAAATTCTGTTGTTCCTCCAGTTTTGTTGTATTTGCCTTGTGTGTTCAATTCATAGTTGTTTTTCAACTTAAAAAACAATCTCATATATTTTTGTTATCAAAGATATTTGGTTACAAATCAAATAATGAATTAAAAATAAATATTGTTTTTAATATTCTTTTATGCTTTTTTTTTTGGTAAATTGTAAACACTTCTGCAACGTTCTTATATACTATATTATTTCTACTTATATATTTTATATAAACTTTTGAATGAATGAAGTATGGTGCTTGAAAATATTTCATTATATTGAGTGCGTTTGGCATTTCTTGTTTTTTGCTTTTTTTTATCCAGTTTTTCTCTTTTTGATACGCGAGCTATTTTTTTAATTTCTCGTATTCTTCTTTATTTATTTTTCTTTTTATCTTTTGATCATTTCATCAATTTGATTGGGCAAAAAAGCAATTTGTGCAGTTTCTTATTTGCTTTCTCATTATATTATTTTGAAATAATGCATTTTTATTTTATTTATTTTGCTATTGACAAAATTGTTGTGAAATATTTGAAACAGGAAACTAAACAACAAAAATATCGACAAAAAATATTTACGGAAATATGAAAGAAATGAGATTTTTTGTTGTTGTTATTTTTATTGATAGGAGTACAACTTTAACTAGTTGTATTTGTTATACTATGGTTTTCAAATCATAAAAAGCTGCTTAAATATGATTTGAATGCAATTCTAAGCTGTTTGCTTATCGAAATGATTAAAATAAGGCCATTGTTCTATGGATTTGTGACAGATAATAATATTTTTAACTTAAGACTTCTTAAGCAGTATTTCGATCTCACTCTCTCTTTCTGTTCCTCTCACCTCTTTTAAATCTGTGTGAGTTACTTATAAGGATAACAATTTGGCATGACACTTAAACTGACCTTTCTCAAGTGCCTGACAACAAAAGACTTAAACACGGCAAACATTGTTGTGTTTCAGATACAAAGAAACATAAGGCATAAACTAATTAATTAAAAACTTCAAATGCAAAACTTAAACACACCTTTAAAGATTTCAAATCTTTCTTTGATTTATTTTTACCAATTATACTCTTGAGCAAAACATGTGTTGAATGAATCTTAAATCAGTTTGTATAAGTTTCGCGTATTAGAAACAATCGCTTTTGCAAAAAAAAAGAAAAGCCTTTACCTTTCCTTAAGGAAAAACGAACAAAAAGGCCTTATTAAATGTCTACCTGTTGTTGTTGTTGTTATTCGAACATAAGCTTCGTCAATTACCTTGTAACAGCTTTATTTTGTCTCACTTGGGAAAAGACTTTGGTTATAAATTATGTACAAATTCGAATATGAAAAAAAACCAAAATAAACACAAAATATATTTGATGACAACATATATTTTTGGATCAATCAATTGTCATTAATGTCTCAATGTTGTATACTCTTCCTAAGGGCAATATTCCTATGATAAAAGCTGTTTAGAAAAACTTGTGAAGAAGTTAAAAAGAACACACACAAAATCAGCATAGTTATTAAATGTTGATGCCTTTAACACTTTTTAAACAAATAACAAAACATAAGAACTAATATTAACGAATCTTAACGAACATTAAAGAATCTTAAAGGTTAAGCTTACTTTGGTTTCTTAGCTTTTTCGATGCATTTGTTATTTGGCTTCATTAAATTAAACGATTAATATTTTTGGTCAATGAAACAACGCAATGATGTTGCCATTTTAACTACTTTGCTTTCGGGTTCTAGTTCTGGTTTTCCTTTTATATATTTTTTGTGTTCTTTACTCTTTTTGTGTGTGTTTTGTGTTTTTGTTGGTATTGTTTTAGTCGTTGAGTGACGGCTCACAGTTGGAGTGGTGTGTAAAAAAAAAAAACAAATCTCCCGCTGTTCGCTAGCTCCACATCATTTTGTGGTACATTTAAGACCTTAACCAACTGTGTCGTACTCTTGCACTCACTTCCCCCCCCCCCCGCTCAGCGTCAATTTGGGTTGTGTTGTTGGGGGCAACGCTGCGGGCAACCAAAATCGAGTCGAGTCGAGTCGAGTTCACCCGCTGCGTTCAATCGGGCATCGCTTATTGGTGGCTTTATCTTTATCTTGAACCGTTGCTATTGTCGTTGCAATGACCCAAGATTGAAGTTGCTTGCTATTCGCTTTGGATTTCCCATCGTTGCATTTCCGCAACAACGAAAATTGCAACACACACACACACATACGTAAGTGTAGTTTGATTTTTATAAGGTTGTTTGCTTCAATGAACTTATTGGCCATTTGCAATATGTTCTTGTTAGCATTGTAGTCTAGCTATCGAACAGTTCCTCAGAGAAACGTGATATAAGGGACTTTAGCGAGCTTACAAAAGATATTGCAATATAGCAAATACCACGATAATACGATCCTCGAAAATTTTTCTTTTTTTAAAACTTTTTTAACGTTCGGTTAAGTTAACCTTTTTGTGTGTGTGTACAAGACGAATTGGTTTTTCGTGTAAGTACATTACACACACAGTATATATGTATGTGTGAGAGAGAGTGTGTGTGTGTGCGTCACTTCGTCATTTAGTCAGTGTGTCAGTTATTGCTGGTTCACAAAGAGTTGTACGCACATCATCATCATCATCATCATCATCTCAATTTGAGTTTACACGAAAAATCGCTTCATTTTGACCCAATGTTGAGGTAGTACAACCTCCTGCTGTGCATGCATCTATGTGTGTTTGTGTGTGTGTGTGAGTGTGTGTAAGCTCGTTTTTAATTGAATTGCTAAAGTTGATGTGGACACACCTACGACAAATATCCTGTATAACAGGTCCAAGATCAGAACTTAAAGCTTTTGATTTCGTTTAACTATTTTGCAATAGTTAGAAATAAGGTAGGCATAACAGAGTATCTGCTAGTCATGTACTATATTAACTAGATAGGTTTATAATTGGTTTTTTTTTGTATTATTTTCTTTATGCTCTTGATTGTTTTTAGTCAGGTTTTCTTGCTTGCAATTTTTATTCAACATCTTTCTTTGTCTCTTCTTTAATTTTTTTATTTTTTTTTGTTAATGTGGTTGTTAGCTGTTGTTGTTGCAATACTGACAATGTCGCTGTAGGACATTGTGCGTTAAAATCTGTCAACATAAATTCAATTACATTTTGCGGCACTTATTGTCGCTAGCAGCAACAACAACAAGAACAAGAAAAAGACCCAAAGAAACCGCAGCCAGGTCTTAGACCTGAGACTATTCTCTTTCCACTTTAACCTTCGTCCAATGTCTTTTTCAACATCTTTTTCGGTTTGTCGATGTCATCAGTTTACAATCACATACATATATTTTGCCTTTTCTTTACGTTTCTTTTCTTCTATATTTCTATATTTTTTCTTGTTGTTTTAGTATCTTTTTTTGTCTTTCCAAATCGCTCTGTCGCTCCAGATATTTAACCGCATTGCAGTCTTGAAGCACATTCGTTGTCTTCTCTTTCTCTCTCGCTCTCTCTCTCTCTCTCTCTTTCTCTTTCTCTCATTCCTGCTTTGGAAAAGTTAGTTCAAAATAATATTAACCAACAATTATTGATTTGGCTTATCGATTTTAATCGATACACACTAAGATACAGGTACAATCTCATTCGAATAAAAGAAATAAACTGGAAATTAAACATTTATCATTCAAGCAAACCGTGAAGAACATATTAAGCTATTAAAAATAAGTATCCTCGTTTTGGTACTAAAGTGTTTAAGGATGGCATTAAAAGAAGGATTACAAAAATCAAGATGACATAAAATGCTCCTCGACACAACCAACAAAAGCAGCATCAACCAAAAAGAAAAGGCTTCAGAAATCTGTAAAAAGAATAGAACAGAGTAGAAAAGTTGAACAAAACAAATGACTGGCAATTAAGACGACGAGCAAACGATGCAACGGAATAATTTGTAAATGAAACAAAAAAAGTTGACTTATTAAAAATTCGCTATTCAAATAAAAATAGAATCAAGAGCATTTGCTCATGAATCAATGACTGAATAAATAAACGAATGTCCGTTGTTCAGAGTTAATGCACTAGGACAGGGTATAATGCCAGATTGTAAACCGTGAGGAAGAGAGACAGAGAAAAAGAGAGGAAAAGCAGCGACCAGCGATTTTGGCATTCAAAATAGCTTTGACATATGTATATTATTGACATATGTCATTGTTGTCGTCTCTTTTTTTTTGCAGCTTAAATGAAGGTCAAGTTCATGCTAGTTTTGACTAATTTGCTGATTGCTTTCAGTCTGTCAAGTTTAACCTTTAATCATTTCAGTTCAAGTTCGAATATTGTGTTGCCTACTTATTGGGGCATAAAAAACCGAGCATGTAGTTTCGTTAAAAAAGAGAGAAAGAGTAAAGATGAATTCGATTTATGAAATGTCCTTTTAACTTTACTTGATTACCTTTCATAAACAGTTTTTGCCTCACCAGAGAGACAGACACACAGTGGGTCGTATACTTGATGCGTAACTCAAACAATTTAGAGATTTGCTGCTGCGACCCGCATTGAGAATCTGTCTGTCTATCACAAAGTTGACACTGATTGCCAATCGATAAAGGACAAATGCAAAAAGCAAAATATTTAAAAATACCTTACATACATATATATATATATATTTGTATATATGTGTGTGTGTATATACCATACCAATTATTTAACTGCCTACTCCGTGCAGCCGGACAAAACTAGTTGTTGAACTAAAAGTTCAGATGACACTTTCGAGAGAGAAATATATTTATTATTTACCTTACTTACCTTTCAACTGTCTTCTGCTCTATCTCTCTCTCTCTCTCTCTCTCTCTTGCTGTATTAAGCATTTTGCCAGGTTCATCCTCTTCACAAAAATAGGAAATTATCGAAGCGACACGCTGAAAGCGCAAAAGTTTTTAATCAGTTATGTAAATTGTCGTGTCCTCGCCAAAATCGAAACGAAGCGAAAACTTTTCCTCGAGGTGTCAAGTCGCCTTGGTGCAATATTTAATTGGCTTTTATTTAATGAACTTATATATACATATACCTATATACCTATATATATTCGATATATATACATATATGTTAATTTTTTTTTGCCATTTGTGTTTTTTTCGTTTTCGATTATTTTGTTTTTCTTTTGATCAACAAACTTTTTCCTTTTCGTTTTTTGATTTATTTATATAGGTTTATTGCGTTCACCTCTGACAAATATAAATGATATCAAAATATTTGCGACAATCAAGCAAATGCAATTTTTTAATTAAAATACCCCACCCCCCGTTTCCCGTATCACGTTCCCCGTTCCACCCGCTGTCACTTTCTCTATTTCATTGGCACTTTTATTCGCGCTTAAATTCCATCAAGTGGCGTACACTTGAGATATATTTGTTGAGACTCTTTGGCATGTTGGATTTGTACATCTTTAAGTTAAGTCCTGTAATATTATCCCATCACTCAACGCCGCGGCTGAAAGGTTATTTAAATCGCCACGCGTTTCCGCTTGACTGAATGACCCAACCACCCTCACCCTAACCCTCTCCCTTTCTCTCTGTCTTTCTCTTTCTTTCTTTCTCGCGCTCTTCGCACTTGTTCGATTGTTTTATGCGTTTTGTACGCGCCTTTGCAAAGGCGTTGCTTTGGTTCTCGCTCTCTCCTTGGCGACTCTTATGAATTATGATATCCACTTTCTTTGGCCATCTACTTCGCTAATGGATATACAGTATACAAATGTATGTATGTACGTGTATGTATGCATGTTGTTGAATCTCTGTGTCTGTGTGTGTGTGTGTCATTTGCTCTCTGTGGCTTGCTGCAACTGGCTGCTGTCAGGCTTTACTCTTTGTGCAATATGCATGACATTTGCGTGCGGTGTGGTGTGGCTGTCTCTGTGTGTTTTCGGACTCAAAAACACACACTTGCACTTAGAAAAAAAAAATATATATATATACATATATATAGGTGGCAAACCGAAGCCTAAAACAGATACAGATAATTGTTGTTTGCTTATAAAAAAAAAAACAGCGAAAGAAATAAATCAAACTAAATAAATATACAAAAAAAAAATGAGTAAAGTTTTGCTTAATATAAATCGTCTCTAGAAATGTAAGATCGATCTAGAAACCTTTAAGTTATCGTATATTGAAATTTTGCTTAACCATGACTTAAATAATTGATCTAAGTTTAATATATACATATACATATTCAATTCGTTGATAAATCTTTGCTTTCTGCAAAGAGACTTCCATTGTCATATAGATATTTTTGTCTCAGTGTAAGCACTTGCACACACTTTTGTCCTACCATTAATTGTATGGACCGAAGAGGCAGACAAGAGCTTGGGAAGAGTACAGAGAGTAAAGCAGTCAGAGCAGGTAAGCTGGTAAGCAGCTGCTATAACTCAACGACATTTCATTAGACCATTAACTGTCAACTGCACGGAACACAGAACACAGAATACAACACAAGTCCAGGGACACCTGAGTGCTCAGAGAGAGAGAGACAGAGAGAGCGAAAGAGATAGCTATTCAATCTCCCAACCAATCTCGCACACACTTAGCTGCTTCTTGAGTGGTCTCACAGCAGCAGTCCAGTCCAGAGTCCAGTTCGTGGGTAGTTTCCAGTTTTTGGTAGTTGAATGTAGTGTGGCCAAAAAAATAAAAAGAAAAACACATGATTAATAGTTGAGCTGTCGGAATTTTAGATTTGAGTTAAACCCGTATGTTTCTACCCTCCACCCGAGAAATTTGTATTATTCGTAACGTATAAATTATGAAAGGGTCCCCGGATGAGTTGTGTCCAACATTTTTAAGCGCATGCAATATGAAAACAATTTTTGAAAGTGTTTCTAAGAGTTGCAAACAACGAAAAACTACATTTGTTTAAAGTGTTGCGAAAGTTAGCTTAGTTTCTTGAGGAGGAGATTATAAAAACTGTGTATCTGCTCAACCCACAAACGTTTTTTCAGTGTTGCACAGTAACCGAATAAGTAGACAACAGAAACCGAATTAAGCAAATTCAAGCACTTGAGTTGGGGGGGGACTCAAACAATCAAACCAACTACTATGCAATTACAATTACACATACATGTTGTGCATGTGTGTGTGTGTGTGTGACTGTAACCACGTTGTAAAACAGTTGCAAACTGTCAAATTGGCTGACAGCAGCAGATGCAAAGTATGGTAAGTCACTCAAAGTAGCCTATATGGCTGCCGTTCCGTATAACAAACTGGTTATGGGCTCTCAAACACCACAAAAAAACACACACACACATCAAACACACGCACAGTGAGTGTGAGTCTGTCAAGGAAATAGTTTGCGTTTGATAACTTGGTTTGCTTTTTGGCCTACAACTTGCCCACTTGCCTTACTTTGTGGTGTGTCTGGGTGTGTGTGTGTGTGTGTTTGCAAGTGTGTTTGTGACTTTTGATTAGGCCGAATGTTTGCATTGCGGTCACAAACGGTACTCTTGGTTTTTGCTCATCGGTTTGCCTTGGTCGTCCTTGGTCCTTGGGCAAATACATTTACTGCCTCTGTCTTCCTCTTCATTATTATTCTTTATCTTCTGTTGCTGAAGGACAAATTGCTACGACTAGCCACATGCCACACGCCACACGCACAGCTACTATTTGTACTTACTCTACTCAAATGAATATAAAAATTTTACCGATTGATCGAGGTTCAAATAATCCAAAGATCTAAAATGTTTAAGAACATTATCTTTTGAAAAGACAATTGCTTTTGTTTGTTACAACTTTAAAGACTATCGAAGCTTTGTGTGTGTGTGTTATGTTTTTTTATACTTTTATTTCCTTTTGTTTTTGGTTGGCAAATATTGTCTTTATATTGCAAGGCAGCAGTTTCAAATTTATTGTTATTATTTATATATATATATATATATATTTCTTTTTTTGGTTTTGTCAACTGTTATTTTTGTTTGTTTGTTCGTTTGCGGTCTTCTACTTCTTCTTCTTCTTCTCCATTTTGTCGTTGTTGTTGTTTATCTTTCGGACATTTCATTTGAGTCAGAGGCTATCATCATTTGTTTTGTCACGTTGACACGTTGACCACGTAACATCTGGGTCTTTCTGTCGCTCTGTCTTCTTCAACCTTCCCCCCTCCGCCACCATTCGTTTCCGTGTTGTATTGTGTAGTATTTATCAACACTAAGCAAACCTGCTTCCCTTTTTTTCGGTCTGTTTGATTAATTTTCGTTATATTTAATTGAATGTTTAGTTTGGGACTTCAATTTTTTGGGGCATTTAAAGCTGAGTAGGATTAACACAAAAGGACAATGTCTGTGTGTGTGTGTGTGTTTGTTGTGCTGACAGTGTTGAAAAATATTGTGTGTTTAGGATTAAAAACACGAGAAATGACCGAGAAATGAGAGCGAGAGAGAGAGACATATAATTAAGTCTGAAATTTTATGCAATTGCAATTGCATTTTGATTGGACATACTTGAAAAACTTTGACCACACAAAAGTTATATGAGCATACACACACACACACACATACAAATGTCGAGTGACGAAATTTTATATACACAAACACACATATGTACATATACGTATACGTATACATTAATACGGCAGGCAACTAGCGGAAATTGGACACTGGCCTAAACATACCGGAACTATTGCTGCTAATTGCGTGTTCCACACAGTTGTTTTTGTTTTTGTTGTTGTTGTTGTTAGTGTTAATTAGCAACGTTCACGACATTGCTGACTGGTTTGTATGGAACTGGGAATTGAAGCTCTGTTATTTATGTGGGTGTGTGCTTGTGTGTGTGTATGTGTGTGTTTGGGCTTAAGAGTGTTAATTTCCATGTGGAGCTGCTGCTGCTCCTGCGGCTCCTGCGGCTCGTCCTGTGTTGCTTTTGGCTTACCAGCGACTTATTTATAGATTGTCAGGGATTGTGTCCCAGCCACCCAGAAACCTAGTGCGTACACACACTTCTCTCTCTCTCTCTCCCATGACATTGCGTGGGAAAATCCTTTCGCCACGTAATTTACATACACAAACACACACACACACACAGACACTTACCTAGTTATACAAGGGTCAAAACAACAAAAAGAATACAAAAAAATAAATAAGAGAAGAGCAGAGAGAAACAGATGAAGCTAAACTAACTAATGCGTCGGGATGTTTGGTGAAAAATGTATACATGTGTGTGCGTATGTGTGTGGCAAAT
This sequence comes from Scaptomyza tumidula, assembly GCA_035044465.1. NCBI lineage: Eukaryota > Metazoa > Arthropoda > Insecta > Diptera > Drosophilidae > Scaptomyza > Scaptomyza tumidula. The sequence continues at coordinate 905,511 of JAWNNW010000130.1, forward strand.
GGAAAATATGTGTCCTGACAAATGCGATAAAATCACACAAAAGAGAGAGAGAGAGAGAGAGAGAGAGAGTGGGAGTGGGAGTGAGATGGGAAGAAGATGAGCACTTTTGATTTATCACCTTAATAAGCGACAAAAGGATCCTGTGGGTAACATTATTTACAACTAGCTGAGAATGATGAATGATGCATACACACACACGCACACGCACACACTGTCAAAGAACAACATACAGGTGCGACAGGTGGACCCACACACACACACACACACACACATTGCGAGACAGGCAGACAGACAAGCAAAGCAAAGCAAAGCAAAGCTAACAAAGCCAAAAAGAATATGTCAAGACACAACACAACACACACACACACATACACTAATACATAAGCAAACTTGCACACACACACACACACACTACCAATGGCATCATCAGCAGCACTTTATTGACATAAAATAGAAATTAAAAACCCATACACACACACAGACACACACACACACACTGAAAGCGTCGTGTTGTATCTGTGTGAAAAATCAGTTGCTGAATTTACTTCAATTTTTGGGGCGAGCGTCGTTTGCCATCTCCGTGCTTAACATCCTGTATGCCAACCTTACTTCCCGGCGCCATCACCAACCTCCCCCCCCCCTCGATCCAACCAACCGCTTTATATCCTTACCTCACCCCTTCCGGCCACCCTGTAACCCTAGCTCATATCCTGCCTGGTTGGTTTTTCTTAAGCTTTCATTTGCCTCGTCCGTCCGCTTTAAACTGTGTTTATTTTACACAGTTCGTTGGCTTTGCTTTTAAACGCTCTCTTTCCTGTTTCGCTTCCTCCCTCTCTCTCTCTCTCTCTCCCTCCGTCTCCTTCTTTGCAATCGCTCTCCATTTGGATTTTGGAGTGTTGTTTGCGCTCAGTTTGATTGAACACCCAAAATGTCTCTTCTGTCAAAGCATCAGGACAGCACTAACACGAAAGTCCAGTGTTGATAAATACCAAATAAATATTACAAAAATAGAAACAAACTTTTGCATTGTTGAATAACATAAAGAAGCAGACATTAAACTTAATTTAACAAATTGAGTTTTAGAAATAAACAAATTTCAAATCGAATACTTGAAGATTTTAACTTTTAACTACAGAATGAGAGTGGGAAAGAGAGAGAGAGAGGGGGAAGAGAATAAAAAATTCTTCAATAAATAATCATCTTAACCCATTATCAAATCATTCGCACAACTTATTTTCGACTCATCGCTCTCTCTCTCTCTCTCTCTCTCTCTCTCTCTCTCTCTCTCTTTCTATCTCTATCTCTTTCTATCTCTCTCTCACACTCTCTCTCTCTATCTCTCTCTATCTCTATCTCTCTCTCTCTCTCTCTCTCTCTTTATCTCTCTCTCTATATCGCTCTTTCTCTCTTTATCTCTCTCTCTATATCGCTCTCCTTCTCTTTCAATCTCTCTCTCTTTCTCTCTCTCTCTCTCTATCTCTATCTCTCTCTGTCTATCTCTCCCTTTCTATCTCTCTCTCTTTCTTTCTCTCTCTCTTCTCTCTCTCTCTCTCTCTTTATCCCTCTCATTCTCTCTGTTTCTGTGCTTTATATGCATAGACTTCTGCTTCTTGTTCTTAAGCTACATTTTGAGCACTCATACGCATACATATATGTATAGCACTAACTGTGTTAACAATTGGCCGAAAAGCATAAACCAAGAAGAAGAAGAAGATGAAACTGAATTAGCACTTAATTATATGCACTGAACGAAAGAAAGCATAGGAAAAGAATAAAAATAAATAAATAAGAATGAAATCGTTCTAAATGTAGCCAAACCAAACCAGAACAAAACAGAGAATGACTGACTGAGAGAGTGAGAATGAGAGAGAGACAGGTAGAAAGGATGCGAGGCGGCTGTTAAGCGATTTCCGTTTAGCGATTGAATATTTTTGCACAATGTATTTGTATGCCTTACTGTGTGTATGTATGCTGTGTGTGTGTATGTGTGTGTGTGTTTGTGTGTTGTGCGTGAGTGTCTGGCATATATTTCTATTTAAAGCAAATGCACAATGCAACCCAACAACATCGACACACACAAACGAGCTAGCTGCAGCAAACGGTTGTAAAAAGAAATAAACAGCTAAGGGTGCTTGGTATTAAAAACATACACGACGTAGCGATACCCTTTAACCAGCGTTTGAGAAATATGACACAAGAAAAGTGTTTAAAACTAAATCTTGATACTTATTTCTTCATGTAGCTCCCTTGAACTTACGGTATTGTGTTCGTGTCTGAGAATCTCAAATCGATATTTATCGGTATACTTGTCTTGTTTGTTTACAACTAACATTAAGACTTTTTCTTTAAGTTAGCATTGAATATGTTAATCAAGCCATTTTATTAAGCTCTCAAAAGTGAAAATATTTGACAATTAAGCTCTTTGATCGATATTTATCGATATACTCAACTACGTTCGTTAATATCTTTTATTTGACAATTAATCTCTTTGATCGATATTTATCGATATACTTAACTTCGTTTGTAAAAATCTTTTATTTGACAATTTGACTCTTTGATTGATATTTATCGATATACTTAACTTCGTTCGTTAATATCTTTTGGATATTCTATTTGTAATCCCTGACTCTAGCCTTCCTACTATATATACCTGTCTTTTTTCAAGATATTTTTTAATGGCTACAGGGTATAGCACAAGCCAAAGTAAAATTCACGCACACACACACACACAATACACACACAAGCAGCTGGCAAATAAAACGTTTCCAACCGCACGCCATTTTCATGTTGCATCCTGCCATTACAAACACACACACACACACACACACACACACCCAAATACATTTGCACACACAGAGTGAGAATGAAAAAGAGAGAGAGAGAGGGAGAGAGAGAGAGAGAGAGGGAGAGAGATAGAGAGGGAATGAGAGTAGCCGGTTTCACGGTTTTCTCTGTCCGCATATGCAAAACTGCTCGTTTATTCAACAACATAAACATTGTTGTGCACATAAATTTATACAAAGTTCTAGTTTACATACCAACCAACACATACACACTCACACACACACACACTTATACATACACACGCACACTGGGCTTGGCACAGTTAAACGGGCCGAATCGATATTCATATCAACCGCAAAATGTGTGTCGCCACCGCTGCCACAGCCGCCGTTGCTGCCGTTGCCACCGCTTGTTGCAGCATTTCAACTTTTTGTTCTCTTCTTTCTGTTTGTTTTTTGTGTGTGTGTATGTGTGTGTGTGTTTCTTTTTTTTAATTCATTTATTTACAAGCAATATTATACATTAATATACATATATATATATACGTGTATGTAGGTGAGATATTGGTGACTAAGTTTAAGGCAGGCGAAACATGGCATTCATTCGTTGTTGTTCATTCATGCCACTCCGAATATTCCGCTCCGCTTCTTACGCAGTTCACGGTTATGACCGAAACAACAAAGCAAAGGCGCTTAACGCTTCCCATATATCCTATTCGATCCGACAGCCGAAATACCTCGCCAGATCAACCCGTTGCCCGATGAAACACAACCTGAACGAACACGAGGGTGTGCGTGTGTGCGTGTGTGAGTTGTGTGCTTTCTTTGTTGTTAATAACTATCCTTAAATCGAGCATTTTAATTTGTTAGGGAAACTTTTACAATCAAAACTTTTTAATAGTCTTTAAATAATTAAATAGCAAAAAAAAAAACCGAATACCAACTAAATTGATTCATTATGCATTTAAAATTGTTATCTTTCTCTCTCTATCTCTCTCTCTCTCTGTTTTCTTCTTCTATCTTGCACTCTTAAATCTTTACGCTTAGCGAAACACAGAAAAGGTTTAAATATTAGATTAAGAGTTAATGAAAGTTGCAATCAGTTTTTCCTTCTTTTTTTTGTATGTTGTTGTTTGGGTTTATATGTGGGTGCTATGCCACTACCTTGTACCCTTTCCTTTCCTTTCCTTTCCCCTCGCTTTCTCTACGTAAAAGTAGGCTGCATAGCTATGCTGATGCATTTAAAGCACCTGCACACACATTGTCAGGGCCGACACGCCCATTTTGTGCATAAATCAGTACCATATATATATATACAATATGTACGCCATACTTGTAATTTGTCAATCAGGCAGTCAGTGCAGTCCGGGCCGTCAGTCTGTCAAGCTGCCACGCCCACAAGTGGCCCTTATACTTTCGTTCTAAGTTACTTTATTCAACACATTGTTCATTCATTTGCAGCTTGTCTCGTTCCTATTCATTATTTCGGCTCTTACATACATACATACATGCATACGTACATACATACATACATACATGCATACATACGTACATACACATTTGTGTGTAAGCAAGCATTTTGTCGTTTGTACGTAATCTATCAAGCATACGCACTGTTGACAGTACGTAACTTCTATGGAAGCTAAATTACGTAAAAGATTTTATTTAAGATTCTTTATTTGCATTATTATTTATTTGTATGCACATAATGCACATTCAAACATTGTTTTTAGATCAAAAATAAAGAAGAGAAGAAGCAAAGAAATCATTAATTAATTTTTGATATTCATTTTGATGTTTTTGACCTTTAGCTTAGCTTTGGTTTTTTCTTTTTTGTCCAGAAACATTCATTTGGGTTTTTTTCGCCAGCCTTTTTCTTTCATTTTTCGGTACGTAAATAAATAAAATGGCGAACAACAACAAACAACAACTTGGCAGGCACCCAAAAATTTCCGATTGTTGTTGTTGTTGTTGTTGTTACCATTCAACAGTTGGCTACATTCGTTGAGGTTGGTCGGATTGCCAGCCCAGCCCAGCCCAACCGAGCCTAGCTGGGGGGAGGGAAAAAAAAACCGTGTTTTATTTTGGCTTGCGGGAATGTTGTTGGCTGTTGTTGTTGTTGGCCTGTTGGTATGTTTTGGATACGAAGCCGCATTTATGCGTCCTTCGCGGTTTTTGTTTGCGTTTGCGTTTTGTCAGCCAGATGACAGCAAGCGACAACAACAACAACAGCAACGCCACCTGCGGCTTCATATTGACACTTTTACAACAGCCCAAACAAGCCCCAAAGCCTCTCTCTCTCTCTCCCCCTCTTTTTATATAAATACACGAAAAAACATGTACATATGGTTTGTGTTGCAGTGAATCAAGCTATTTTACAACGCAACTTATATATATATATATATATATATATACCATATTTCACTACGGAAATGTCAATAAGCCAAATGTTTGTAATCAAAAATGGTTTTTTTTTCTTCTTCACGATGTGTTTCTTAATCGTTTTTATTTGTTTACGACAGCAAAAAGTCGCAAACCTCATACTCAACTCAACATTAAGCACATTCCGAACCCCACCCCACCGCTTTTATCTATACATTCATCTATCTATCTATCTGTGTCTGTGTTTGAGTGTCATTCACATATATATACATATATTTTTTTTCTTTGCGTTGGCCAGTTGACTGCCTGAAAGCGTTTGGATGCCAAACGACTGAACAGGACAGTATAAGAAATGAGGAAAAAATGTACGTTACTCTGCTCATTCTTTGACATTTTTTCATCGTCGTCGTCGTCGTCGTCGTCTACTGCGAATATGCCACGTTAAATGCTTGCAATGCGTTTGGAATTTCAAGCCAATCGTGATATTTGCTCTACTTGAATAGTTGATGAAAGTTGTTTGAAAAAAAAAAGTAAAGTAGAGCTGGGAAATGGAAATGGAGTGGCGAGTGGCAAAGAACCTAATGAAATAATTCCAATTTGATTGAATTCGAGCTTCAGACAAACCAAACAAATACATTTGTTGGGGGTATTCCAGCAAGTGCAAATTATGGACACATTAACAATACTTTTAATAATTGATTGTTAAGTTTTCAACTTCCTTGACCATTCTATATTTGAAGATTCTATTGTATATAAAGCCAAATCTCCTCAACTCTTTAGTTGGGATAGTTAATGTTATACTGTTTCATTAAAGTATGCCATAACTTTTGAAGTTTTATTGTGCTTTGCTTAACTGTAGGGTATGTTTTTGGTTGTGTACAGACTCTTGCATTGACTCGTACTAATATTTGCAGTGGCCTGTGTAAATTCTTGTGCACACCATGCACCATGTGGCATACAGCTTTGCCGCTGTCGCTTTGTCTTGTCAGCACTGCAAGCTGCTTGCAAATATGACAAACGAACAGAAAACAAACGAACAGAGCAAAAGGTTGGCTTGGAGATGGGTTTATCTAGAGAGACCATAGACTGGCATGTGTGTGTTTGTGTGTGTGTGTGTGTGTGCTGCACTTAACGTAGTGATGCCGCAGGGAAGTTACTGTTTGACATTTGCTGTCTTTGTCAACGTCGTCGGCATTTGTTACTGTTTGTTGTTGTTGTTGTCTGCTGCTGAAATAGAAAATATGAAAGTCGAATGAAAGAAATAAACAAGTTTTAAAACGAATTCAACTCAATACTGAATAAGTTAATCAATAATTGAAACTCTTATTATTCATTCCACAGAGTATTTTACATTCGGTTTAAAGCGATTTTCTGTGTTTTATTTTTTAAAGTATTTTTGTTGTTATTGCTGTTTGGCGTTCATGGTAACAGCCAGCTTTATCTTTGTACAGCTCCTCAACAGAGAGAGAGAGAGAGAGAGAGAAAGAGAGACAGAGAGGGAGAGAGCCTTTGGCTAGCTGAAACCTTTGTCTTCAGTGGCCCGTTGGGTCATGCATACATTCATGAATTATATTCAAACATTCACACACACACACACAAATGCATACATACATACATAAATGAATACGTTTGTATGTGAGTTAAGCAAGCATAACACCAACAAAAAAACCAGTGTTGTGAAAAAGTATTAATATTTTAGTTACTTTTTATTTATGTCGATGTGCATATGCAATAAAATAAATAAATAAACTAAATATGCTTTTATGGTATGTGAAATATATTCTTAATATTACATTCAAATAAATAAATCAAATCAATGTATATATAGTAAAGTTGATATATTTCACAATATAATACCGATTTGAGACTAATTCGTTGTTCTATTTTTTTTTTTTGCACAATTACAGTGAGAAACCAACAATCAACACTGGCAACAACAATTAACAAAACGGAAGCGGCAGTCAGGCCAAAAGGCAGAAGAAGTGAAGAGGGCGAAGAGGGAGAAGAACAAAGTGTCTAAAGAAGCTGTAAAGTAGAGTCAGAATCTCGCCGGACAATAAGAAGCAGAAAAAGTTCTGAGTCGACAAAAAACAAAAAAAAAACAAAAGCAAAAAACAATGCAAATTAAAATATAATAAAATGTAAAACACAACAGCAACAACAACAACAACAGTAGCAGCTCAAAAGAAACAGAGAGAAACAGAGAGAGAGAGAGAGAGTGAGAGAGCAGGAGGTGGTGAAGAAAGTGTGAGGGAGCGAGAGAGAGAGAGAGAGAGAGAGAGAGCGGGAGATGTGGCATGCAAATGAGAAAGCAGCTCGCGAAGTGGCGGCAACTTTTCCACTGAATTGATTTGGGGCACACGGAGAACAACAACAGCAACAACACCAACAACAACGACAACGATTCCTTCTTCTTGAAAAAAGATAGAAGGATACAAGAAGATGGTGTAGATAGCAAAAGCAATTTGCATAATAACTTTGCAGCTGGATAACGCAACGCAACGCAACATTAGCAACAAATTGTGCGCCAAAAAAATATTACAATTACACTTGCAACACAATTATTCATGCAACATTAACAACAACAGCAACCAAAAACAAAATACACTGAACAAAATTGTTTTCTAGTTTTTGCTTTCCTTTAATTTCTTTACAAAATCTTTCGAAAACACACACAAAAAAACAGAAAACAAAACAGTAAGCAAAAGAAGCAACAACAACAATATTAATAATAATAATAATAATAAAAAATATAACAAAAAGGCGGCCGGTTAAATCTTTTGCCTATAAATGTACCAGGACAACAGCTGCAGCAGCGGTAGTCGACGTGGCAGCGCAGCAGCAGCAGCAACAAAAACAGCAGCAGCAGCAGCAGGAGCAGGCAATGAGACAACAGCAGCAACAGCAGCAACGACAAAGACGGATGCATTAACCATAATAACAACAACAACAACAACAATAACAACAACAGCCGATGCGCAATCAACAACAACAACAGTGATTACAACAGCAGCAGCAGCAGCCGCAACAGCCATAGAAACAGCAACAACAACACCAACAGCACCACCACCAGCAGCAGCAATCGACAGCAACGTTGACGACAACGATATATATGCAGATGCCGCTAATGTTGCTGATGTCGCTGATGTCGCTGTTGACGATGCCGTCAATGTAATCGATGAGGACGCGAGAGAAGAGTCAAATCTAGATCTAGATATTGAGCATTGTCGCAGTGCCCGTTTGCCCACCTCTCACAGCAGCAACAGTTGCTGCGGACATGTTGCACAGCAGCAACAGCAACAGCAGCAACTACAACAGCAATTGAACGCTGATGCTCGACTCTTGCACGATATTGGCTATATTGCATCGAGGGTACGTTGCCTGGGCAAATATTATTCCAATTTCCATTTGACAAATCCGTACAGTGTGCAACGGCAGCGGCGACAGCTGAAGGAGATTGTTCTCAGGCATTCGATATTTGAACCGGGACGAGAACGTGAGCGAGCACAGCTGCTGGCCGCGGCAGCGGCAGCAGTTGTTGGTGGTGGTGGTGGTTCAACACCAGCAACAGCAACAGCAGCAGCAGCAACTGTCGGTACAACTGTTGCAATACTTAGTCGCAGCAGCAGCTTTGAACCGGAACTTGAACGAGATCAAAACGTATTCGCCGACAACGAGTTGTTGGATGATATAGAGGAGTTCGCTGCTAAAGTGACAACAACAGCAACAGCAACGACAACAACAACAACAACAACTGTGCGACGCAAGTCGTCAAGTAGTACAGTTAGCGCTGCATCGACTAGTGCATCGACAAGTTCGTGTGCGACCGCCTCAGTAGTAACGGCAGCCAAGCCCATAACACTGCTCGAGGAATTGCTCATACAGTTTTACGAGGAACACGAACAGGAACAGAATCCGGAACAGCAACTGATTGTAATACGTTGTCGTCGCATTGCAGGTCGCAACGATCGGCATCAGTATCAGCAACAGCAACAGCAACACAATTTGCACAATCTAAACAATCTGAACAACAACAATCTAAACGACAACAACAACCACAATCGAAGCAGAGCTAGCATAACCACCACCAACTCGAACACAAACTCGAACAACAATAGCCACAGCCAAATAACGTACAACAGCAACATTAGCAACAGCAGCAACAGTAGCATTTTGAGCAACGGTCATTCCTTATCCATGTCCACATCCATGTCGAATATGATGGAAACGGCAACAGCTGCTGCTGCCGCCGCCGCCACAGCAGCAGATATTGCTGCCACAAGCAGCAGCAGCAACACTAGTCAGCAACAGCAACAGCAGCAGACACGATCATATTTACATACGGATATGGATAATCCGCGTCGTCGTCGTGCCAGCGACTGTACAAGCACACAAATGCATTGCATCACGCTTAAGAACAACAATTGTGCGGCTTTGGCGGCAACAGCCGGTGGCAAGATGCATCGCGGCAGCTGCGGTGCATCCGGTGAACATTTGTTAGCCGCCAATTCGATTGCCAATCGTTCGACGATCATTTTAAGCAAATCCTGCAGCAATGTTGATGGCGATATCAGTGCTGCTGTCGGTGCTGGTCTACTCTCGGCCAATTTTAGCAACAATAAGTTGCGTGCCAGTGCCACAGATATTGAGAGTAACTCGCTTAACGGCACCCTTAACACCACCACCGGCATCACCGGCAACAGGGATGCAACTGCAACAGCAACAACGACAGAAATTGCTAATGCAAATACAACAAATGCAAATACTACAGATGCAGCATCAGCAACAGCAACAGCAGCAACAGCAGCAGCAGCAGCAGCGGCAGCAACAGCAGCAGCTGTTGCTTCAAATAATGGCAACAATGAATACAGCATTCTACAATTGAATAATACGATCATTCAATGTCATTTCAATGACGATGATTTTCGCGCCCTTGTCAAGGATCTCAAGCGCAAGGTTGAGTACACGGAGCGCATGAATTGGCTATGTAAGTGTTACATCATTTTTCTAACATTCTCTATAGTATATCAAATCACATTCGTGAGTTTTCTTCTATCTCATTCTATTCCTACAATTCTTCGATACAACTGAATACGTAATAATATTTCACCAATGCTGCTAGATTTCCTGACAAACTTGGATTCAGCAAAGTTTTGATGCGTAAATGCCTCAAATGAGTCGTAAGCGAAAGCAAGAAGAAGTTCTTTTTTGCTTTTTGCAAATGCAAAATTGTACAATAGAAAATGGAAAATTAGAATGAAATGTAAAATGCTCTTTTCACACACAATTGCTGAAGGGTTCGCTCCACTCCGCACCGCTCCATCCATTTGTCGTTTATCCGTTTTATTCACATTCACATTCGCATTCGCATTTGAATTTGTTTTGGTTCGCTGCATTCACTGACCTCGACAACGCGGACACAGTTTAGCTCAACTTTTCCGCTTAACTTTGTGAAATTTGAACGTGAATAAAGAAAAAGAACTTAATAAAATACCCACAAGTTGACAAGTTTAAAATGAAAATTAAGCCAAAGATAGAAACAATCAAAATGAACATTATAATATTCTTAAATCATTTCTCTAAAAATTGATTTAATTTTAAAACTTATATGCAGAGTTTATCAATTATATTTGCTTTTGTTAAACAAGACAAGTTGATATATATAATTATTATAAAGTTGAATACAAATATCTTAAACCCTTTTCAAACATACACTCTCTTCGTCTCTCTCTCTCTCTCTCTCTTGCCCTCTCTTTCTCTCTTTGATGAATTACTCGACAACAACTTATAGAAGGTGTCGGACAGTTTTGTTAACTACCAGTTGGTAGAAAGGACTAGGCTTTAGGAAAATAGAACAAGTTAAACATCAACAACTACAGCTATGGTATTGTAACTTATGATGTTCATCTAACGTTGCGCTACTTATGGGCTCTGTATAGCTATAGCTAATTCCTGGCTAGAAAGGAATGTCCTTGTTGATGTCCTTTATGTCTGTGTCTAAAACTTACTTGCACTCTCTTCTTCTGTCACTCTCCCTCCCTCTCTCTCTCTCTCTCTCTCTCTCTCTCTCACACACACTCTCTCCCACTCTCTCTTCTTCTTCTTCTTTCATTTTTTCATTTTTTTTCTTTCTTGTGGCTCGGCACATTTTGCCTTAACAGCTTACGCCTTTTATGTGTTCACTGTGCTACATCCTGTCTTACTGTCTGCCTGTCTGTGTGTGTGTGTGTGTGTGTGTGTGCGTTTGTGCCAAGGACAACGGCGACGACGACGACGACGATTACAACTTTGTTGAATGGCATTAAAAGTTGTCTTTGTATCGACGCTCAACGTTTGCCGTTTGCCAGCCGCCAAACCCCCCCTTCACAACCCCACCCTAGCCACAGTTCTTTTCTTTTGCCTTATGTCCTTGCACTTGGCTGCTACATACACACATACAACTGAGTGTGTGTGTGCTGGCATTTTTCCACATTGATGCATTTTAAACATTTCAATTAAATTTGTGCGGGGGGTCAGATCGTCGCTGCTTTTTGCCTTCGATTCGCCGTCGATTATGTTTCCGATGTTTTTCGTTGCCTACTTTTGTGGGCGCCTGTTGATTGCCCTTCATTCAATGCGGCACATCTCTATCTCTCTCTCACTCTCTCTCTTTCGCTCCTATCTGTTACTCGCTTCCATAATGTTTTACTCATATGCTTTTGGATTGTACTTGTTAATCTTTTTAGTTGGTTAGGCGTTCAAGCGTTCCATCTACTCAGATGTATGGATGAGTCTTTTTTGTTCAGTGTACATGTTTGAGAATATGTATGTGTTGACCACACTGTGTTGTCATCTTGGCTCCGCTTAACGTTTCTACTTGGCTAGGCTGAAATTTTCGCCTGGCCAAGCAGCCAACAATCAACAGCATCGCATCAGAAGTTACTATTGTTATCGTTAATTGAAAATCGTCGATGAAACAGACACGGAAAGAAAGAGAAGGTGATATTTCGTAAATCCGTCTGTCATTGTGGAATACTGCTTGCGGAGGAAGAGAAGATAAGCAGAAATCATCATCGGTTGCAGTTTCGTATTGTCATGGCTAGAGCCAGCACAAAAGAGCTTCACACACATAGAGAGAGAGAGAGAGAGGGAGAGAGAGAGAGAGAGAAAGCGAGATTACAGTCCATGGTAACATTGAATGCCATACGATTATTATAAACACAAACTTTTGTCTCAAAGACCTTCATAGATGGTTCATGTTTAATAGTTAAGCCGGTTCGATTTCCAAACTTGCTCTTTAACGTTTTTTTCCCCCCTTGAATATCAATATCGATTCCTGGTTCAATTGGCGCACAGCTTTTATTTCTTTTTAAAAGGGGTGTGGGTGATTTAGAGATTTAGGGGGTGAGAGGATTTGGTTTGGTTTCTTTTTTTAAGTGGGTCAAGCACATCGCGCGCTTTGCGAAAGCATTCATATTGGGTCGTAAATCAAAACGCAATTCTACACCACGTACTTTCTCGCTCCCTCTATCGTTCTCACTCGCTCTCTCCCTTTTGTGTCGTTGTCTGTGTCAAAGGTCACAAAACCCAAATTGCCCCAAGTGGTAAGAGAGAGAAAAGAAGAAAGGAAGTGAAAAGCGGATCGGACCACAAAACGAAAAATGGTCATAAATTCAAAAAGCCTAAATGGCGCTTGGCAATACTTACACAACAAACGATACAGACACAACATGGTTTAGAGTATGAAAGAGAAAGCGCACACACACACATAATACGACAAATGACAAGAGGCAAGAAATATGTCGGGAATCTACTCGAGACAGCCAAAAAGCGACGCCAGATGCCAACTGCTAACCAAATGCCACGCCAGGCCAGCCAGCTAGCTAGCTAGCCAGAAGAAGAGAGAGAGAGAAGAGTGGTTTGAGGTTGAAGAAAAGGCACTTAAGGGCCCAACAATACGAGTCAGAGGCTAAAACTGTTCTTCTTGATGTTGTTGTTGCTGTTGCTGTTGCTGTTGCTGCTTTTGTTGCGACACAAAAGGCACAACAACAACAAAAAAAAAATGGCCAAATGCTGAGAACAGCAACAGCAAAAATCTAATAATAATAAAATACTTTATTGTTCGGTTAACAATTCAATTGTTTCACTTAACAACACACTCGACTCCAAGACAGACAGACAGAGAGAGAGAGAGAGAGAGTGAGAGAGAGAGAAAGAGGGAGCAATATGAGCAAATGAAACGGAGAAATAAAAAATATATATTGCCACAAAAACAACATTAAGTGATAAAGTGTTTGACAAATCAAAACGGATGACTTCAATGACGAACAAAACAAACAAATATTGACAGAGACAGAGACAGAGAGGAAGCGAAAGAGATGGCGACGAGTGGCCATTTCATTCATTAAAAGAATTTTGAAAAAAAAAAGGATGCCCAACCAACACAAACATCAAGTGAATGAATGAATGAATGAATGTTGTTGTTGTTACCGCTGAGTGCTGTGAATGAAAAAGACTCCGAGCAAAGTGAATTTAATCGATTGCCAAGTGTTCCATACACATATATACACATACAGACGTTTCAAGGTATATTGAAAATATATTTGATTTGATTATAGAATATTCATACATTTAGAAATCATCATCAATTAAGATTGGATTGCTGCGAAATGACTTTTACTCTTGTTAAACTGTTAAAACTTGAACTAATTCAGTTAAGTACTCAAAACTTGAACTAGTTCCATAATACTCAGTTTCCTATGATCTTAAGTGTTGATTATATTACCTATTAATTGTTGGCTTTAACTTTTTAACTGGTTGTCAACATTGCAGTAGAATTTTTTGAATGCGCACTCAATTATGTGCTCAAAAATGTCAATATAGTTAACTAGCTAGCTATATAATCATAAGCTTCTTATGGTCTTAGGAGCTTTTCTAGTGAACTAGTTTTTAACCAATTTGTTGTTGATTTATTTGCGCTAATTGAGAGCTTAAAAACTATTTATAGCTTGAAAAGCAATGTCAAATATCAAATGGCAATGTTGCAAGTTTTTGTTTCGCTCATTTTAACGAACCAAATTCCACTCGAAGGTGACTCACAGAATTCTATTTTAGTGTTGTTAGTGTGGGTGTGTGTGTGTGTGTGTGGGGTTGTTGTTGCTGTGCTCCTTCTTCTTCTACGTCTTCTTTCATACCTTAGAACTGCTTATATTTATATATATATTTATTTTACAGTAATGGAAAGGTTTTCGCTGTGGTCTCTAAGCGACCATCATCATCATTATTATTATTATTATTATCACTACATAATGCCCCCATCCAATTAGACGCAATTTTGCATGCGAAATGCATTTGATTGAGATAGATAGGCACACACAGAGAGACAGAAAGAGAAAGAGAGTGTTCGACTAAAAGATACTATTTTAAATACATATATATATTCTTGTTCGACTTCCCTTTTGTGCTGTGTTGGTAAATCTTCTTGGTGTACCCACTTTTCAAATACAGAGTATCTGTGTGTTGCAAAGGCTTCCATTTAAACAATAATGATAACAATAACAGTTTACTGGAAAATGCAATTTATGGACTTTGCAGCTCTTTCAACTGAATCATCAGCGTTGCATGCCCCTTCACTCCTCCTCCACTCCGCCACCCTTGCTCATAAGATGCCCAAGCGTGACATTTGATGCATTTAGAAAATGCAGAAAAACAACATCGAACAGACAGACAGAGACAAGACTGGCAAGAGCCGGAGACAACCAACAACAAAATGTGAAGTGGTGACAAGTTAGTTGCACGTTGCAGCTTCGTCAATATGTTTGTGTGGTAAGCAGAAGATTCTTTGAAATCAATCTGTTAACAATAGCCGAGACAACAACCTCCTCAGCCCCAATCCCCCCCCCCTACTTCCACTCAATGTGCTTGGCACGCAGCGAGAAAATCAACTGACATTGCATATTGCGCTTTTTTAAAATGCCCTTCTTTCTGCTGCTGCCAGTGTGCTGTGTGTGTGTGTGTGGGTGTGTTCCTCCCTCATCTGTATTCCTGTCAAGCATCGCAGCTGATTCAGGCCAAGTGAGTGGCCAAATTTAATGAATGAGCTGTATTCTCTCAACTTGTCCATTCAAACCATTTTGATTCAAGATCAATTTTAATGAGCTTAACTTAACTTTTGAACTTATATGCAAACGAACAAGGAGTTGGTTATTGATTGGTTGAGTAAGTTATTAACAACAGTAAAATGCTTGAGAATATTAAGATCGACAGTTTGTGGAATGTGGAAACTAGAAAATGGGAGAAGAGAGCAGAGAGAACAGTGGAAGAAGAAGTGAAGAAAGTTACGACCAGAGCAGTCAAATAAAATACAAAGTTTGTTTTTGGCAACAGTTGCAATATTGTTGCACTCTGTGTCTGCTCAAGAAAGGGGTGGGGTATGTGTGTGTGGCAATTGTGTTGTCGTTGACATCGTCATGCAACAGCTTGCATCTTTCACAGACACACAATTGCCAACAAAAGGCTTGCCAGCTTGTCCGTTAACTACGTTATTGAACGCCTTAACTGTTTCCCGAAACGAGGCAGAATAGTTTTCAATATATATATGAACTGACAGGCGATTGTCAATATACAACGTATGTGTGTATTTATAGACGTATATAACATCATTTCAACACACAATACGATATATATTTAGCTCTAGGTTGACATCGATCTCATTTCCGATGCCGACTTTGTTTACAAGTATTTCTTGTTACTTAGTTTATAAAATAGTTTTAGATTTGCTTTATCTTGCTTTTATCTACTCACTCTTTGCGTCAGCTGTGCGTTAATAGAGTCGAAAGCGCTGACAGCAGCAGTTTTTTCTTACTTTTTTGATAGTTTTCGTTGCTTGCGCTCAAAAGTATGCTATAGTTTTTTGTGTGTAACTTTTTGTTACTTGCTTGCCGTGCAAAACCAAAAAACACAGAAGGCGCATAAGATACCAACCCTTACTAGCCTACACCCACACACACACACACATGCGTACATGTACACGCACACGCACACATTAGCACACACCTCGCTTGGCTAGCTCGCTTATAAAGTTAAGCAATCAATAAAAATGTTGATTATGTGCGTCAGCTAACAACGACAACACCTACAATCGAACTTTAAGAGGCACACACACACACACACTCACATACACAGTGTGTTTACTTAGTGTATATATGTGTAGTGTGGGTATGTAAATTTCATGATGTTGCGCCAAGCATAACACAAAACAATCAAAGTCTTTTCGCTCTCTCTCTATCTCTTTCGCTCTACAAGCTTGCTGCTCAGTCACACGAGCTCGTTTTTTTCTTTGTCCCAGGTTCTATCAATGTTGCAGTTTTGGTTGCTAGCCAAAATGGATTGGTTTCTGACGTTTTTTTTTCGGGATGCATATGATTTGAAATCGAATTTTGGGCGGCTACTCATAAATTTCTTATTGACCTGCGTTCCGTATAAACCAAAATTGTTTGGTTATCGAGCAGAAGCAAGGTTCGTAGTGAACGGGGCAACACTTGTGTCCACTCACACTCATAAATACGTTTATGTTGTTGGCGCAACAACAATTTTAATGAGCTCTAAAAATGTTGCACAACTTAACAGCTTACAACAACAAACTACAAAAAAGAAGTATACCAATAACATTCGATATAAGGTTTGATAAGTTAAAAAGCATTAAAATTAGTTTATAAGTTTGTTAAATTATTTTGTAAACTATTTATCTATCCCAATTGGGATAATCTTCAATTTTTAGTTTTTTTCACATTCACATTCGTTACACACACACACGCACATACTCGTACAGTTGCCAACCGCTAACTTGACACCTTTTATTATTTGGCATGCGGCTTATTGTTCGCACTTTTCTCGAAAAACCAAATACAAACAAACCACTTTAACAATGCAATATTGTGTGTGTTTGTGTGTGTGTGCAGCCCTTTTACGTTTTGTGTTCGGAAATACCATTGTTCGAGTGTTGGTAAACGCTGGCATTTAATTCAAAAGAGAATAAGAGCAACATTTCGCAACTTTTACCTTTTTTTTATCTCATATTCTTTCAATAGAATTTCTTCATACTAAAATTGCATGCAAACTTATCAAAAACCGTATTAAAAGAAGAAGAAGTAGATTTCAAAAGTTTCTATAATTATAGAGTGTATTTTTTTGTATATTTTTGTTGAATTCTCAAATTTGATGTCGTGTTTCCTTCTGCTCAATTGTTCTCATGCTTTTTTGTTCCTTTATTCATAACAGAATGTCTCAATGTAAAATAACTATATTATCAGGTCTTCTGTCAAAAGCATTGAAATTTAATTATGAATTCATAAAATGCAAGCATAAAAATTCATTCTGAACATTTTGTTCAAACTTTCACTCGTCTTTAAATAATAATACCCTACTTAATAGTTTCTTCGGCATCTTTCAGTTGAGTGGAAATTCAGTTTTCACAGGTGAGACATTTTACTCGATAGCGACACACATTGTGTATACTTAATAAGTATGAAATCCTTGACTTCATTAAGTCATACGACGATGCCGCAAGCATATTGCATTCCATTCAACGCAACAATGTTGAACAAAATGCCAAATTGGTTTCATAATTGAACGCACGAGCGAGGCAATTGTTGCACTCGCTTCGATGCGTAATTATTTTTCAATAGACATCAGATGCGTGTGTGTGTGTGTGTGTTAGCAAGAGCTAATTGAAAAATTCCAAAACATTTCGTTCGTATTCAACTTGTATTGTTAACAACTGCAGCTACTGTTTGAGATTTTTGGTCTTAATCATTTGCCCAAAAATCTTTAAAGCTTTAGCATTAAACAAAGTTTTGCGATTGTGCGTATACTTAATATTTATTTTTCTCTCTCTCTTTGTCTGTCCATCAAAAGGTCACAAGTTTTTTTTTATAAATATATATGTATATATATTTATATTTATATTTAGTATATATATTTGTATTTTTAATATCTAAATTGAGTATTTATGTTCAAGTTACGATATTCTTGTTGTTCTTTTTGGCTTTTTCATTCAGCTGAATGTCAGGCTTCATTGAATATTATTTGTATATTGCTTTCTATGTGTATGTGTATCGAGGACCGTGTTCTCCGCCCGTCTGCCTGCCTGCCTGCCTGCCTGCCACATCGCCTGTCCATCTGCCACATTTCTCATGACGCGTGCCGCGTTTTTGTTCCTTTCATTGTTGTGTTTGCACTTGTTGTTGTTGTTGTTGCTCTTGTTGTTGCGCATTGTAATTTATACGTGTTGTTTATTTTATGCCAATTTAATGCAACTTCCACACACATACCAACACGCACACACACTCGCATATACATATATATATATGTATGTATGTACTTTGCCGCAAGCAAAGAAAAGCAAACGAGCCGCGATTTGACTAACGATTTTTCGCTTATATCACTGTGTGTGCTGGTGTTTGTGTGTGTGTGTGTGTGTGTGTGTGTGTGTGTTTGTGACATAAAATATTGGACATATTGTCACGTTCAAGCTCATTATGAACTGCAGCTCGAGTAACAGGAGCAGAGCAGCAAAGTAAGTTCAAATCGAATACCAAGCAAAAATAAACGAAAAAAAAAATACACAAAATTATTCTCTTATGATTAGAAGAAGACGAGAAGTATATAAAAATAGATTATTCCCTAAATAAACTGTCAACACAACACACACACACACACACACATACAAACAAACAGCCAGTGATGTATATTCCATAAAGCAATATTAACAAGTTATTCAGCACAACTTAAAGATACCCTAAACCCTGGACATGTCGAGTTTAACTGGCTTCTTGTGCTTTGCATATGCCACATGCCACTTGCCACTTGCCACTTGCCATATGTAAGAAGAACTATAACTTCTTATATTCATCCTAACTCCTTATTACTCCTTACTCTTTACATATATATATGAATTAAAACTGAAACTCAGAAACAAGCAACCTTAAAGCCATACCAATGCGGCAATCAAGAGTTTGCAGCAACAGCGAATACGTTCAATACCCTGTAATAATATATTTGAGATGAAGCTCCTTCCATAAAAAAAAAACACAAAAAAAACATTGAGGAATATCATTTTTGCTTCTCTGTTTCTGGGAATTTTTATTTTCGTATTTTTCGGTTGCCTAGCAAAATGTGAATAATTAAAAAAGGAAAATTCATGTTGTTGTTGCTATAGCTTTTTGGTTTCCCATTCCATTCAATAGCTATATGTGTGTGTGTGTGAAGTAGTGTTTGAGAATGGGCAACAAGAAAAGAGAAGAGAGAGAGAGCGAGCGAGAGAGTGAGAGGGGGTATTCCTAAACACAAAGTGGACAAAATTATATCATTTCCCAGATATTTTGTGATTTTGAATGAACAATGGCGTCTGCGGGTGGCGGTCGGGAAAGAAAGGGTTAAAGGGCCCTGTTTTGGGATCAAACATGACATGACACTTTAAAGATGTAAACCAGACCCAAAAATATGTATATATATGTATATACAGTACAACCGTACACTTGACGAAAAACATCTCCTAGAATATATTTGCACACGAAATAAGTTAATGAAATAAATATTTAAGCATTGTTTTGACCTTTGCCAAAAGGTAACCAGTTTATTCGTTTTATTTTTGGTCCTGTGGCATTTCGAGGCCTCAAATAAGAAGAAGAGATTGTCAAACAACCCCCCATCCCCTCAATGCCCACCGTTGTCATACCTGCTTACTGTAAGGTTAGGGAATAAAATCATTTGAGTATATTAATTAAAAGCACTCGGTAAATACGCAAAAATACGGCCATGGCCAAACGTGTTGTGTCCAGTGTCCTGTGTCGTCCTGTGTCCTGCGTCCCAAATGCGCACAGCTGTCGCGTCCCAAATACAACAACAACAACAACAACACACAGAGCGTCAAGTCTCCGAAGAGACAGAGACAAAGAGGAGAGAGAGTGAGAGGATGCTGCTAAGCAAATTGGATTGCTGTGCGGCAAAAACGAAAAAAGGGATGTGGTGTGGGCGTGTGGTTTGGTGGGTTTGGTGGGCGTGTGGTAGGTGGAAATGTGTTTACCAGCAAAATAATCCAAGGCAAAAAAGTTCAATTGAACCGCAAAAAGTCCCCAAGCGCTGCTGGTTTCGAGATCGACGCCCAAACCAACAAAACGTTCGCTTCAATTGAGCCATTTGCATTAATTGCAAAAGAAACACATACATACTAACAAATACCAATACCAATACACATATCTAACTCTGTTTGAGAGCGCAAGAAAAGAAAGTTAAACATGTCGAATTATTTATTCAACGATGAAGAAACTAAAAAAAAAAATCATATCAATCATCGAAGCGAATGTAGCAAAACTCTCAAGAAAATAGTTAGTCTTAGTTGTCTTAGCTTATAGCTTAGATTTTTCCAAGTAAATTGGCTTTAACAAACATACATACGCATATGCATCCGAAAACAAATGGGCAAATAGAGCTAACGTTGCCATTTTTCAAACAAAAAATTACGGGAAGAACCAAAAAAAAAAAAACTCAAGCTTTGCATTTTTGCCTTCAGCTGTTGTTTCTTTCCCGTTAGTGGAAGGTGAAAAGAGATAGAGTAAGGGAGTGGGTAGAGCGTAGAGGGAAAAGGGAAAAGAAGGTTGTGTGTTTTGGAATATTTTCGTATATTTTTTTTGTGTTGTACTTTTTAGCTTCTGTTAGTGGCGTTAGCTTTCCCAATTCACTTTGCATAACCACACACAGGACTTTTTTTTTTTTTTGACTTTTCTTTTTAATTTACTGTACCTGCCACACCTTCCACACACACAGCGCCAGCAGCGGCGGCAAGCAGCGGCAAACAGCCCCCAACATTTTCACTCTACTCCAACCTGTGCGAGCCAATATGCTGCCAATCATTTTCACTCCTGAATACATGCAAATCATTTTAACCCATCAAATTGCCAATTCGGTAAATATTTCACACATTCACCAAATTTTTATTCTTACGCGCCACACACACAAACACATGTTCACATACACATGTACACGTACACATACATAAATATTTTAAGATATGCGCATATGTTTTATTCAATTTTATCTATGAATTTGTCTCGTAATAGAAAGCGAAAGAGATATAAAGAGAGATATGCGGAATTAACAGCATTTTTTTTTTGTGACCTTGGCAAAAACAATTGACAGTTGGCTTTTCCCCCTCTCTCTCTCCCTCTCTCTCTCCGTCTCTCTCTCCCTCTCTCTCTCCCTCTCTCTGTCCCTCTTCGATCTGCAACATGGTATATTGTTAACTAAGCCAATCTCTCCCTTTCTCTATCACTCTTAGCCTTTTCTTCTGCTACGCTTCATCTTTGCCATGTTTTCCAGTGTTGCATAGCGTTGTCGTTAACTTGACTTGACTCAAACGCTCAACTGCATAGCAGCATCTTTCAATCAACAGAGTATCCTGTTTACTGAGCAACTCTCTCTATCACTCTTAGGCATTTCTTTTGCTTCGCTTTATCTTTTCAAGATTTTCCAGTGTTGCCTAGCGTTTTCGTAAACTTGACTTGATTGAAATGTTCAACTACCTTGCAGCATCTTCAAATCAACAGAGTATCCTGTTAGCTGAGCAACCTTTTCCCTTTCTCTATCTCTATCACTGTTTGCCATGTTGTCCAGTGTTGCATAGCGTTGTGGTAAACTTGACTTGATTGAAACGCTCAACAGCATTCTCTTATTGCATTGCAGCATAGCAGCTTGCATGGACTTTCTCTATCTATCTGTCTGTCTGTCTGTGTGTTGTTTGGCCGCTTATCCTGTAGATGGTTATATCCTGTCATGCTGGCATTTATATGCTAATCCACCTCCTTCTTACCGCCACCGACCCCTTCCAATCCCGTGTTCGTGTGAGTGTGTTTTTGTGTGTGTGTTAGTTGGCATCTTAGTTGTGTTTTCATTAACTGTTTGGCTTTCAGTTAACTGACGATGCAGGATTTGCCAATCAGAATCAGTTCACTAGCTTTGCTCTACACGCTTCTCGTCCTTTTCGTCCTGTGCGTCCTGCTCGTCCTTTTAGCCTGGCTAGTCAGCATATAAACACACAAATTACAGCAATTTTGCAAATTTTTGCACGGCCAAAAAAAAAAATAATAATAAAACAAGTAAGAAGGCTCTAGTCGAGATATCCCGACTAGACGATACCCTGATCCCTATACTTCACGCGTACAGTCAGTGCTTGCAAGTATGTGCGTGTGTGTGTACGCGCATACTGCATAGTGCATACAAAACTTCAATGTCCCATATCTCCGGTGTTTATTATCCGATTTCGATAAAATTTTCACAGATTGTCATTATTTTGTTTTATAATTCAAATTGCATCTCAAAGTTTTCAAAATTCAAGATTTTTTTGTTATCGATCCCATGTGTATATCGGAAACGGGAAGAGTTATCGAAAATCGGAAAGAAACTTGTACTGCCTAGGGATTAGGCGAGCTTAAGTTCCAAATCTGGAGTCTAGCTCTTATAGTCTCTGAGATCGGTTGGCTCATACATACAGACGGACAGACGGACGGACAGACGGACAGACGGACATGGCTATATCGACTCGACTGTTTATGCTGATCAAGAATATATATACTTTATAGGGTCGGAGATGCTTCCTTCTGCCTGTTACATACTTTTGCACAACTTCATTATACCCTTTTTCCCCATTTTTAATGGGATCAGGGTATAAACAGAAAAAGAAAATAAACGAAACGAAAGAAAAACGATGAGTGTATGTGTATGTGTGTGTGTGACAGGCACAATTTGTGGCTTATATGCTGTTGTTATTGTTGTTGTTGCCTGCGCCTGCCTGCCGGAAGGACATTGCAAAACATTGCGATAAAAATCCATTAAGATGCGCAAATAAGCAAAAATCAACATGAATATTGACTTTGATGAGAAACGCCAAAAACAAAAAACCACACTAGGGATATACGTACATACATACATTCATACATACATTCATATCGATCATTTCGAGAACAGAAAACAGAAGACTACAAATTATTCCATCAACTTTTTCACACAAGCTTTGCAACACTTTTCCGTACAAGTATTATCACAAGCCAAACTAACTGACTTAACAAAATTAAGATGACTAAACACTAAAATACCCCATGAACTTATAATTGTTCATATTTAATAAATAAGTTTTTGGAGTTTTCTTTCCAACCATATGAAATATTCTATGATCATTAATTATTCATTTTAATGTAAGCAAAATAATTTATAATAAAACCAGATCGTGTTTTTTTTTTATATAACTTTGAAGATAATCTTTTTGGATACATTTATCTTCGGGTTTATCTTCTGAAGTTGTTCTTCCTTCCCGCTTACGAACCTTAAGAACCTTACGAACCTTTGGTATGCGTTCACTCTTACATACATACATTCATACATACATTCATATCGATCATTTCGAGAACAGAAAACAGAAGACTACAAATTATTCCATCAACTTTTTCACACAAGCTTTGCAACACTTTTCCGTACAAGTATTATCACAAGCCAAACTAACTGACTTAACAAAATTAAGATCGTTCAACGATTTGGCAAAATTTCAGCAGCACAACTCAATTATGTTTGTATGCTAGTGTGTGTATGCGTACGTGTGTGTGTGTTGGTGTTTTGCCAAGCGAGCCGGCACATGGGAAACTTCATTTATGTAAAGCTTTTAATTTGGTTTAGTAGAATAGAGGCTGAACGTGAACCGAACAAAAGGATATGCTGCCCACTAAAAATGTGTCAAGCAAGCAATATATAGTTTGTAAGTGTGTGTGTGTGTGTGTGCATGTATGTGCGTGGGTTCGACGAGAGGAGTGAAAAAGAGAGAAGTTGAGGGAGAAGGTGAATCGATAGTTTGGCCAGCTGCAAACTCTCTAAACTCATTTAATCAACACAAAGCGTTTAATCGTGCAAAATGTTTGGCATACATACATAGCACACACACACACACACACACACACATGTGTAAAGCATGTGATTACACGCATATCAATCAAATCTGCCAGAAGCGCAGCCGGAAGAAAATTGAAAACTTTTTTGTAGCATCAAATTAGTAGCTCCTAAGATATATAAATATACGTGTATATATGCGCATGCAAATAATTCTAAATTCAAATCCATTTTTGAATCAATATTCATCCATGGAAAAATAAATATAATGGCGATTGAGCATAATGTTCAGTTCAGTATTATCCACTTATTGCGACTCCTCGACAGGTGGAGTCGGTGAGCGTCATGGTAAGGTGTTGACCTCTTATGCAAGAGGGTGAGAGTTCGATTCAAACTTTAGTATAAGCATTTTTTTTGGTTTTTTCATTTATTCCTTTTTTTGGGTTGTTTTTTAATTTTTAGAAGATGTTTGCAACGTTCATAGATATGTTATATATTCTATATATACGTATATACCCATTGGCTTGTACCAAAAAAAAATTTAAAAATAAATTTGCATCGATTAACTTCAGCAGGAGTTGAACCTGCAACTCACAGAGATAACGAGTCGGCAGCTCTACCAAAATAGCACAGATGGCTGTCAAAACTTGATGCTTGACATCTGATTAAGTTCTTAAAGGGATTTTGTTTGTATTGGTGCACAAATCAAGAAGAAGCATGTAGTACACGTGACCGTAAAACGAATTTCATATTTATTTTGGTTGTAATTCCCAACTGGTTCTGACTTCTACAGAAAGGTATCAAGCTCGAATGCGATACTAATTTATCAGTTACCCAACTTAACTGGTCAAACATTTTTTTTTAACATCGTTTGCTCCTTGTGTTTTTTTTACTATCTATACATTTTTTTTATATATTTTTTTGAATTTTTTTTCCTGTTGGAGCTGTTTGACATTGAACCAAAACATGTAGCTTAAGCAATTTTCAATGAATTCGTGAGTTGGCAAAGCATAAAGACAGAGAGAGAAACGGGGAGCGGCTATTAACAGAATGTGTTGCCTACTTATGAGAGCACCGATACAGAAAATGCCAAAAACTTATTAATGAGCAGAAATTCATAACCCCAAATACATATGTATGCGTCTATAATGCATTAAACGCCGCATGAGGTGCTACACGTTCTATTTTTATATCTTTAAAGTGTATTTTAAGTAAACCAATTAAACTTCAAACCGAACACGCAGCAGCACCACCACCAAAACCAAAAATAGCCACTAGAAATGTGCATGTTTAAGATATTTCGAACAGAAAATGTTGTGCGAAGACCACAAAAATGTTTTCATGCATTTTTTTCGAATCAACTTAAGACAAAAGTCTTAACTGTCCCTTCTGAGTGAGAAATGCTTTAAATTGAGTAACACGAGTAAATTGGGACTGCAATCAAAAGCCGAACTGATTGTCTAATGATTAAACAACAATCTAAGGCCTCGAACAGAGGACAACTTCGCCTCGCCGTTAAGTTTATATCCACTCGATTGGTTTTTGTGGTTTACTGGCTAATTTCTTGGGGTGTGTGGGTGAGGGACGAGGGTCGAGGGTAATTGCGGTCAAGTGTTATGTGGCTTTGTTGGTTGTGTGTGCCAAGCCAATCGAGCACTGGCAACAAGTCAGCCGTCTTGTGCCAGCCGGAATCTTACTTGACTAGGAGCAGCCGTCAAGTTGAAGTTGATGTGGTCGAGACCAAAATGCTCGAACATAAATTAAACAATTAGCTTTGTGGCCTTTTCTACTGGCCAAAATCAGGCCACACACACACACAACAACAAACAGCTCAGCTACTCTACGGCCAAGAACAGTACAAAAAAAAAAAACAAACCGACTCCTAAGTACAGTGACTAAACACTAAAATACCCCATGAACTTATAATTGTTCATATTTAATAAATAAGTTTTTGGAGTTTTCTTTCCAACCATATGAAATATTCTATGATCATTAATTATTCATTTTAATGTAAGCAAAATAATTTAAAATAAAACCAGATCGTGTTTTTTTTTTATATAACTTTGAAGATAATCTTTTTGGATACATTTATCTTCGGGTTTATCTTCTGAAGTTGTTCTTCCTTCCCGCTTACGAACCTTAAGAACCTTACGAACCTTTGGTATGCGTTCACTCTAATTAATTAATTGATTGTAATTATTTATTTAACGCAATGTTTTTCGTTCGTTGCGGTGCGTGCACCTTTTTTTTTTGTGTGTTTCAATCATTGGTCAAAGTCTTATTTCGATTGCATGTTTAACAAAACAAAAACAAGTAACAAATGGCAAAATGGCAAACGTGAATGTCAAATGTCGTGTCGACAACATTTTTGAAAGGCAAAAGCTTGTAAAATTCTCTTTTAACAGTTGAAAAAAAAACACAAAGGCGGCGAGCGACAAGCTATGGTTAAAGCCATCGTCGTTTCGGACCACAAGCTGCAGCAACTGTTGGTCAGATTTGACATCAATGCCGATTCGAAAAAGGTCTAAAAATGATACTTGAGTCGTTTTTAATGTGTGTTGCTGCCTTTAAATGCAATAAGCCAAAATGATAATGTTACTTTGACTTAAGCGCGAACTTCAAATTGATACATTTTGATGTGTCTAACATAAATATTAAGACATTAGATATATATATTTAAAGTGTGTTCTGTGTGCAACATCCTTGTTGTATCCTGGCAACAAATTGCTTCCTTGCCTCAATTACATTGATTGCTTGCTAATCAACAGTTCGAATAAGTGCGCTTGTGTGTGTGTGTGCCTCATAAGGATTTTCAACTAATTAAAAAGCGCCATCAGATGTCAAAGGATATAATACACCCAACAACAACAACATCGCATACATCCTGTGTTGCATTGGCAAAATTTGACAGCTGTCATTGTGGATGACAGACGTAATTTTTCATTCATTCACATAAGCCACAAACACACACGCACACACGTACACGTACGTAAGACGCATTGAAGCTTGCAACAATTGCAACTCGCACACTTTGCAATACAAAACATAATCGACAGTAAATATTTTGCAGCTGCCGCAAAAGAAATGCTGTACAACTTGGTTGCCACTGAAGCGGAAAGTGCCCCAAATGGGAAGGGGGGAGGGGTGTGGTAAGGTGTGGAATGCGAAATTCATCGATCAAATTGTCAACGCATCGATGTTGGATGTTGGTTGGTGGATGGTGGATGTTGTGTTGTGTTGGAGGGAAGTAGGCAAAGTTTAACGCAAATGTTGAAAGCAAAGAAAGTGAGAAAAAGGTGCGCTTAATAACACAAAAGGTGCAAAAAAAATTAAACCGCAACGAAGGGGTGCGAAAAAGGTTGGAAATTTGTGTTCAAAAAAAGGCCGAATAATAATTATTATTGCATTTGCTTTTCAACTCAATTATTGCAGTAAATTATTATAATTGTCACACAAATGTGCAAGTTTATTCAAATCGTGTATATTTATGCAACAGAGAATATTATTATTCAAAATGCTGGATATAATTCCCATGCATAATCATAATCATCAGATTTAACACATTATTAATAATCAGATTTAACACATTTTTTTGCAAAATTTATGCAAATTAATAATCATCAGATTTAACAGGTGTTATTTCCATTATGCATATCATAATAATCAGAATAAACATATGAATATATTAACCTGCAAGACAGAAAAGTAAGCGTTATCCATGCGATGATTTCTCGAGTTGAAAGTCAAGTTAAATAATAATTCATTTTTATGTTATTTACACGAATTATTTAATGCTGGTGGGAATTCCTTTTCCTTAAGAACTGAGGTTTTATTTATTTTTATTTTTTTTCTTTAACGTATTAATATATTTTGGTTGATCTTGTACGAAAACAAACTATTTATATAGAAGCTAAGTAATCATTATAATCAGCTTTACTGGTTGTACTTCCCATACTCGTCATAATAACTAGTATTAACACATGAATATATTAAACTGAGACTGAAAAGTAAGAGTAATCCATGCGATAAGTAATATGTTTAATGGTTTCTCGAGTTTCTTTCGTGTTTCAATTTGCAGTTGTTGTTGTTGTTGATTCGTTGTCGACAACTGCATTTGCAAGCGACGTTGCATGCGGCGTATACTTAATTGTGCGTCAAAGGTGGTAAAAAGAATGAGAGTAGTAAAGTAAAAGAAAGAAAGAAAGAAATAGCGGGCATCGAGACCAGAACAGAGACGTGAATCAAGCTTTTGCCAACTTCGTCTCCATATCCGCCTCCGCCTCCGTCGTCGTCGTCGTCGTCAAACACACTCACACACAGTCGCAGAGTCACCGCCAAATGGCCTCCAAACATTGTTGGTACAACTTAATGGAAAGAAAGTGTTTGTGGGCTGTGGGTTGCGGGTTGCGGAAAGGGGCTTAGAAATGCTGTGAACATTGAGAAAGAGAGAAAGAACGAGAACGAGAACGAGAACTGTGCTTAATTAAAAATTGTAAGTGGCAGTAAATTAATTATAAACGCGGCCCGCAAAGTGTTTGGTTTGCAACAGCGTCAGCAACAGCAGCAACAAGAGCTCCACATGTGGGCGTTGTGACCATAAGAGGCGTGACCAAAGTTAACAGGTAGCTGCTACGCTCACAAAAACATTCGTTTAAAGTACCATAAGTGATATATAATTGTATTTTATTCAACTACTATTCTTTGAGCTTTGAAGTACATTTTTGTTTTCAATAAATAATATTTATAAAATCTTTAAATATTGAATTTTTCCTTTTCGTGTGCCTTTGTATCTTTGTTTAATAATGAAGTTACGTTTAAGTTAATCTTTTTTTTTAAATATTAAATAATTTTTTTTTTGTTTTTATTAGTTTTGAGCTTAGTAAAGGACTGTTCCATAAACTTATTAATTAGTGTGGAGATAATGTAGTAGTAGCAGGAACAGGAGAAAACTTGCCAAAACGTAAAGCAATTGTGACACACACAGATACACACACAGATACAGATACATATGAGTATCAGTATCAGAGCTGCCGCAGGCCAACAAATGTCACAGCACTAATTAAACAATTGAAGACTCATCTTTCACAAAGCCAAAGAGCGAAGAGTTGATTTTCAAAAGAGTTTGTGCAACTGACACTTTTAATCTAAATAAACGACTAAACAATTTGTTTGCGTGTTGTTGTTGTTGTGAGTTTAACTGCATATGAAATGACAAATGAAATATAATTGTATATGAAGCAGAGAGTAGAAGAATTAATTAATTTAATTGTGTTTCAGAATAACTTCAATTCATTTTCAATTCTTCAGTCTTCTGTCAGTCAGCGTCGATTACTTTTTTATTTTTTATATTGTAATTAATTTATAAGTTTTTTTTTTAAACCAAAACCCACAAAATATTGCTAAAAGGAAAGCCGATTGATAAATCGATTGTCGAGCAATTCCAATGAGGAACTTATTTCAAACCAGTAGAAAAGGTTTGTTGCAGTTTTCTAAAGATTTTTTTAAAGAACAAATTGTGAAACGCTGGGTTTGAGTGTGAAATATTTGCAAAAACCAAATAAAACAGAGAAAGCGTTTTGCCTGAGTTGAGTTGGGTATGATACATGTGTGCGTATGGGTGTGTGTGTGTGTGTGGATTGGGTGATGGTGGCACTTGTCTTGTTAGCGTTTTTCAAGCAATTGCAAAACGCACACCCTCACACACACACACACACACGCACACACAAATTGGCATCCGAAATTCGATTCGCAGCAACATCCGGGCAAATTTTTCGCTTGAACTCAGTCAAGGATGAGGTTGAGGATGAGGATGAGGAGGGGCTGTGTGGCAAGGCAGATCGACAGCTCTCAGCTGTCGAACACCTCAAGCACACATACACACCTACACCTACCTATTGGTGTTAATGTTGTTGTTGCTGTTGCTGTTTCTTCTTAGTTGTTTCATTTGGTCAGTGAAGCGTGCGGCACCCGATTGAAAACTTAATTTCCCGCTCATGGCATCAGAAACGAATGTGCGCGAGAGCGAGCGCGAGGGGTAGAGAGGATGTGAAAGAGAGCGACGAGAGGCCAAAGTGTGTTTCAGGCATATTTTAACGTTTGGCTGTTTTCCGGTGATTTTTTATTTTTTTTTACTTTTTTTTCACTGGACTTCGATTTGGTTTTTGCTTCGCTCACCAAAAGCAATCTTTCTCTCTCTCTCTCTCCCTCTCTCTTTGTCTCTCTCTCCCTCTCTCTTTGGCTCTCTTTGTGCTGGTCCGTTTTGTCGCTTTGACTTAGGCTTTGTTTTATGGCTACCAGTTCGACTTTCCAGCTGTATTTCCTGTTTCGATTTTGCTGATTTATTTATTGCCACAACAACAACAACAACATTTACTTTGCTGATTTCCTCTCCTCTCTCTCTTTTGAATAGACATAAAAAAAAATGTTCTATATCTGCAATCCCAATACTTATCTAATTTGAATCTCCCTTTTCCGTTCAAATCACTTGATTTCCGTTTCACTCTCTTGAATATATTTTTTTACTGTGTATTTCCGTTAAATAATTTCCATTCTCTTTCACTCTCTCTCTGTTTACAGGTTTATCGAATAGGCCAATGGGCCCGCCACATCGCAAGAGCAGTCTACCAAAGCATCAGGAGGTGAAGCGTCGCTTCCTTGAAATTTGTAATACAAACTTTTCGGATGAGGTTAAAGCGGCGCTACGTTTACCGGCCTTTGATTCCTATGAATGGGGAGATGCAGATGTTATACACCTAATGCAGACAATGTTCCTTGAGCTGGGCTTCGTTGAGAAGTTTAGCATGCCCATCGATACGTTACGTGAATGGCTCTATGAGGTCTACAAGCACTACAATGAGGTGCCATTTCATAATTTTCGACATTGTTTCTGTGTCGCTCAAATGGTAAGTACTAAAACAAATCCTTACTTTGATTCTCACCTTTCGAGGTGGATTTGGTGAAAAGGGAAATCACTTTGACTGAACTTTGTACGATACATATCGCTAAAGCGAGAGGATTAAAGCTTAACCTAACTTTAATTTGTTTCTTGAGCTAAACTTTGTTCATTTCTATTCTGTATCTGAATCCTACCTACCTCGGTCTCCTTAAGACTGGCAAGTCAATGTCATATAGGTTATTCTTTTATTCTTATAACAACCCTAGACAAGGATGACCATGCACAATCAATATCCCTTCCATCTTACACTCTTTGTACCCATGCGGGCTTCTAGTTGTATGCAACACAAAGTGGAATATATTTATAGCAAAGTAAAAAGAAAATAACCTGATATAGACAAAGGGAGAAAGAGAAGATGAAAATAGCTTAAGAGCAAGTCTTTCAACATTTAAAAATAGCAACAGAACTGCAGAAAGGCTAAGAAATGGACACACGGCAACAAATGTTTTTCGCAACAACAGCAACAACAAGAAGAAGAACAACAACAACAACTGACAAACCGACAAACCGACAGACAGAAAGTCAAAGCAGACTGACGACCGACTGGCCACTCACCAAAAAAAAAGAACAAACAAAAAATTGCCTATTCGTCAAGAGTAATAAAAGAAGGAGAGAAAAGTAAATAAATTAATGAAAGGATAGCCAAAACTTAGATACTCTAACTCTTAGTGCTTAAAACAAATTGGCAACACGGAAAATCAATCAAACAATCAAAAATATTTAAATATTGTTAAACATCATGAAATCAAAAGCTTAAAAAATATTATTAACAAGATATTATAAATATTAACTCAAAAATACTTTAAAACTTGAGAAACAAACAAAGTTTCCTAAATGGCAACTACAGTGAAAATGTAAGTTTCTAAGCTCTTATGATTTTGATCTGTACCAACCGATTAGTTAGTCTGATCCGTTGATCCGTTGCCTTGTTTCGTATCACACACAACATAGCTTTGAGGCCGCTTCAAAAGGCAGAGTATATCAATCAAACAAACATCGGGCGGCGAATGCAAATTGCGGACCAAAAACCGACCAGGTGTCTGCAACAACAAACTACCGCAAAATGACCAGCCAAACCGAAAAGCTCAACCAAAAAAACCCAAAAAGAAAGAAAGAAAAAGAAAAATCAAAGAAGAAGACGAAGAAGAAGAAGATAACAGACCGAAAGAGCGACCCACTTTGTAGATGTTCTCAAGTGCCAACGCAGCATTATTTTGCTGTCGAGCCGAGTTTTTAACCTACATTTTTTTGGCAAATGAAAGCTCCTATTATTTTTTTTCTTTTGAACATTTATGACTTAAGTATATATATAGTAGTATAGACATTGTTGCTGTTGTTGTGTGTGTCAGTTGTTGAATTATTAATTCGCTGTTGTTAGTTGTTGGCATCTTCTCGAGTTCTTACAACCAAATAGCTGTAAAACACAAACAACTCTAAGCTCTGAACCCTGACCTCAAAACAGTTTCAAACTGAATAACTGAATAAGTGAATTAATATTAATATAGACATATCAATTAGGTTAATCGACTTTTGAAGCCTGACACAAAAACTAACAATAAAACATTTCAAAAACAAATATTGATGTTAAGTAAGCTTTCAGTTTATTTAACTGCATTCAACTTTTATACATTTGAAACGAGCGTCGCACAAAAACTTTCAAAAAAGCACAGAAAACAAAGCGTTTTTTTTTTTATTTTTTTTTTCGCCTTGTGGCATTATTGTCTGTGTGTGTGTGTGTGTGGAGAAGGAACAACGAACGAAAACTTTTAAATACATAAATATATTTTTCAACTTGACAAACAATGCCCAAGTGAGCCATGTATGTGTGTGTGTGTGTGTGTGTGAGAGAGTGTTAGAGTGTGTGTGCATTGTGAAAAATAGTTGAAACAAAAAGTTTAAAAATGCACAACTACAAAAAAGCGAGAACAATAAAAAAAGAGAAAAGTTAAACAGCAATTGTTGCTTGTGTGGCAAGCCTACATAGGGTAGCTATGTTATCGATAAATTCGAACAATCGATAACTACCGAGTTTGACTAAATAGAAAACTATTGAATCCTAGACTCTTTTAAGTGCTTTTAAACACTTAAAAACTTGTACCGAAAATACACCCCAAGCGTTTCCGACGTTCAGATACCCTGTTAACACACTCAACACACTTAGCTAGCTTTTAAGTTGCATCTAAATCTCAGGACTTAAGCTCCGCTGAACAATAACGATGACAAACAAAAAGGACTTTGTCTGCATACACTAACGCACATTTATACATACATACAGGCATACGCACATACTTTCGATATATAGGTTTGCGAATGTAGTGCGTAGCATTTTACAATTCAATGGCTCGACCATTTGCATTGTCCAGGCACTCTCATGTATGTGTATAGCCCCTACCCCTTCCTCTTCCTTTCTATTTGGGCCGGACAGAATACAGAATAGTAAATATAGCCGTTAAGCGGCTTTCGCTGTTGCCTTCCTGCCCTGCCTTCCATCATGGCATTGTTGCCAACACACAATGTATCAAAATGGAGGAACAAAAAAAAAAACTTATTCCCAAAATTCGGTCTGTTTAACCAACAAACAAAAATTGCTGCATATTAATATTCTGTAGTTCAAAGGCATAGAGTTGTAAATGCTTTCAGCTTATCTGAGTTGGCCAAGAGCTAAAAAACCAAAAACCTAGAGAGAAAATGTTGAAACATTTCCACAAACGAATTGGTTGCCTTGTAAAGTTGTCCACAATTTTCAAGTCGGTCATCAATCAGTGAGTTAAAATGCGTATAATGATTGTGTGCCTGATGGGTGGTGTGGTGGGAAAGGGTGGGGTAGTCGATTGGTAGGCGTGTCTATATAGTGTTTACACATTCGCTTTCACAACGAAGTGAGCAAACGCATCAACTTGGCTTTTCATTAACAAAAGTGCAGTTTGTGCCCGGTTGCAAGTTGTGTAGTTGATTTCCTTGGGGCTTGTTGATGCTGCAAAAAAAAACTTGTGCCCTACCCAATGCTTAAGGGATGCTTTTGGGTTGGAGTGGTTCTTCTCTCTCTCTCGCTTTCACTGTCGCCCTCTCTGTTTGTTGACAATGAATTTAGATAAACTTGCGAAATTCGAAATGCAAACAGCATTCGCATTTGCATAAATTTATAGTACTAACTTCCCTAGTCAAACTAATCCCCCCCCCTCCACCCCCTTCTGATACTCCCATTGATCCTCCAACTATTTTGTATCCCCTTCCATTCCCCCTTCATCACGTTTTTGAAAATTGCTTAATGCCAAAGTAAACGCAACGGCAACAACAACAACGCCGATGATGATGGCCAGAAAGTTGTGCAGCAAAAAAAACACCCACTACGCCCACGTTGCGTTGCCCATCCTTAGACACTACACCCCCCCCCCCCCCCCCACCCCAACACTCAACCAACACCGTTGCTGCAAGGTTTTTTTAATGCGCAGCAAAGCGCTAAGTAAACTTAACGCTGCTATTGTATTTCAAAAAGCTTAAATTGAACGCTCTTGAAATACCTTAAGCGTCTTTCTCTTGTCTCTTGTCTCTGTGCCTGCGTTTTCATTGCTTGCAGCAGTCACATCTTGTGGATAGGTCGGCGGGTGGGAGGGTGGGTGGGTGAGGCAGGGTGGAGAGGGATGGATTCGTTAAACTAGCTGCTGGTAATTGCAAAAGCTTTCGTTGCCGTTTTACAGCCAGACAAATTAAGTTGCCTTCAACTTTTTACCTTTACTTTAACCATTGGCTTAAACCGAACTCACCTCCCTTCCCTCCCCATCCTCCCCGTCCTTTGACCAGTTTACAAGACAGCTTGCTGCTGCTGGCCACGTTTAGGTATCAAATGCGATTTGGCTTAATGGCTTGCAACATTAAAAAGTTCTCTCCCTCTGTTTATCTCACTGTCTCTGTCTCTGTCTATGTTGTGTGTGTTTGTTTTCTTTGCAGCATGCTTTAAGTAACCGTTTAGAGAAACAACAACGACGACGAGAAGACACTTCATTTAATTATTTAAATTAAGAGGCAAAATCAAAGCTCAGCTTAACTAACTAAGACAGTTAAGATAAATAACAAATTGAACAATTGGCCAAACTAAATATAACTTTCTTTATTAGGTGTACGATGTTAGAAACCAAAAAGAAAGACCGAAGAAACGTGTCTAAAATGTTTAAGTAGAAAACAACTTCAATTCATAGAGAATAGACTCTTTTTTAACAGCATCAACAGACGAACCGTTTCAGCAAAGTTCGCTGTCAATCTCAGAAACCGTAGAACTTATAGTATTTTTGTCTGGATCTAAGGCATAACTTGTTATCGATAACAGTTAAAGCTTATATATTCAAAATCAATAGAAATTGATGTCATTTAAACATACAATCTCAGAAACCGAAGAACTTATAGTATGTTTTTCTGGATCTAAGGCATAACTTGTTATCGATAACAGTTTAAGCTTATGTATTCAAAATCAATCATACTTACAATGAAAGAAAGCGTATCTTCTAGTCAAGCTAGTTTAACTAGATTCTGCTTTCGTGTTAGCATCATACTAAAATAATCGAGAATTTGCTTTCATTTCAATTTCGTTTCTTTTTAACAAGTTAACATCGCTCAGAAATCAACATATTATAAAAATACACTTGG
Organism: Scaptomyza tumidula; assembly: GCA_035044465.1. NCBI lineage: Eukaryota > Metazoa > Arthropoda > Insecta > Diptera > Drosophilidae > Scaptomyza > Scaptomyza tumidula. Next base: position 941,181 of record JAWNNW010000130.1, read on the forward strand.
TTCGAGTTAATATTAATGTTTTTTCCATTTCCCCTTCCCTGCCGCCGCTTTTTAGATGTACGCTATAACACGTGAAGCGAATTTATTGAATCGCCTGGGCGATCTGGAATGTTTAATATTGCTTGTGTCCTGCATTTGTCATGACCTCGATCATCCTGGCTATAACAATATATATCAGATCAATGCACGCACCGAACTGGCCCTCAGGTAAAAAAACACTTGCTAACAACTAAACTACATAGTATATAGTATATATAGTACATCGATTTATATATTTGCATTGATTTCTTATCGATTTGTGTTTCTATCCAGATATAATGACATCTCACCGCTGGAGAATCATCATTGTTCGATTGCGTTCCGCCTGTTGGAGCATCCCGAGTGTAATATATTCAGGAACTTTAATCGGGAAACATTCAAGTGAGTAAAGTAGAGAGTTAAGTTCGTAAAGTCCAAGTTTCTTTTCATCTAAGCTGCACTAATTGGAAACACACACATAAAATGGGGAAGTTTTAGCTTCAGCACACAAAATTGGGGTCACAGTTTGAGTTTGAAATACAGACAAAAAAAAAAAGTTGTGATTATGATTTAAGTTAAGGCAAACGAAACAAAAGAAGTATTTTAAGAATCAAAACTTGACTTATGAAAAAAAAAGTTGAATAACAAAAATTTCCTAATCAATTTTGAGTCGGTTGAAGAAATTTTCATTTACTTAGCTCAACTTGAATTAATAATAATGTTATTAAACTACTAAAGTTCAACAACCTATTTGAAATTCACATCAGTTGTGCTTGCTTTGTAGAGCAAACACCTGCAACCTGCAACATTTTGGGGGCGTTCATCGTGGCACTTTAATGTTAGGGTTTGGGTTTTGGGTTTTGGTGACAGTCGATGAAAATCTAAAAGTTCTCTGTGTCGGAGTGGTGATGGTGATGGCGGCGGAAGGGGGTGTGGGCGTGTTTGGTAGCCATTTAATTGGCAACATTGCTTGACTCTATTTCATGCGCGTCACGTACAAAATGATGTTGCATTAAACGTTGCCAGGACGCGCCGCCTAGCCTCTAATTAACACCTAACCATTTGCAACCGCTTGCGGTACACAAACACCTCGAAAAAAAACCTACCCCCCTAACACTATCGATTTGATGCAAGAGAGAGGGAGAAAGAGAGAGACAATACGTGGCACAATCGAAAATGAGTTTTGTTCCTTGCAACACATTTATTGCACTTTTAGCTACAATTGTTGCAGCACATTCTACTGTCATTTACCACGAATCGAAAGGGTATCAGAAAGCACTCTAACTAAGAGCTCTCTAGTCGACTCTAGTACGACTAGCAGATACGCTGCAACCTTTGACTTTACCTTGCAAAAAAGATAGAAAACTTCAAAGATGGAAAAACTGCTGGAAGAAGTTACTTAAAAGTTGATAGGAAACTTAATCCTTTGAATTTAATGCATCATTTTTAAGCTTGAGCTTTGTTATGTATAATTATCATCAATTAAATATTGTGCCAGAGGTAATTACCATGTATAATGAATTAATGAACGGATAAATTGCTTTGGCATTGAAGATAACAAAACTAATCTAACGCAATTGCATTCCAGCTAAATTTCTACTAATCACTCAAAATTCCAAGAATAAAATCAAGCTCTCCTACTCCCCCCCCTCTCTCTCTCTGCTGCAATCTGGCAACTATAACGAGCTAATTCCTGGTAGTTTAACATTTTGGTACTCAATCTATTGCTTTATACATATATTTTTTGTATCTCCCCCAAGTTGTTATTTATTCAAGTGCTTATGTCTAATTAGCTTGATTCTCTTGTAGTACAAGTTTCGCTCAACTACAGTGCACGCTCGTAAACCTTAACTTTGCGACGGCAATGAAAAATCATCGTTAGATTTTTTTTATGAAACTTTCTTCCTAACAATTTTATGTGTATTCAACTAATTTGCAATGATCTTAATGAGAACTAAAAAAAAAAAGCTTTAAGTTCTTTGTGGACACGACGTTCACGTTAATGTGCGCACACTGTACTTGGTCTTGTGTATTCATTGCATCGCAATTTATATTGCACAAACAATAATTAAGTGGATTAGCTGCAAACGGGGGCAGAAAAATCTATTTTATTTTTCTACTTTCATATTCTTTTCTCTCGCTCTCTTTTTCTCTCCCTCTCTCTCTTTTGACTTGCTGTCGAGCAAGCTCGTGTTGGCAATCATTATTCGCTACATCATAGCAACCATTATTACCATTAGCATCATTATCATCATCAGATACAAAGAAGTGTGAGATGTAGAAGAGGAAACACTTTCTCCTGGGACAACCTTCAACTTAACCCAACTCAAGCCAACCCAATTCAACTCAACCCAACCTAACTCAACTCAAACCAACCCAACCCAAACGAATCCAATATTGGAGCTGAACGCCTTCACGATGTTTTGCTGGCAAGTTTGCGTGCATAAACTGCAGCATACTTTTGGGAGTTTGTGTTGCCAAGAGAAATGTCTCATGCAAAATATGCTTGTAAATTTGTTGTTGTTGCAACAACGAAAGCCAGCCAAGCCAGCAGCAGCAACAGCAGCAAAACAGCCGTCAAAGTGGCAAGAAGTTTTCGTTACCACACGAAACTCTCTCTTTCTCTCTCTCTCCGTTGGTATCATCCATTAGCCTTACTCCATCTCGTTCTCGCCTGCATGTTTGTGCTTGTCTTAGCATGCACAAGCAAGCATGCAATTTATGCACACTGAACAAAATTAATGGAGCTTGTCGTAAGAAAACTTTCTGTTGCTATATAGAAATTTTAATATCTGAGTCCATCGAATAAATATTCAAACTTCCTTATCTATTGATGTTCGTAAGATATTCATCAACGTTCAATAGAGGTTTTGTTTTCGCTGAGTGTACTGTTTAGTGTTGTGTGTTTGTTTGCTATTAGTATTGTTGCAACAATGTTGCCACAAGTAATCAACAATCGTGAAGCAACTGTCAAAATTGTGCCATATATTACAACATACTTTTGGTTTTTAAGTGTCATTCATTCAGCTATGAGAAATGTTCAAATATTAGACTCAACTTACATCTTGTGTATCTGATTTTGACGGATTTTGCAACACTGTTTAATGCCTTGTTGCATTGTGGCGTTGATTGGCATGAGCTTGCGAATAAAATGCAAAACCAAAAATCATTTGAAATATTTATGAATTTGTTGATAAGTTTACCTTCATTATCAAATCAATTTATTAACTTTTAAACGAATCATTTTTGTAAGATTTCTTGATATACAAATATCTAACCAAACCAGTTTGACTTACAAAGATTAATTGTGTACGAATTTTGTGTATTTTTATTTTTTTTTTAAACAAACTTTATAAAATATATTATAATTTTTTATGAGATTTTTTTTTTATATTCCAAACTTATCTTTTTCTTACTTCTAATCTCTCAGAATCTTTAAGGTTTATTTATCCGTTATATGTGATTGCGGCAAGAACTGCCCGCCACGCCATGCCACGCGTTCCTCTTCATCCTTTACCCTCGGCACTCCTTTTGTTGCATTCCCCGCTCTGCGATTACCAAATGCGACACTTGTCTGGTGGATGCATTGAACTGCCTGCTTTGCATTCGAAGGCTTCGGCAAATTCGGGAAAATTGCCAAGCACATTATTGACCCTCTCGCTGTGTGAGGCATGTTGCATTTTGCTAACGCTACTTCCAGCTGCAGCCGCCGTGCCACACCAGTTCTGTGCGAATGCCACAAAAAACGAACGTTGCGCAGCTGTCGGACATTGAATTTGATTGTTGTTGTTGTTGTTAATGTTGTTGTTGCTGTTGTTATCATCGTTTTTGTTGGTCTGCTGATAGGTTTTGAATGCTTCGTAGGCCAAACGTAAGCCCTCGCTATCGGCTATATTCTCATTGATTGTGAGTGTGGCATTGCTGTAACGTGCCCCCAAATAGCAGCCAGCACGCAAACCAAAACGAATAATCGCCCGCGCTGGCCATTGGCGACCGGCGATGTGCCCCTTGGCATCATAGTTGATGCCATCGTAGTCAAAACCGTGTATTAGCTCGTGTCCAATGAAAAAGCCCATGCTGCCTAGCAAACGTGCAGCAGCCTCATATTGCTGCGGCTCGATTGTTGTTGTCGTTGTTGTTGTTGTTGTTGCTGCTAGAGGTGGATGCAACAAGCCCAATGGCAATTCGATTGCGTTTAATTTGAGTCTATAGTAGACATTGACATCGAATGGACCAGCCTGCGATGACAACAACGTCGCACTTGCCGCAGCACTTCCAGTTGCAGTTGCGTCATTCTGTTGCAAAGCATTCAAGGCTAATTGAAATTGTGCCACAGCCTGCTCTTGCGACAATCTCAACAGATATGCATCATAACTAAAACCCAGCATTGATTCCTCTTTTACTACTTTTTCTGCTTCTGCTTCTGCTTCTGCTTCTACATCGACTTCTACATCGTCGTTGGGCATGAGTTGCGGCATAAGGAGTCGCATTGCATGCAACTTTTGTGTGGCAAGCATACGTGTTGTCTCATCCGTTTCGAATATGGGCGTTGAGTTGAGTAGTTGCTCGAATTGCAATTTGATCGATTCGAATAGTTGCTGCAACTGATGCTGCTGCCGTTTAAGATATAGGTTTGCTGCCGCTTCGGTGCCATGCTGCAGACGCAACAACAAGCGCGTAAGCTTCTGTGGCATCAACGTGTTCAGCTGTTGCAAGCAATGCTCACGTTCCACAGCCAACGATGTGTCCTCGTGCAGATGCAGCTCAAAGTGTGCGGGCAGTTGCAATAGCAGCCAAGTGCTAACAACAAGTGGATCTGCCACATGCAACAAGCGCTCCAATGCCACCAAATAGCCAGTGTCTGCCACAAGCAACAACTCTTGCGTATATCTTTCGCCCAACAGTTGCTGAAAGTACTCGTTGAGCTGCAGCTGAGGCAGTTGCTGGTCAAGCTGGCGCAACGTTTGCGGCGCATGCAGCACGTGTCGCGTCGCGGCCGTTGCCGGCAACAGTGCCTGCAACGAACGCTCAAAGTCCACCAGCCGTGTGGCAAGTGACGCAGCATATCTCACGCGCAACCCAAGCTCCAGCAGAAAATATTTGAGATAGCGATGATACAAAAACTCGCTTGCCTCATCGCCTGCCGCACCCAACAGCTCAAAGGTGGGTGGCAAGAGGTAGAAGATCTGTTGCTCGCCGGCCTGCCAATTGGGTTGGACGTTGAGGCGCCACAGGCCCTGGGCGCCGTAGCGACGCAGTGCCGCTGTGGAACGCGACCAATTGAATTGATCGTTTGTGGCATTCTTGAAGAGTGGCCAATTGTTTGGCAACTGTTGCAACATGGCGTTAACATACACTTGCAACGATTGACGATTGCTCATGCAACTGTTGTAGAATGCGTTCAATTGGCGATCATCTTCGTTGTCGCTTCCGTCGCTACTGTCGCCTGCCCCAAAATGTTGTACAAGCAGCTCTTTCTTAATCGCACTGAACAGTGTTCGTGTATCGTGTGCCCCAAATGAGCGCAACTGGTAGCCCACATGCCAATTGCCACAAGCGTATTCATGAAAGTTATCACACGGTGATTTTGTTGCATCAATTGCATCCTCCAAAACGATGTTATTGCCAACTGTTGCTGTCTCTATCACATAGCAACAAATGCTTAACAACAATAGCATTAAATAACGTTTCTCCATCTTTTCTGCCTCGTTGGCGTTGGACTTTCACAAAGAACTGAACTTGAAACTAAAATCAAATCAAGACGAGTCGACTCGACTCGTCTCGAAATGAGATGAAAAGAGATGAGCTAAGCTTCTACTCAGCTGACCTGAAAGTACACTGTAAGAAATAACTCGTCTAGTTTATGATCTTCATGTAATCATTAGGTTGAGATTATTATCATTACTTTAGCTAGTTTCAAACTTTATTCTTAACACATTTTTGGTAGATCAAAAGTATTTTTATTCTAGTTTGTTTCACTTGAATGTCGAAGTCTTTTGCTTAGCGTTTTGCTCAGTGTAACAGTTGATAAGCAGCTGATAAGATAAGCTCTGACTTTGAGCTTAACGCAATGCCAAAAGTCGAGCGATTGAGTTAGACAAAAAACAACATTGAGCCGTGCAATGTTCTTTGTTGCTATTAATAAACATTATAATTATAAAAGTATTGTTAATTATGCGCTATTTTCAAGGTTATTAAGAAAAACCCAACCACAAATCAACATTTTGTTCTGGCGTTGAACTTTACTCTTTCAACTTGTTTCGTCGTCTTGTTTTACAAATTGAGTTCTGTGCATTTGAAATAATAACCCCGTCATCAGATTAGACAAAAGAAAATTGCGTTAAATATTGAAAACGCCAAAGGTTGACGGAGGGGGGAGGGGATGGTGAATAGCGAGAGAGCTGAAACTAAAGCTTGATGGGCGAGAGACAGCATCAAGTGGAGTGCATAAAACACGTTTTTCTCTACATTTTCTTTCTCTCTTTTTGCTCTATTTGTGTGTTAGGCGAATTGTTTGTGAGAGTAGTTTTTGAAGCGTTTGGCAAGTGTTGAATTACCAATGCAAGTACCTCAATTGCCATCCTCTCATCCTTCCCTATCCTTCCATTCTACCTTCAACTGCCTGCGAACTAAGCTGTTAGGTGTCTTTCTATCTTGCTATATGAATGTGTGTGTGTGTGTGTGTGCAGCGTGCCACTTGACACGACAAAATTCAATTTTCTGCTCGTATGTGACGCGACTTTTGCACAATTTTTCAATTTTTCAACTTTTTCTCTTGCACTTTCGTCAGCAGCGCGAACAAAATGGAAAATAAAACGAAATGCAATTTAATATTTACTGGAGCCGCATGGTCCGCTTAGTCTATACTCTCTATCTTCCCAATCGCACTCCTCCCCTCGGCCGCCACCATTTTCTTCTCCTCTTTTTTATCCGCCCTAACTTTGTCTATCTGCTTTGAATGTCAAAATGTGTATATATATATATTTGTGCGATATATTTTTGTCACTTTTCTTTTGCCCTTTTTTGGCGCAGCCAAAAGATTGAAAAGTATTTGAAAGAATGAAAAAAAGAAAATGCACATAGAACTTGACACTTAAAGAAGGGGGTGGGGTAGGGGTTGGGTTGAGTTTGAGTTTGGGGTTGTCTGATTGTGAAGTTTTGGGTAATGTTAAGCCCTGGAGTGAAATAGATTGTGTGGTTGTTGCTGCATGCAACAACTTATGTTCCCTTTGACAAATAAGCTGTATATGTGTGTGTTTGTTTGTAAGAGTGTTTTGTTGCACGATCTAAAGTTGTTCGTTACTAAATACTAGTTAGAACCCTTAAAACATTAAAGTTTAGAACTCAAGTTTCTACATTCGAAGATGGCAAGATGGATAATCGATATAATCACATAATCAGTGAGGCAGAGATTTAGGTTAGCCAGAAAATCAATTACTCAATCATAATTAATTATGTGTGTCAATCAGGTGGGTTGACCAGTCAGCAAGTTTGTCGGTCAATCCATCAATCAATCTAAGAGTGAGTTAGTTAGCAGACATTAAGCGGAGTTATAAGTCAAACAGTTCAACCACAAGTGAATCAATCACTCAGTCTTGCAAGCAATTAACCAGTCCTTTAATCATTCAGTCTTTGCAAGATCTTTCTGTCCATCAATCAATCAGCTATCGGTTAGTTTGCCAGGGAGTCAGTCAATCAACTAGTCAGCAGATTAAACATTCAGTTAACCCAGCGGTCGGGGAACCGGTGTAAATTACCCCAAAAATAAACAATAAACGCAATTTTTGGGGGTAAAAAAGAAAATTCTGTAACTCTTTCTTCGCCATGGGATAATATCAACTTACACATAAATATTTGGGTGTAATGATTAAAAGAGTTTAAACGAAATTTAATTTAGCCAATGCATCAACCTTATTCGTTTCCACACAACAGCGATCGAGGAACTTTATCAACTTAAACAAACATATTTTGGGGTAATTTTTAAAAAAGTTCCCCGACCGCTGAGTTAGCCAGTCAATCAACTACTTCACTTGCTTGTTTGTGTACTTGCAGCAACATTCGTGAGGGCATCATCCGTTGCATCCTGGCCACCGATATGGCTCGCCACAACGAGATCCTAACGCAGTTCATTGAGATAACGCCCATTTTTGACTACAACAATCGTGCGCACATCAATTTGGTAAGAGACAAAAGTTTTCTTTTTATTTTTTCGTTCCCCTTTTCGCAACATTTGACATTTTTCGTTTTAAAAACAAAAAACAAAAAACAGCTGTGCATGATCCTGATCAAGGTGGCAGACATCTCGAACGAGGCGAGGCCAATGGATGTGGCCGAACCATGGCTAGATCGCCTGCTACAAGAGTTCTTTGCCCAGAGTGCTGCCGAGAAATCCGAAGGATTGCCGGTGACACCATTCATGGATCCCGATAAGGTTAGCAAGCCGGGCTCCCAGGTGCGTTTTATTGGACTCGTCCTCTTACCCCTGTTCGAGGCACTTGGCGAACTGGTGCCCGAACTCACCGAATTGATCATTATACCTGTGCGCATAGCACTCGAGTATTACAGGTGAGTTGATGATTAATCCCATCCCATCCGACTATGCAGTAATCTCTATTCGTTCAGGCGCCTCAACGATGCGCAGACAAAGGCACGCAAATCTGTGGCAGATAGCAATGCCTCGGCCACATCGGACAGCAACAGCGCCAACATGGATTCGAATGCTGCCATGAGCAGCACACCGGGCAACAGCAATGCCGATAAGCTTGACAAACAACAGACCGGAGGACAGACTCAAGGTCAAGGAGGCACAGGTGGAGCTGGAGGTTCTTCTTCTTCTGCATCTGCTGGTGGAGGTGGTGGAGGCTCACCACAAATGCCACGTTCCGGGTCTGGCATAAGTGCCAAGTCACGTCGCAGCATGCCCTCACAGAAGTCCGCATCACGGACCTCGGTCGATGAGCCAGCCGGTATGGCCGCTGAGCTCCATGATCTGCCCGAGGGTAGTGAAAGCGGTGATTCCGAAACAGCCACAGAGGTTGATGTAAGTATTCATTCCTTGTCCTTCTTTTCGATCCTATTTAAGTCCAAATTTATTTGTGAATTTTTGGAATATTTCTATTCAGGTGGCCGAGATGACATCCAAGTTTAAGGTGGATACAGAAGGACGCAGTAAATCATCGCATTCGAATTCGAGGAAATCGTCGCGCGAAAAGCGACCCTCAATGATTGGGGAGCTGTGCAGCAGTGGCGGCGGTCAGCGTATGCGCAACTCATATGGCAACATTGGCCAACATGGCTATCATGCACAGCGTTGCCACTTTGGCAGCAATCGTGCCGTCAGCCTCGATCAGTACAGCAGCAACAATCGTCGTTTATCCGACGGTCTCCCCCAGGTCATCTCCGACAGCAATGTCTTCTACGGGCGTCAGTCGCAGCCGGCCAATCAACAAACTGGCGATTTGAATATGAATATGAACATGAATCAGCAACAGCAGCAGCAGCAGCAGCCAGCAGAGCCTGTTGTCCAGCAGCCTCACTTGCAGCAACAGCAACAGAAGTCACAATTGCTGTTGCTAATACCAGTAACAACAACAGCTAGCGCGACGACAACAACAGCAACAACAACGGCAGGAGCAGCAGCAACAGCAACAGCTGCTACAACGGCAACAACTTCTGTCCCATCGAATGGCAATATATCGCCCAGCACGCTCAATCCGACCAGCAATGGCAGCGCAACAACAACATCAACAACTGTTGTTGCCAATACTCAACAGCAACAGCAACAACAACAACAACAGCCGGCTGGTGGCAGTAGCAGCAGCAGCACATCTTGGAAATCGCGTCTACGTCAATTCTCCGATTATTTTAGCTTTAGCTTTGACAAAAACAGCAAACGTTTTGGCAGCACACGCAGCAGTTCATCATGTGGCACACGTAGTGTTGCAGCTACAGCTGCTGCTACTGCTGGTGGCAACAACAATGCTGCTGGTGCCGCTGCTGGTGCTGCTTGTGTTGGTGCAACGTCTGTTGCAAGCCCACCTGGCACCGAAACCATTTGTTGCACCAACATTTCGAATAGTCTACCCTCACCGGGTGTTATCCAAGTGGGCGTACTTAGCTCTGGTGGCGTTGCAGGTGCCGGTGCCGGTGCCGGTGGTGGTGGTGGTATTGGTGGTCGACATCGTGCATTAAGTTTGGATGTACCGTGCAGTCGGCATATGTATCGTTATTCGTCGGGCGACAGCAGCAGCCGTTGCGGCAATATGAGCAACAAAAGCAACAACAGCAACAATACGCTGCACAGCAGCAGCGGCGGCATCATTGGCTTACGCATCGGCAGCACCGAGGAGAGTTATGGCAGTGCTACAACGGCAACAATTGCTACTGCTACGGCTGCTGCAGCAATAGCCGATGGGCTAGCTGAAGCAGCAGCAACGGCAGCAGCAGCTGCTGCTGCTGCTCATCCTCCATCGGCGCTGATTTTGCCGAGCGTTAGCTGTGACCTAGGTGTTGGTGTTGGTATGGGTTTGGGTGTGTCTAGCAGTGTATCCTCATCGGAGGCGGTGCCAAAGATTTGACAAGAGGGGGGCTCCGATACGTCGAATAATTCCATGTGCAATCAGGCCATCTTTTTTACGATTGGTGGTGGTCCCGAAAACATTAATGACAGCGATAACGATAACGATGATCATGATCATGATATCGATGGCGATGGCGATGTTGTCGATGCAGATGCTTTGCATCTGGATATATCCAGCGTTGAAATCACCTCAATGTCCATGAGCATGTGGTCGGCCATTGGAGAGCGTCTCAATGCACTCGTCTGTCATTGCTGTGATGGGAAATTGCCAGAGCCGGAAAATGTGTAAGTCATTGCAGAAGAAGAAAAAGAATCAGTTATCAGAAGTCGGTCAGTCAAAAAGCACACCAAACAAACACACACACACACAAAATGCAGACCATTACAGAGCGTTTATCGGCAATCGATAACACACATACACATACAAGCACACCATGTCACCAATATCGATAGCACATAATTAAATTTTTTATTTGTAATCGTTTAATTTTGAATCGATAACTTTTCGATGTTTTTTTTTTAATATATGTCTAGCAAACTATTTAAAATCAATTATCCATAATCCACCATTTATACTTATACTCTACTATATATATATATGATTAATTTAATTATGATTTTTGCTATATATATTTTATGTATGACTATTTAAAATATTATATACTTTATATTATAAATATTATTATGCGTTCAATTATTATTATTATTTTGGGATTGTTTCTTTTTTTTTGTTGAATTGAAATATTTTCTACAACCATTGTTGACGTTGTTGGCCCTTGCAACTGTGCCACAAGCAATTGTCCATCTGCCATTCCATACTTTACCAACAGCCAAGCCCAAAACCCATTCATTCATTACGCTCAATGTCACTAAGACTCGAACGAATTGGCTGGAAAATGCATCAGAACGCAACGTGTTCATTACGGCCGCACACACGGTTGTTGATTGCCATATGCCACATGCCACAGCACATGTGGCACAATGCGGCATGGCCAAAAGTCCATTGCGTTTCGTTCGTTTCATTCGTTTCATTTCCCTTTTAATTTATGCAAAAACAAAACTTTTGCATACGCAATGTTCGGCCTCCACTGCAATCAGCGTGCCACAAGCTCTACACATTACTGCAACAACACTGAGCGAAAATACGTACACACAAACAAGAAAGCATGCGAGCGTTACAAGTGAAAATCGTACAACAGATATTCCTGCTTACAATCGCATGTTTCTGTTTGTTTTTTCGGTTTTTTTAATAATTTTTTATTTTATTTAAAATAAAGTAGAACACAATTTGCTCCTTTTGCAACAAATATTATTAAAAATATTATTTTCTTAAATAAGAATCCAAAAATTTACTTTTTCAACTTTATTTATACTGAGTTCAAGATGACAACACATTGTTGGACAATGGTTAAAATAAAGAATTCGAAATTTCAGTTTCAAATAATAAAAATTCTCTAAATTAGTTTAATTCTCATGTTGTATTTACACAATTTTACTTTATTTAAGGATTATTGTTTAAGTTCAGTGTTGTAAAATGCCCGAAAAAAAAAAACAAACGAAAACACAAAATAAACTATACAGCACTGAGCACAAAGATAGAAAAAAAACGCGATCTTACAATCGCTTTTTTGTGTTTATTTCAAATTGTAGTATAATATAATTATTGTATATAGAATATAGTAATTTTTTTTGTTTAGTAGAAAATAGGGTAGAACAAATTTGCTCATTTTGCAATTTTGCTATATAATAAGAATTAGTAGTAATAGTATAGAAAGTTTATGTTATTCAAGAATAATTATTTGAGTTCAGTGCTGTAAAATGACCAAACGAAACGAACGAAACTTTAAATGACTACACTACACAAAACTACAACACTGAGCGAAAAATGCGAGCGTGAAAAGTGAAAATCGTACAACAGATATTCCTTTTCATTTCGTATTTACTTGATTAAACCTTATTCAGGAACTATTGAAGAACAACAAAAAGTGAAAATCGTACAACAGATATTCCTTTTCATTTCGTATTTACTTGATCTAACCTTATTCAAGAACTATTGTTTGAGTTCCGTGTTGTAAAATGACCGAAAGTAGCCAACGAAACTTTAAATGCCTACACTACACTACAACACTGAGCGAAAAATGCGAGCGTGAAAAGTGAAAATCGTATAACAGATATTCCTTTTCATTTCGTATTTACTTGATCTAACCTTATTCAAGAACTATTGTTTGAGTTCCGTGTTGTAAAATGACCGAAAGTAGCCAACGAAACTTTAAATGACTACACTACACTACAACACTGAGCATTCAGCGTGAAAAGTGAAAATTGTATAACAGATATTCCTTTTCATTTCGTACTTGATTTAATCTTATTCAAGAACTTTTGTTTGAGTTCAGTGTTGTAAAGTGGCCAAACGAAACGAACGAAACTTTAAATGACTACACTACACTACAACACTGAGCATTCAACTAAAAAAAAACAACAAAAAGTGAAAATCGTATAACAGATATTCCTTTTCATTTCGTATTTAAGTGATTTCAAGAACTATTGTTTTAGTTCAGTGTTGTAAAATGACCGAAAGTAACGAACGAAATACCCAATTTTTATTGAAAATTAACTTTGAGCTTGTGTTTGTTTGAATTGCTCTGAGTGCATTCAGGGCAGGAAAACTTTGCTGCATATTGTAGGCCTGATTTCATTTGCGTATATTCAACGTGGATTGGATTTTTGGCGCTTGCAGCATGCACATGCGTCATGCGGGGGAGTGGGGGTGGGAGTGATGGGTAATGATTGTGGTGCAGTTTGTGTGTCTCCCGCCTAAGTGGACTATTTTGGCCAGCTAATTCCCAGCTCGCAGCACATTATTGAAAGTCATTGCATGGTAAAATTGGATTTGGCCATAGCAGCTGTTGCTATTTGTTACTGTAGATGCCACTGCCTGTGGCAACATCGTTGTTGCTGGCCCGATGTATACTACAATTAGTTGATCCTGTTTATTTCTGGGCCTTCTAACCTTCCGGCCGCATACCGTATAATTTTTGAAATGAATTCCTAATTGCAGCGAAACATCCATCCACTAATTATGTCTGTGCAGTTTCTGTTTATGTTGTTTATGTTGGCTGTTGTTCAATATCTCTCCCTCTCCGCCTCTGGCACTCAATCAATCAATTTGTTTTTACAAGTTTGCGTGTTAGTTGATTGCTGATTGATAAGCTTACAGTCAGCTCAATGCGGCTCTAAAGCTTTGTGAAACTTAAAACTTATTTAAATAGCTTTGTTCACCTTTTTGTAACGCATTCAACTAGTTTTTTATTTGCTTTGTTTCTTAATCTAAACCATAAAAACATACACATGCACACACACAATACACTTACATGACTTCGATACTGTTAGAAGTGCATTTCCATTGAGATGGCAAAAGAAAATCAAGGAAAAACAAATGAATTACAAATTCTCTGAAGATGACATTACAACATATCCCCAGACACGGATGTTAAGCAAAATGCAAATGAAACTAAAACAAAAACAAGAAAAAGAAAATGAAATATATAAATCAGAAATCAGTAATCAGAAAAGGACAAATCGAGTCTAAGCAACAAATAAAAAAGAAACTTATCAAATTAAATGTTAAAATACGAAAGACAAAAATTAAAAATAAAAAAAACCAATTATAAATATCAGTGTAAATTTGTGTATGTAATATCTGAATGTAATATTAACACACGCACACACACACACACACATATATAAATACATACGCACATGCAAACGCATATACAGATGCAGCTGTGAATATGTGTTGCATACTTTTTAGCGCCACTGTGGTTTTAAGACAAGCAACTATAAGCTATAGTATATATATAGGAATTGGATGATTTGAATATGCAAAGAGCATATTAAACCAAGCTGGAACTTGGCCAACACCAACACACACACACAAACACACGGATACAATGACAGACAAAATAAGATGTTACTTCAAATAGAATTATGTTTTTTTTTTGTGTTGTTATTGTTGATGTTTTTGGTGTCTATTTATCATTTATATATGTATATATATATATATGTGAAATATATACTATATGTGTATGTAAATGTTAACTTACAATAACTATAACTTATGACTAGGTAAACAACAACAAAAATGAGATGGCAACAAACTAAATACAAAAAAAAAAGAGAAATGAAATATTTTGTTTTTTTTTTTGTTTTTGTTTGAAATTATTTAAATGTCTAGCAGCAAAAAATGCAAATAGTGAATATTTATATATACTTACAATAATCCGAAATACTATGTAAATTTATCAGATATATATAAATGTGTGTGTGTTAGTATGTGTGAGTGTATGTATGTTTAATGCAGAAACTTGTATTTATTTTTGTTAAGCAAAAAACTTATGAAATGAATTTGATGTAAATTTTATTTTTGTGTGTGTCTAACTAACACCAACACACACACACACACACATACAAACATAAGGAAAATCTATTTTGTGTATGTGTAATTATAAACTATATACTAAATGTCGCTTGATTTCCAATGAACATATATATACATATAGTTGATGTTGATGTTGCTGTTGAATATCGTCGTCGTCGTTGTTGTCGTTGTTGTCGTTGTTGTTGTTGCCTTTACCACTACTACAACTCCAAGTTTTGCGATATGTGTGTGTTGATTGATTGATTGATCAAAATGCCCTCGACTTGCGTATACTAAGTGTATTATTTGTTAACAAATTAAAAAAAAAAATGCCACACAACTTCCCTTGTTTAATGAAAAACATAAAGACTAATACTTGAATTTACAAACCTTTCCAAACAAAAAACAAAAAACAAAACAAAAATATATTTATCTTAAACGTAAGCTTACAAGACAACAACAAAAAGAAAAAAAGCTCTAGATGTTTTACAAATGTATAAAAAAAAAGAAAAAACCAAACGAAAAATGAAGAAAATTATAGAAAAAAAAAGAATTTTAAGCATAATTTAATTAGTATAGAAAATAATTGCTTTTCGATGTACAATTTAAAATATTTAGTCAATCATTTTGGCCGTCAATTAAACCAAATAAAAACAAAAAAAATACGCTTTCTTCTCCCCCTCCGCGCCCTTTAAAGCAACCAGCAAGAAACAAGAAAGAAAGAAATACTTAAAAATAATTTTAAGGCAGAATAAAAAAAATATTCAAAAAAAAGTGCGAAAATGTTTGAAATATCTGTAAAAAGCGAAAAGTAGGCAAAAGAAAATAGTAACATTATTAAAAAGAAAAATTGAAATGATATATGTGCAATTATCACAAAGATATGGTATATATATATATATGTATATATATATGTATGTGGGATCGGGCAATTAGTAATTTGTAATATAATAGAAGGTTACGAATATATATATATGCCTCTAAAGATCTTTAAACATTAGCAATTTGGACCAAAACTAACTAAACTCTCTCTCTCTCTTTCGCTCTCTGTCTCTCTTTCACTTTCACCACACCATACAAAGACAAAAAGAAGAAGAAGAAGAAGAAAACAGTACTTGATAAATAGTTAAATGTTAAATGTATTAAGATAAAAAAAACAAACAACAACAACACAACTACCTGTCTAACTAACTGATGCCTATAAAAGAAAAACAAACCGATCCTATATCGTACGTACGTATATCGTTAAGTGTTAATCGTATATCGTTTATCGAGTATCAAACGTTTAAAACATACTTCTACAATCGGTTTTCAAAAGCAACCCCAAAATATTAAACAAATTTTAGTTTTTCTCATTTCAAGATCGTTTGAAAACCTAAAAGATACTTCAAACGTTTCTTCTTCAATTTCCAAAACAAACATTTCAACTATGAAAATGCTTAACGAACAAAATTCTAAACACTTTGGCATATTTATCAATAGGCCCCCTCCAAAACACACACACACATACAAACAAGAGAAACTTGGGATATATATATATATATCAAACCTCAAAATGGCGTCTCAATAACCACCGATAACGGACCACAAAACGTAGTGCATCAAAAAGCGCTTCCCCCGAAGATCATTCATTATCGTTATCGTTATCGAGAGACATACGTATTGTAGATACGATCTGCAGTTACACTAACTAACTTTTCTTCTCCCTCACACACACACACAAAGCAAAAAGAGACAGAATAATGCTCTTGAGCTAATAGAAAAGATAAAATACAAAAGCAATTAATGCTTAGACTTTATACTAAGTACTATATATATATATATATATATACATACTATCCTATATACGTATATGTATATGTATTTGTATACTATATACTAGAGACCCTCCTGAACAAAAGAAACCAAAACCAAAAGCCTTTAACTTTAAAAAAAAACCACACAACAAATTTAAAGACTACATTTTATTATACAAACCAAATAGAAATTGGAACAAGAATGAGCCGAAACTTAATTGCAAACAAATTTAAATCGAGTATCTCGAGTTTGAGTACCCGAAATATGAATGCACTCATACTCATATATATATATATATACTCACCTATATACTATTTGGCAAAGCTTTCTTCGGCAAGCCGAAGCTTCCACACTCTCTCACTCTCTCTCTCTCTCTCTGTCTCTCTCACTCTACTCTCTCTCTCTATCACTTACCCAAACACACAAAACACACAGCGAAAAGAAAAGAAAACAAAATACAGGTAAGAAGATTTCGAATCAATTCAAATACAATGAGTACTAAAAGTATGCAAGATATAGAGGAAATCAAAAAATTGAGAAAGTTGTTTGGAATTAGGAAAGAACGGAACGGAGCGGAACGGATCACAGAACTCTATAGGAAAGAAATGCTAAAAGTATTTTCAAAACTTTTGTCAATGAAACAAATCTGTGTATCTTCATACATATTGTATGTGTATGTATAGAAAAGAAAAAACCGAATATTTTTAAGCAAAAAAAATCAGAATCTAAGCACACAAACTAAAAGAAGAAAAGAACAAAAAAAAAATACTAAGTAGAAAACGATATGGAATTAAATTATGTGGAATATCTATACTAACAAAAACACACATACACAAACACACACACACACACACATATATATATATATATATATATATATATATAAACATTAACTCATAACTACTTATTACAAACAGCAAAGCATAAGTGTAAAATACCAAATAAATACCAGAAAAAAATACAGAAAATACCAAAAAAAAAAAAAAAAAACATATATATATGTTTATGTATATGGAGTTATAGGTGTACAACTTTTTTCCAGCTTACCATTAAAGAAAAGTGAAACATAGAAAGCCGAAAAATGCATTCGAAATACTAAGAAAATAAACTAACTACTAAGAAAACAAGATAACAAAAAAAGAAAGAAGAAGATGTTGGAAACTATTTACAAGCGTTTTGAAAGAAAAAAGAGAGAGCAGAAAGCAACAAAATGAAAGAAAGGAATACCTATGAAAAGGAACAAAGAAACAACAACAAGTCAAACTTGTTGAAACAAAATGGAACCCAAAGAAACTCATTTCAAATGAGTAACAAACAAACAAACAAAAATACCAAAGCAAAACGAAGCAAAGAAAATACTAAGAAAAAATATCTATGTGTACGTTGAATGAACTTAAAAAAAGAAAAATAAAAATAAAAAAAAAAACAATAAATGTTAAATACATTACAAAAGCAAACAAACATAAATTTCAACTCTTAACAACAAACAAATTGAAAAGCTAATATTGGCTAAAGAAAAACAAAAAACAAAAAAAAGGAACTTAAAAATATATATATATTATACAATATGTGTTTAATTGAAAGTGAATAAATAACCATACATGCAAAACTTCTTCAAAAATGCAACAAAAACATTACATAAATTACATTTAACACATACACACATATATACACACACACAAACACACACAAGAGTGAAACAAAAACAAAACAACAGGAAAATCCTAAAAGAAAACTTTTCTGAAATGCATTTAAATGGAAATATATTCAAAAGTAAAGGAAATTGTATTTAACATTTAAGTCAAATGTCCAACACACGACTTTTTTTCTTGGACAGGTGTATGTGTGTGTGTTTGTGTGTGTGTGTGTGTGTGTTATGAGTTCTTGTCTGAGTTCGAGTACAAACTTTGAGTATACTCAAACTGCAAATGAGTGGACTCACTGTATTCACTCACTCACTCATACACACACACACACACACACACACATGCATACGCATACGCACACACTAACACGAAACACATACACAAACAGACACACACACACACATACGTATTTTTGTGTAAAAGTTTAATGAAGAGCGAATATTATTAACTACTGATTAATGTGAAGTATATTGAATAAAATAAATTTCCAAACTAATAACCCAAAGTTGTTTTCCATTTTGAAAATCAACAACTTTTCAGCTAAAAAGCGCAAGTGCTTTTAAGTTCCTAGCATTTTCCTAGCACCATAGCTTTTGTTAAGCTTTTTGTCCTGCAACCTAGTCAAATGTTCGTGTCTGAGCTATGCGCGTTTCAAACCGTTCAACTTGCGGATGCTTGAAAGTTCTTTCTGTTTGCAACATGTTGGTGTTCGACACTGTTGTGTTCAAGTTGGCATGCGTATATGAATTGGCTGGCTCACTCAGTATCAAACGCCATACTTATTTCAGTTGACATTTACAAACGCTACGCTGTAGTCGCTAGCGACGCTCGACTCAATTGTCGCTCTCTCTCTCTTTTGGCTCGCACTCAGCTCGGTTCGTTGGGGAC
This sequence comes from Scaptomyza tumidula, assembly GCA_035044465.1. Lineage (NCBI taxonomy): Eukaryota > Metazoa > Arthropoda > Insecta > Diptera > Drosophilidae > Scaptomyza > Scaptomyza tumidula. Next base: position 960,526 of record JAWNNW010000130.1, read on the forward strand.
GCTAATTTAACAGTTAGCAGTTCAGTTAGTGAAAGTAACAACAGTTGTTGTTGTTGTTGTTGTTGTTTATTGAAAGCCGTTGCTCGTTTCGCTTCATTCCATTTCTTACTTATTCGCCATTTCCAACACCAACAACAACAACAGTGTGCGTGTGTGTGAAGCATTTTTGTTTTGTTTTCATGAGTTTCTGGTATGTGTGTGTGTGTGTGTGTGTTTGTGTTGTTGCTATTGAATTTGTATTTTTAGTGTTCGCGTGCAAAAAATTCGGTGTCAAAGGCAAAACAAATTTAACGTGAGAGATCAGAGAAGTAAAACAAGAAGAAGAAGAAGAAGTGGGCCTTGCAATGTCCTGAAACCTTAACCAGATGAAGACAAAGAAGAAAGCGAACAACAACAAATAACAGAAAATCAATGTGCGAGTGCAAATGTGTGTGAGTGTGTTTGCGTGTGTGTGTGTGTATGTGAGAGTGAGAGTCAAAAGAAAATCCATAAAGCGCGCTGCTAAACTCGTCGTCGCAGTCGAGCTATGCGAATAATTTATAAGATTGAAATTAAAAAAAAACCAACACCAAAAAAGTGTGCTTAGGTTTCTCTCTCTAGCTCTAGGTCTAGCTCTCGCCCTCGCTCTCTCCTCTCCTTTACTCTGTGTTTGGCTCGCAACCACAAGAGGCTGAAAGAGAAGAAGACACATACAAACGTTCATACACACATACATACAAACATATAAAAGAATTTCTTGGCAGCCCAAAATGCCGAAATGCCGCCCCGCACCGCCACGCCACGCTTCCACTCTACCTCCTTTGAGGGCGCACACTGCAAGAATGTTGTAAACATGCGAGGCCGACGCTGACGCCGCTGCCAACAACAACAGTGATGCTCGCAGTGGAAACAGACGACAGAACAGCTGATACGCCTCTGGGGCCACCAAATGCATGTAACTCTCACACACACACACACACACACGCGTACACACATTGAAAGCAAACTGTTGGAAGGGGATTGCGGTACAAAATTTGGCAACACTGCAGCAAAATACTATAGACCTTTCGGAAAGGGTGAAAAACAACACAAACACAATTTAAATCAGCTGTTTATAAAATAAAGAAAGAGAACTAATATATTATTATTTAATGTGCAAGGATCCTTTTAAATAAGCAAATTGTGGATGAGCTTTTTTCTGTCCATTAAATTAAAAATTATCAGTTTATTTTATCGGACATGCCATATAATTTTTCTGTTTTATTTCAATAACCCAAAAAAATTCATTTTCTTCGAAAGAAAACTTGAAGCAATGTTAAGGAAGCAAACAGATTGGAAGTCAGCTGCTCTAAATCAACTTAGAAACAGGCTTTAGTTACAAATTCGTGTAAATTTGTGATATAAAGGAAAGTTTAGTTTGTTTATCTTAAGAATTTGTTAAACTTTAACTTATGAACATTTTTTTCGCACGGTGTAAACGTAAATGAAGGCCAAACAACGCGACAAAGACAAAGAGGAAGATAGAAAGGGAGCGAAAGAGAGTGCGAGACGGCTGAGCGAATCAAAACTTAACAATGTTGAACTTCTTTTTTGCACAGTGTAACGAAAAAAAAAACTAAAAGATAAATATAAACAACAGCAATAGCTGCTCAAATTACAGACAGTGTAGAGAAGTAGGTGTGCGGGAAAGGAGGTAGTGCAAGAAACCGAAAAGAGAAGGAGAAGCAAAAGAAAAAGGAGAGGAAGAAGAAGAAGAGTGCAATTGCTGCAGCAGGAGCAGCTGCCAAGTTCAAAATCAACGCCTGACAATGACAAAGCGCTCCGCTGGGCGTCAAACAAAAACAACAACATCAGAAACGTGGCGCCCACCAGCAACAACAACAGCAACAACAGCAGCAGCAGCAGCAATCAGGACAACACCAGCAATTACAAAAACAATCAATGAGCGCAGCACGAGCTGGCGTCAACGCTGCACAACAACAACATCAGCTACAACAACAACAACAGCAACAATGCAGTTGAGCCGTGCATCATTTTATTCATCGCTGCCGGCATGTGGCATGTCCTGGCTGCTGTTCGTCCTGTGTCTGCTGGGCTGTTTGTGTTGTTGCACAGGTAATTATCGCATGCCACATTTGACACTTGATTAGCATAACATACCCCCCCAAACCCTTCCTTCACCCCCCAACTAACTACTGGCCACGTTGTTATGTTAGTAGTTAAGTTAAGTTGTGTGTAATCGATAACTTAATCAGTTAACGCTCAGATCCGTTACGTGCAATTGATGATACGTGCTTAGGTTATGCATTACGTTATTGCAGTGTGTGAAAGGCTTTGTCTATTTGGGGTATATTCTATCTATGATAACGTTCTTACGTAATAACGTAATGGTTTACGTAATTACTTACGTTATGAGTTACGTACTCAATAACGTTAAGCTTTTAAGTTAACTCTATAATTTTTATTCAATTTGAATAAATATTTGACCGAATCGGGTTTGTCTTACGTGAAAACGTTACGTATTACGTAACAGCTTACGTCAAATAAGGTTTATCATGTTTGCGTGCATTTAACAAATCGTCTAGAATTACGTTATAACGTAAAGCGTTACATATTGGATGCATACGATACGTTTTAAGTAAACTCTAAAAGTGTTTACCAACATTATTTTCCTTTCAACTGGAAATTAAATTTTATATTCAAGGTGGCTCACTACGTGAATACGTAGTTTCTTACGTTATTTAATTGCAATTATACTGATCGAACTTGAACTTAAGTGCTTCTTACTGCCTAAGTATTGTTTAGAGACTGTTTTGTCGATTGTCAGCCGAGATTAGAGGGACTCGGGACATTTATAGTCCTTCAAATAATAAATAATGCCGAAAACAATTGGCCCAATAAACAAATGGCCATTAATATATATGCTGGTAGGGACGCATTGAGGGTGCAGTTCAAGGCGAAGGGAAGGGAGAGATGGGGGGAAATAGGAAATTTCGTGGCATTTAGCAAGGCAAAAACAATAGAAGACACGAATAGCCTTGACATTGCAACCAAATATGCAAAGTCGACTTTTGCTCTTTGGATTTTTTTTTTTGGTTTGTTTGTGGTATTTTCTATTTTAGGTTTCCATGCCTTAAACACCTGCCTAAATCGGCAGCGCCAACAAAAGAAGGTGTACAACAAAGGTGGTGAGGGGGGGGGGGGGGGGCATGACAAGCGTGTACAAGCTAAGCACTTGTACAACTGCAATATTTTAGCTGCCTTTTGAAGCTGGAACCAAAAATGTGACAACATTTTGTTTTGTTGACGTCAAAATTGGGGAAAAACCAAATGGGAAAACTTTTTCATTATGAATAGGAAAACATATTTGTTTGCACAACTTTTCGATTCTCAACTTATTAATATGAAATACTCAACTTCAACTTCTACCTTAATACTACTTTTTTTTAAGGTTTTTTTTTATAGTTTGTATTCGAACTAAAATACTAAACAAATACTAAAATATACTTTGCTTATGGGAACATCAAAAACTTTCTTTAAATTTAGACAAAATGTTTCCATAACTCATAGCTAAATAATTTAAACATATTTGCAATTCGCCAGAGAAATAAATTTCTTAATTATTAAAGAGTTCAGCTCAAATAAACTAAGTAAAATTTCATTTCAGCTTCGAAATAAAATAAATTAAATAAATAGCAAAGAATTTGTAGTGTTAGGGTATACAAATGTTGGCTTTTGGCAAGGAAAATATTCCAACTTTTGACTACTTCTTGTTGTTTTATTGACGCACATGAAAAAGTTTTTGGCAAACTATATTTTTTGTGGTGGCAAGTAACTTGTTGTTGTTGCTGCCACAAGGCGCCAAGCAAAAGTCTCTTTTGTATCTTTGCTTCCGCTTGGCAATATGCATTTATTTTCCTTGTTGTGCCAACGCCAAAGCCAGGCATTTTTTTTATTGCCCAGCTTTGCGCAATAAAGTTATTGAAAATCATTAGAATCAAGAAGAATGTCAAGGCACAGCCAAAAGGTCGAGTTCTTAAGTCTAGAAAAGATATCTCAAAAGCTTTTCATATATGTATTTTTGATCACATCGTTTTTCTTCAAGTGTACATTGGGAAGCTCTTGACTAACTAATTAGTTGGATTATAGCCAACTGCAGTTTACAGCTTACATCAAGATTGCTTGACAAGCGACACAATTCAGTCAGGACAACACAGACACCACAGGACGGACGAGAGACAAGGAGACGAGAGCACGAAATCGAAATCGAAATAGAAACATTCAATAGTTGTTTGTTAGATGAGTTGGGATTGGGTTGGGTTGGGGTTCGAGTAGCTGCTAATTAAATAGCCAAACAATCGTATAGAGCCAAAACACATTTGGAGCAAATTGAAATCGAAATTGCCAATTGACAATGATAATTGCGTTGATTGACGAGCAATCAATGCCATTTCACATGCAAAATGTATGCGATTCCGTTGTTGTTGTCTCTGTTGTGTTGAATTGTGTTGCAATTACGATTTGCTACGTGCAACGTGAGAGTACCTGAGGCAGTTCTGTGTGGCAGAAGTTGTATGATAAGAGCGAGTAACGAGTTACATGATAATGATATATATGGTGGATCGACTAACTTAACGAGTAACTAGACTAACGTAACGAAAAACGAGCAAAGTGAGAGTATCTGAGAAGTAGAAAGGCAATTCTGTCTGGCAACAGTTGTATGATAAGATCTACAGCGAGTAACGAGTAAAAGGATAATAATATATATCAACTTACATATAAATATTTTGGTATTATGATTAAAATAGTTTAAGCGAACTTAGACTCAAAAACGAATTTAAAACACAAAATACATAAAGTTCTACAAGAATGGGCTCTCTTCCTTATACATTTTCCCATTTTGCCAAAATAATGCCGAGTTTTTGTTTTTACTAGTTTTTACTAGTTTTTGACTCAAGTTTACCAGGCACACAGAATCAGCAGCAAGTGGTGTATAAATTCTCATTATATATACTTGCATACTTTTAGGCTGGCTTTTTATTCATAATAAAATTAATTGTCCTGCATACTTTTGTAGTTAAATATAAAAACCATTGCTCTTGCTGCCTATTCTGTTCGCCTGGTACTTGGCGTCGGAAAAACTCGTGGAGATCACCAAAAAAAATCCCACCAAGCTATCGTCGAGTTTTTACTAATTTTTGACTCAAGTATACCAGGCGCACAGAATCAGCAGCAAGCGATGTATAAATTCTCATTTTATATATTTGCATACTTTTAGGCTGGCTTTTATTCATAATATAATTAATTGTACTGCATATTTTTGTGGTTAAATATAAAAATCATTTTATTAAGCGATTTGCCTAAAAGTATGTATTCGCCAAATTATTTTTAGAGGGTAATTTAGCCAATGCATCAACCTTATTTGTTTCCACACAAGAGCGGTCGAGGAATTGCTATGGGGTAATACCAACCTAAACAAAAATATTTTGGGGTAATGATTAAAAATTCATTCATTTTTCGAAAAAAAAAATATTTTTATTTAAACATAAGAACAAACGAGAAGCACCTAAGTTTATATGTATATCTAATTTTAGTCCATATCTTATATTATTATTAATAATTGATTGTAGATTTTTTATTCGATTTTTTGGTTTTTGAGGTAAATAAATACGATCTTTAACGATACGAGCAATACAAAAATATCTTATTTTTCTTTTCTTGGGTGGGAATCGCAACCTTCCATGACAGCAAAACCGAAGGATCCCTAATGATATTGACGAATTTTGACCTAAAATGAGTTGAATTTTTTCTTTAAATACTCCTAAGCCACTTTAATCCTTACGGATTTTGAAAGGACATGTTGCGTGAGCGTTTCAAGGACCTCCTCTATCGAACTGCATTCAAGGATTATGGGGTCATCTAAGAAAAAAAACACTTGTAAAAATTTCACTCTACGGCCGAGCGAAAATAAGAAAACACCATAAAAGTGCAGTTTTCTCGGAAACCACAAGGACGATTTGAATATCCTTTGGCCAGTTGGTAGCCCTGGTAAAAACAAAATGTCTGACATAGGACACGTTCGAATCCTTTATGATTTGGCGGAGTTATAACCGATTTTCTGTTTTAAACTTATATCCTTTTATTTCAGCTGTTTGAAGGACTATCGTCCTTTGAACTACTTTGCTCGATTTGGTGGGCCCAGGCCTATCTGTGGTCCAAAGGACATCCAGGTAGTCCTTAAAATAGCCGAGTAATCGACGATTTTGTAATTTTTAAAATATTTTCTGACCTACCCCCTGTAAAATTTTTCGAAAATTTTTTTTCGTGAATCCTGGAGATCCTTGTAAGCAAATCGATAAATCTTGTTGCTGCGATTTCAAAAATGTATTTTCCTTAAAGATCCTTAAGGAAATGTTCAAGTTATGGCTTAAAATCGAATGTCCTTTTTGCCGAAAATTTCTACATAAGTATAAATCGGCCAAACCTTTATGGATTTTCAAAAACCATGGTGCGTTGGATCCGCATGGAAAACCTCTTTCGAACTGCATTCAAGGATAATGGGGTCATCTAAGAACAAAACACTTGTAAAAATTTCACTCTAGGGCCAACCATATATGATAAAAACCCATAAAAGTGCAGTTTTCTCGGAAGCTACAAGGACGATTTGAATATCCTTTGGCCAGTTAGTAGCTCTGGTCAAAACAAAAAGTTTGACACAGGACACGTGCGAATCCTTTATGATTTGCCCGAGTTATAACCAATTTTCTGTTTTAAACATTTATCCTTTTATTTCAGCTGTTTGAAGGACTATCGTCCTTTGAACTACTTTGCTCGTTTCGGCGGGTGAAGGCCTAACTGTGGTCCAAAGGACATCCGGATAGTCCTTAAAATAGCCGAGTTATCGACGATTTTGTAATTTTTAAAATTTTTTCTGACCTACCCCCTGTAAAATTTTACGAAAATTTTTTTTCGCGAATCCTGGAGATCCTTATAAGCAAATCGATAGATCATGTTGCTGCGAGTTCAAAAATGTATTTTCCTTAAAGATCCTTAAGGAAATGTGCAAGTTATGGCTTAAAATCTAATGTCCTTTTTGCCGAAAATTTATATATAAGTAAGAATAAGCGATCTGCCTAAAAGTATGTATACTTTTTTTGACTTTTGCAAATGGCACATGGACCGTCATCTATTGTTCACCTTACCTGCATTTCAACTCGAGATGCCGCTCTTGACTATATGTCAGCGAGTTTACAGCAGAGGGCGCTTACTCATCAGCTGGCGCCGTTATTGAGCTAGTTTTAATGAAGGACTATAGGTGGTGTTGTTAAAATCGCATGAATAGCTTGAAAATTTGAAAAAATAATTTACACATTTCGAAATGGTTTTTTTTGTCTAACTTTGGTTATAATTTTATTCATTAACTTAACAGTTCCCCGACCACTGATATATATAGTGGATCGACTAACTTAGCGAGTTACTTGACAAGCAAGAGAGTTTGTGCCAGCGAGAAACGTAACGAATAAAAGGCCAATTGTACCCTAACGTAATAAAAAAAAACGTTAAGAGTAAAATAACGAGTAACGAGTAGCAATCAAAGTTTGCTCAACAAATAGCTAGATTGCTAGATTATAACGAGATTAAAACTATCGATTAGTATAAGCAAGAAACCAAACCAAGTGAGCGAGTAATCAAGCAAACAATCATCATCATCATCATCATTCTGTGTATTATTCAAACGGTACACTTACACTTACACTTTCCCCACTTTCCGCTTGTTCGTAACGCGATTAACATTAAAATATATATATATATATATAATACTTGCGTTTGTATGTCAGTAAAATTATTATCCGCTACTCGGCTAGCCGAGTGACAAGCTAAGCTCACTTGCCACTTGCCACATGCCACATGGCGTTGACAGAAAGAATGGAAGAAGAAGAGGCAAGGAAAGTGAAATTTGCATTTCACGTTCCGCGTTCCACTAATTGCATTGCATACAAGCAAAGCAACCATTCCAAAATGCTTTTATAATCTTTGCTTCCGTTAACAATTCACAACGACAAAAGCAACAACAACGAGTAGGTTTCCTTTAAGCTATTTTTTCACCCCTCCAAAAGCACACACACACACACACACATACGAAATCTCATTAGTGACGACCGATGATTACCCGCACACAAACACACACACACACACACACAGACATAGAGGCACACTCGGTGAAAGGCACAAGTTGCGAAAGCGAAAGTTGACGGCTGCACTCACTCAACGTCGAAAGAACGAAAAAGCCCTGACACTGCCTGACACGCCCAGCACTTCCGACCCCCACTTTTTGTACTAAACCACTTGGCCGTTCTCTTTATGTCTGTGTGTGTGTGTGAACCATTTATGAACTGTTTTCGACAAAAGAAACCAAATTGCTGTGGTCTTGAATCCAAATGTTGAAAATTATATAGAAACATATTAATATATATGCTTACGATCTTTTGTATCGCATGTTTTCGTTAACTATTCACTAAGCTAAACAAACGAACTAAATGCGTCTTATTTGTAGTTCGTCTCGATCGTTCGAACCAAACGAATTGATCGAACTTAACGAAAGAACGAGCTGACTAAAAGAACTAAGCGAACTAAACGAAACACCTGACTGAACCGAGCGTAACTGGAACGAACTTAACGAAAGAACGAGCTGAATGTAAGAACTAATCGAACTAAACGAACCAAATGATTGATTGTTTCGCTAAAAACTAAACTATATGCAGTTTTTGAGTTCTATATATAAAAGAAAAGTTCTCCGAATGGAAAAAGAATACTTTCTAAAGAAATGAAAATCGTTTTCTTGTTCATACCAAATGACCTGAAACAGTTGTGAATCATGTTTCAATGCCAATATGGTTAGGGATTGTGAAATTGATTTTTGGTACACAAATAGAACGCTGGACTCTATCAGGTTAAGTTATATATATATATCTATACCAACTACCCTAAAGAGGGAAGGAGAGGAGAAGAGGAGGAGGTCAAGCAGCTAAATGTCATAACAAAAGCTATTTATAAGTGAACAGCATGGCTGCACACTCCCTGCCTGAGTTTTGGATGCAAGGGGAGAGGAGTGGAGTAGGTGCTACGTAGAGGAAAGTGATGAGGGGGGTGGGGAGGGGCGCTAGGTATGGCAGCAAAGCGGCGGCGCACGCAAGCCAAAAGGAACATTAAAAAGTAATAAGCATAATTGTAAAATGTCGCCATAAAAGCACGAAAAAATCTATTCGGAAGAGTGAAAATACACTTGGAAAAAAAAGTACAACTTAAATCAAAAACTTTCAAAATAAGTTTGTAAGACATGATTCAAAAGAAAGTTGAACTTTAATTAATCAAATTAATTAAGTAATAAATCCGATTATTTGTTAATAATATAAATATCTAGTTCAAAACTTATTTTAAATTTATTTATACTATTTTATATTTTTTTCATTTTTTTTTTTACTTATTTCTCACAGTGCAGTGGGCCAGTAGGCAAGTGCAATGGTTGTGAGACGGGTTTGGGGCGGGGCAGAGGCATCTTAAAAAGCGTGACGTATACGACACGTTGGCCCAACTTTGACCCAGGGCCGGCCAAATTGTTTGCTCGACAGCTGGCGCAAAAGTCGAGCACTTTGGTTTGTTTGTTTTTTTTTCGGTTTTTTTTGGTTTTTAATTATTCAGCACGGTGAAATGAATGGGAGCCTAGCTCGAGACGTCAACACAGCACAAAGGGTCAAAGCAACACAAACACATGTACACATGTGTGTGTGTGTGTGTGTTTAGTACACAAACAACTGCATAGTACATGTGAATTGCTGCAGTCGACCCAATGTCGCCAGGCAATGCCAGCGGCTAGCAAACAAAAGTACAAAGCATTACAAAAAAACTTGCATACAAAAAAAGTTTTGAGCAACAACAACAACAACAAAGTGTTGCGGCACTTTTGCCATCGTTGCCAGACGCGTCAGTGGTTCGCCAAAGTTCGTTCAGTCGTCCGGAAGTTGCTTACAACTTCGAACCATGTTTCAAGTGCAGCTGCGAACTGCTAACTGTGGGGTATGTCTGTGTGTGTGTGTGTGTGTGCCTAAAGGTCGAGGCTCAATCAAACTATGCCTAATGGTGTTTGATGCTGAAAGCTCATTGCAACGAACCAGCAATGCGCATGCAACATGTATGAAACGAACCTAACCGTTCGAGTTCTTACTTTTAAGCTAGTTGCTAGAATCCTAAGAGCTTAGTTTGAGTGAAATGTATAAGCTAGAACTTTACTTTACTAACAATCAATGTTTTTCTTTGTTGCAGTTGCTCTCGAGGAGGATTGCGTTGACTTTCAGGGCAATAAGGTTAATCATGGAATGCTCTATGTGCCCGGACCGGGAGTTTGTAGTCTTTGCGTTTGCTATCATTCCGAACCGCTGTGGTGCAAGGCCATCTACTGTGATCCACCCTACGTAAGCTTTCACGCTGAGCTTTCAACTTTTCGTGTAATTCGAATAACAAATTTCTTTCTTTCTTTCTCTTTGTTGTAGTTTTGTAAAAACTTTCGAGTAGGCGAACGTTGTTGCGAATTCGAGTGCTTGGATCCGCCCGGCGAGGATAAACTTTATCAGGTGAGTGGATTATCGATCTAACTGACTGATTCACTAACGGTTTTAACTTACTTACAGGAACGAATGCGTAAACGAGCCGAGATCTTGGCCGGAAATAGTACCGCTACTCATACCGTACAGGTTCAGTTACAGGTCGCACCTTTGGCCGTATCGACAATGATGCTCAGTTTTTTGGGCAACACATTTCTCAACTTATAACTTGAAGTTACGGCGCAAGAGTAACACCAAATCGGCGTTTAGCTTTAAGACTACAAAGTCCACCCCCCAAACCCAAACCCAATTTCCAATCCAATCCCAGATCTTAAGTAGATAGTGGGAATGTTTCGTTAAGTTTTGTTAACTTTTTCCCCAATCCAAAGTGAATACTTATTACAATGTAATAACAGCAACAAAAACACACATTTTGGTGAACTCAACTATAAATCAATCTATATATAGAGAAATGAGTAAAGAAAAAAAACCCAAACTTGGAGTACTACAGTTAAAAAAAAACAAGCTAACGTAGGTTTTCAACTTTTATGTATGTATGTATGTGTACTACTAACTATATCCCTAGTCTTATGTAGGTACAATAATACAGCATTCAAATCGTATATACTATATATAATGCCAACCAACAAAATGAAAGTCGGCCGAATCAAACAATAATCTATAGAAATACCAAAACAAACACTCATGAAGCGAACGTAAAAGACAGTCTTAAAAAAAAATAGCAAATAAGTCAAGAATATATATAATATCGTATATATATACGTATATAACTTGTTTATATATACGAATCAAAACTTTGTTGATTAGTATTTAGCTCAATGATAATAGTCAATATACAGAGATATACTATTTATATAATATACCATTTAAGATATGCACATGATATAACACACACACACACACACACCTACACACACACCTAGTACAATTTTCAGCCTAGTCTCGATTTGCTTTTGATTTAATTCTTAGATAGTTCCTAAGATATTTTCGATTGCAATTACACATAAATCTAGTAAATTACACATATCATAAAACTCACAAAAACGAAAATCACATGAACATGGAACACATCTTTATATATAACAAAAAAGAATCGTATATATATATACATATATATAATTTGCATTGGTGCTAATGTTTTACACATACACACTCACACACACACACACACACACACGGACAAGCATCATAATATTGATTCCAAATCAAAGCCCATATCTTAAAACTAAAGCTAACCATTGCAAGATTTTCAGTTTTTAGAAAGAACTAAAAAAACAAACCGATAAAAATCGATTAACTTAAAAACTTTAACAAACAAATTCAGATTATAAAAGCAAATACTTAACAAAATAAATCTCCCAAATAACAATTTTTAATAGCAAAACGTTCAAAAAAATAGAAATCATCAACTTAAAAAAGTGAAATTTCGTTTAATTTTCTTCAAAACTCGTAGAACTTAAGATCTTATAATACAAATACTAACTAACAAAAAACACCCGTCTCTCTTTCGATATACTAACAACATAATACAAATTACAACTAGGAAAAAACTTATTTAAGTTCTAGACATAAATATATATACAGATATATTTGCAGGACCAGCTATAGCAAAACGTCAATCTAATAAAAAAAATGCATTCAAAACTTAATTAAAAATAAAAATAAAAAAACACAACTAATGGAAATACTTACTTATATGGTGTATATGATATACTAAGGAGTACGGCTGTGACAAAAATTCTTTTTTTATTTATTCATTTATTTTTTGCTTTAAAACGCATATTAAATGTAAATAATATATAAAAATCAAGACAAGACAAAAGCTTTCTCTAGTTTATTAATCAATAAAATGAATCTTAAATAAATAACTTTTGACGGCAAAGTCGTTAAATACCTTTGCAGTAGATACTTATCTAACATATATACATATATATATTTTAAAGATCAGCCAGAGCAAAAAACATTCACTGCAAGGGTATTAAGAAAAAACACAATAAAAGAAAGAACGAACAAAAAAGCGATGCAGTAACAATAAACAAATGATCTAAACTGAATGTACAATTCGAATGCCACAACAATATATATATAGTATATATATGGGTATTTATCTGACCAATATGCAAACGCATATATATATATAGCAAAAAAAGTATATTTCATTACAAAAACAAAAGAAAAGCAAATAATTTATTGTATTTTTAAGATGACAAATTTTAATAGCATCCAAAACAAAACCTAATAAACCAAAAAAAATTATATATATGCAAAACATAAAGCGCTTTTAAAAATACTACTAAAATACCTAGAAAAAGAAAAAAACCGAAAGTTGTTTAATACCAAAACTAATTTCAATTAATACTAAGGACTCTAAAACAAAAATAAAAAAAACTGCAAAATTGGCTTTAAACAAATGCTAATACAAATATTTAATAACTTACTATAACAAACTTAATAATAATAATAACAATAATAAAGATAAATCATTCGAGGAATCTAAGTATTTTGAACATATACCTTAAAGACGTGACGTCTAGCTCATTTCGAAAATGATACGAGTCGGTATTTTAACTATTATAATATGGATTCGGATCTTAGATAGATTTTTGCTAAAACAAAGAAAACCTCCACTTATATTTAGAACTAACAATTAATAATAACAAATCAAAAGCTTTGCCACTCAACAATAAATTTAAAAACAAAAAAAACAAAAAAACCCTCGAGTACTATGTGTTTTGATTGCTAATACTAACAATGCTGCTGCTGGGCAATGTGTTGCTCGTTTTGGCTGTCGTTTGAAAGACAGCGCCCGAGGCAGTTAATGCTGCTTGCAACGCACTGGATGTTGCAATGCCAGCTGGTGTTGTTGTTGAGCTAACTGGGAAGGGTACGCCGCTAAGTTGCAATTGTTGCTGCGCCTGTTGCTGCTGCTGTTGTTGGTGCTGTTGTTGTTGTTGCTGCTGCTGCTGCGCCTGTTGCTGTTCCTGTTGCTGTTGTGTAGCCGTTTGTTGTACAACAATTTGTTGTAGTATATTTTGTTGCTGTTCGCGTTGTTGCTGCTGTTGCTGTTGCAACTGATGTTGCAGCAGTTGATTTTGCAGTTGCTGTTGCTGCTGTTGTGCCGCCTGCTGCTGTTGCTGCTGTTGTGCCTGCTGCTGTTGTTGCTGCGAGGCAATAAATGTATTAGGTGCTACTTGCAATATTTGTTGTGCTGTTGCATTTGTCAACGTTTGTTGCTGCTGTGTTTGCTGTTGCACCTGCTGTTGCTGTTGCTGCTGCTGCTGCTGCTGTACCTGTTGCTGCTGTTGTGCCTGTTGCTGCTGCTGCTGCTGCTGTTGTTGTTGTTGTATCTGTAGCAACTGATGATGCATTATTTGCTGTTGCAACAACTGTTGGCTCTTAATGATCTGCAATTGCTGCTGATGCTGCTGTTGCTGTTGCTGCTGCTGCTGCTGTTTATCAACGCCCGTCTGCAATGTCTGGCCATTCTGCAACGTTATCGGCGTACCCGATGTGCTCATCACAACCATTCTGCAAATTATAAGCAAAAATTATAAGAAACATAACAAAAAAGAAATCCTTTAGAAAAAACTCACTTGTTGCCGGCTGTGGTAACAACCTGATGCAAATTGGCAGCTGCCTGCTGTTGCTGCTGTTGTTGCACGGCCAAATGTTGACTGAGTGCCGTTGATGTTACATTGCTATTGGCTGCCTTGAGGCCACCAACACCAACACCAACGCCAACACCAAGCGTTTGTCCGTTCTCCGTTTTGAGTGTGGGCAATGAGGGACGTACCGGTTGCTGTTTGGTTCTCATTTTGGCCTTGAGAAGACTTTGATTTTGTGCGGTTTGTGTTGATACGGAACTGGCTGGACGCACTTGTGCACCATTGTGTGGCAGGATGGGTGCACCGCCAGCACGTTGCAGCTGTGCATTCAATTGCTGTTGCTGCTGTTGCAGCTGTGCAGTTGCGACAGCAACCGCCTGCTGTTGCTGCTGCGTTGTCAATTGCTGTTGTGCATTCGCCTGTTGTTGCTGCTGTTGCTGTTGCTGCTGCTGCTGTTGCTGCTGTGTCTGTTGTTGTTGTTGCTGCTGCTGCTGTTGCTTGGGCGCAAGCGCATCCAATTGAGCACGAGCCTTTGTTGGCGTCTGCGTCACATTGCACTGAATGATTTCTGTGAAAGATTGAACTTATTGTTATATATGATATATATACTTATGTTATCGACTTACGATTCTGTTGGGTTTGGAGCGCTTGATGTGTTGTTGGCTGTTGGATGAACATGCCGGATGTGTGATCGGGTGGATTGCGTAGGATGATCTGATTGTGTCCGAAACCTGGCCAGAACCATGGTGCAGCGATTTGCATTTGTTGTGGTTGGCCGGCGTTGCCACCTTGCAACGGACTTATGAGCTGTGCGGCTTGGCCGCCTGGCAGCGTTGATTGTGAGACTTGAACGCATTGTTGCGTTGTCGTTTGTTGCTGCTGTTGTTGTTGTTGCTGTTGTTGCTGCTGCTGCTGTTGCTGTTGTTGTTGGGCATTGCCACCGACAGTTGCATTGGTTGCGGCTTGCACCGTATTCGTTGTGGTTGTTACCTTTTGTACAACCTTTTGTTGCAATTTGTTGCCTTGGGCATCGGTTAGATTAACACCAACGCCCACGCCCACATTGACGCCCACTTTGGAGACGGCAAGGCCGGCTGCAAAACATAAAGCGCTTTTAAAAATACTACTAAAATACCTAGAAAAAGAAAAAAACCGAAAGTTGTTTAATACCAAAACTAATTTCAATTAATACTAAGGACTCTAAAACAAAAATAAAAAAAACTGCAAAATTGGCTTTAAACAAATGCTAATACAAATATTTAATAACTTACTATAACAAACTTAATAATAATAATAACAATAATAAAGATAAATCATTCGAGGAATCTAAGTATTTTGAACATATACCTTAAAGACGTGACGTCTAGCTCATTTCGAAAATGATACGAGTCGGTATTTTAACTATTATAATATGGATTCGGATCTTAGATAGATTTTTGCTAAAACAAAGAAAACCTCCACTTATATTTAGAACTAACAATTAATAATAACAAATCAAAAGCTTTGCCACTCAACAATAAATTTAAAAACAAAAAAAACAAAAAAACCCTCGAGTACTATGTATCAGGAGTACCTTCCATTCCCATTCCTTGCCCTTTTACTTATTCTGTATATGAACAAATAGTTCACATTAAAAAACACAGAGAAATATTATACAATAATGTATTTAGTTTCAAGAGCAAACATTATAATGATTAAATTCTTGAAACAACACAACAACAACAACAAAACTATCCAAAATGTCATAATACAAAACAAAAACAAAAAAAAGAGTTCAAAGGAATCCCCACATTAAATTTATTCTAATTATAATCTCATTATTTATCAAGACGATTTCAAATCATATACACATATATACACATATATATATATATGTATATATATATTTCCAAAAATATATTCAAAAGTACCAGAGAATTTTAAAAACATCAAAATAAAAACAATATTTTCACAATAGCTTAAAACAACACTGACTTTTATCTATTAAGAATGGCACAAAAACAAAAAAGTAAGTAATTAAATAATATTAAAATTCGATAACGATAACGATAACGAGTGGCACAGCCAGCGAGATTGACAACAATCGATAACGAGTGCAAAGAAGTTTAGTCGATAAACGAAAAAGCAGCGAAAATTCAAGAAAATTTAATAGGTAAATAAATTGGGAATCATAATTTTTTCTTCATTCTACAACTCTTCTAAAACACTTACGTTGGAAAGTCCATTGCCGATCTAAAGTTGGTTGAAAAGAACAGGAATATCGATCTAAGAGACTATAATATCTGGAGATCTCCAGATTTGGAACAAAAGCTAGCCGAGCTCCTAAGCAGTACAAGTTTCTTTCAAATTTTCGATAAGTTTTTGCATTTCCGATATACACATGGATAAACAACAAAATCTTGAATTTGCATAACTTTGAGATGGCGTTCAAGATTTTAAGCAAAATAGGGACAATCTGTGAAATTTGTTATAAAATCGGTTGAGAAACACCAGAGATATGAAATATTGAAGTTAAGTATAAAGTAGACGCTTACTCACACACACACACACACATACTTGCAAGCACTGACAGTACAGGGTACAGTACGTGTTACAGTACAGGGTATCGTGTAGTCGGGCTTTCTCGAATTACTTGTTTTTCCTTATTCGTTGCTTCTCGCATCTTCTCTGAAAAATTTGCCCGTTGTTCTTTGTTAATTGCTTTTAAGAAAATAAAAACACCAAAATTATTATATTTTTTTTCCATATTCACATTTATTAAACACTATACAGTGAAGATTTTTGTTGCATTTTGTTCAGCCATAGCAATAAATTTAAAAAAAAAAAGGTTTTGAATTTCGAAAAAAAAAAATTTGTATATAGTTAATAATTATGTTAGACGCCTAAAACTAAGCATATAAAAAAAGTACTATATAGTATATATATATATATATATATCATTATATAAATTTTTCTTTCAAAAGCTTACAACTAAAATATAGATTGTATGCTGTTTGCTGTCATCATATGCATATATATATATATATATGTATATATGTATATAATTAGTTTCAGTTGTTGTTTTGTTGTTGTTTCTCTCTCTAGCATAATGGTATTGATTCGCATTATTTGTAGTACTAAATATATAAATTATGAATAGATTTAAGATCAAAAAAAAAAAAATTTTTGTGTTAATTTAGTATCTCAATAATAATAATAATCAAATAGTTTTTATATATAATTTATAGTATGTATACTAGGTTCTTAAAAGGTTGTTTGTTTGATGAAAAATACTAGATAGTTATTATATATATATATACTATAGTTAATTCGTATTCGTTATCTGTTACATTTAGTTAAACTTAAAAAAAAGTTCTTACAAAGCTATGAAAATGTTCTTTTGTCTTATGATTTTAATAGTTGTATTTGCAATTTTGTGTTTGTGTTTCGTTTTTCCCCTTTTTGTTTGTTAAGTATTGTTGGTTGTATTCTCAAGTTTACAAGGGTTTTGTGTTATATATATATATGTGTGTGTATGTATATATATATATAATTATTTAGTTATTAAAAATCATTATCATACAATTGGCCTTACAAATTTTAAGCTACATTACAATTACAATTAAACGCTAAGACAGTTTTCTGCGTGGGAAGGGTGGGGGGGGCGGAAAGGTTCAGGGGGGGGGGGGGTTTGGGGGGAATGGCTAACTTCAGGCTGCTGTTTTGTTTCTTTTACTTTATAGCTGTGAATCACATTCACTTGACCAACACTGGTTAGACCAGGCTCTCTCTTTCTCTCTCTCTCTCTCTGTCTCACACCGGCGAATAGATTGGCGGCGTTATGGAATACGATGGTGATAACATCAGCGGCGATATGGGATTACCAAAGCTGCTGCTACCAAAGCTGCTGCTGCTGCTGCTGCTGCCACTGTTGCTGTTGCTGTTGCTGCTATCAAAGCTACTACTGCTGCTTCTGCTTCTGGTTCTGCTCCTGCAGCAGCTAAGGGGCATACTTATGCACTATTGAGTGGCGATCGTTTCGCTAGCTGCTGCTGCAACGGCGGCAGCTGCTGCTGCTGCAGCTGCATTAAGCTCCTTCATCGATTCGACTTTGGCAACAATTTTTAAAGCCGGTCCCAATTTCATGCCCATCGCATTCACCAAATGATTCTCCTTGAGCAGCAACAGTGCCTGACCATCGATCTCCTGCTGGACAAAGTCATCAACATAATCCTGGCAGCCGGGCAGCTTGCGTATAAATTCGCTAACTTCGTCAACGCTCCAGCTGCAGATTGAGGAAGTGATGCTGCTGCTTGTTGGTGCGGCAACTGTTGGTGCCACTGCGATTGCTGCGACTGATGTTGCAATGGGAACGGCTGCTACTGCTGCTGCTGCTGATGCAGTTGTTGTTGCTGTTGCTGCTGCTGGCATTTCGGCTAAAAGCATTGCTGTTTGCTCGGCTGCCGCTGCAACTGCTGCTGCAGCTGCTGCTGCTGCTGCTGCATCCGATAGCATTTTCTCTTCGGCTAAGGATTCATCGAGTTTGTCAGCAAGTGCCATGGCATCAGCAGCGACCATGCCCACACCACCACCATTCTTGGCGAGACGCGAACAACCCAGCGAACAATAACGCCTTCGCCTCACTTTGCTGCGATGCTCCGGCTTGCCACATTGTTCACATGCAACCATATCAGCTGACAATGTTGCAATGCTCATCAATGTATTGCCACTAGCAGCAGCAGCGTTTGTCGTTGGCGTTGCAGCAACTGTTGCTGTTGTTGTTGTCGTCATTGTTGTTGTTGTTGCGCTTGCATTGGCTTGTTGGGTTGTTGCTGCTGCTGCTGCTGTTGCTTTGATATCGGCTGGCTCCTGCATTGCTGCCTTTTTCTCTGAACAAACCAAAAAAGAAATCAAAAATGAAGTTAAGAAAATTGTGAAAAGAGTTTCGCAATAGTTGGACTTACTTGGCGGCTCATCGTTGTTGGTATTATCCTTGTCGGCATAGCGTTGGCGTGTAACCGGAAATGGTTCATTTGCCTCCTGGATGATGAAGCCATCGATGACATGGGTCAGAACATTTGGCTTAATCATTGCTTTTGGCAGATCCTTGGCAGTGCTGTTGCTATTGCTATTGCTGTTGTTGTTCGTGCTGCTGCTGTTGCTGGTTGTCGTTGTTGTTGTTATTGTTGTGGTCGATGTGCTGCTGCTGCTGCTGTTGCTGGCAGAACTATTGCTGTTGCTATTGCTATTGCTGTTGCTGTTGGCACGCAATGCATTGCTGGCAATACCATTTATTGCTGCCGTGCTGCTGACAGTGTTTGTGTTGGTGTTGCTGTTGTTCTTGTCATCTTTGCTGCTGCTGTTGCTGCTGCTGCTGGGCAGCACAACGTTGCTTTGTTTAATCGTAGCCGTAGTTGCAGCAACTGTTGCTGGCAGCTTTGCCTCGCCGCCTGCATCACCGTTGAGCAATGTTTCTGTTGTTGAGCTGCTTGCCTCAACGCTCGATGGCATTGGTGAATCGATGGGCACCAATGTTGCAATGGTTGCAAGATGTTGGTGCTGGTGCTGCTGCTGTTGCTGCTGCTGCTGTTGCTGCTGCTGTTGCTGCTGCAGTTGCAGTTGCTGTTGCATTTGCTGTTTGATTGTTTCTGTTGCCGCTGCCGCTGCTTGCGCTGCTGCTGCTGCTGTTGTTGCTGCCTTGGTGGGTGTTGCTGGTTGTGAGCTTAAGCTATTGCTGTTGTTGTTACTGTTGTTGTTGTTGCTGGTATTACTTAGCGCAACTAGCGCTGGTGTATTGACAATAGTTGGCGTTGTTGTTGCTACAGCAGAAGCTGATGTTGCTGTCAAGCCAACTGTTGCATTCATCATCGATGTCATGGCCATTATGGGATTCTGTGTGGACGATTGGACACTGGGCAATTGTGGCTGCTGTTGTTGTTGCTGCTGCTGCTGATGCTGTTGTGCCTGTTGTTGCTGTTGTTGCTGTTGTGCCTGTGCCTGTTGCTGCTGCTGTTGTGTGGCAGCTGCAATGCTAGCTGTGATGAGCTGATGTTGCTGTTGTTGATGTGCTTGTTGCTGTTGTTGCTGCTGCTGCTGTTGTTGTTGCTGTTGTTGTTGCTGCTGCTGGTGCTGCTGTTGCAACTGTTGTGCCTGTTGCTGTAGTGTTGCCACAGTACTGCTGGTGACTAGTGGTCCGGTGTTTTGATTGCTAATACTAACAATGCTGCTGCTGGGCAATGTGTTGCTCGTTTTGGCTGTCGTTTGAAAGACAGCGCCCGAGGCAGTTAATGCTGCTTGCAACGCACTGGATGTTGCAATGCCAGCTGGTGTTGTTGTTGAGCTAACTGGGAAGGGTACGCCGCTAAGTTGCAATTGTTGCTGCGCCTGTTGCTGCTGCTGCTGCTGCTGTTGTTGGTGCTGTTGTTGTTGTTGCTGCTGCTGCTGCGCCTGTTGCTGTACCTGTTGCTGTTGTGTAGCCGTTTGTTGTACAACAATTTGTTGTAGTATATTTTGTTGCTGTTCGCGTTGTTGCTGCTGTTGCTGTTGCAACTGATGTTGCAGCAGTTGATTTTGCAGTTGCTGTTGCTGCTGTTGTGCCGCCTGCTGCTGTTGCTGCTGTTGTGCCTGCTGCTGTTGTTGCTGCGAGGCAATAAATGTATTCGGTGCTACTTGCAATATTTGTTGTGCTGTTGCATTTGTCAACGTTTGTTGCTGCTGTGTTTGCTGTTGCACCTGCTGTTGCTGCTGCTGCTGTACCTGTTGCTGCTGTTGTGCCTGTTGCTGCTGCTGCTGCTGCTGCTGTTGTTGTTGTTGTATCTGTAGCAACTGATGATGCATTATTTGCTGTTGCAACAACTGTTGGCTCTTAATGATCTGCAATTGCTGCTGATGCTGCTGTTGCTGTTGCTGCTGCTGCTGCTGTTTATCAACGCCCGTCTGCAATGTCTGGCCATTCTGCAACGTTATCGGCGTACCCGATGTGCTCATCACAACCATTCTGCAAATTATAAGCAAAAAGTATAAGAAACATACGAAAAAAATAAATCCATATAGAAAAAACTTACTTGTTGCCGGCTGTGGTAACAACCTGATGCAAATTGGCAGCTGCCTGCTGTTGCTGCTGTTGTTGCACGGCCAAATGTTGACTGAGTGCCGTTGATGTTACATTGCTATTGGCTGTCTTGAGGCCACCAACACCAACGCCAACGCCAACGCCAAGCGTTTGTCCATTCTCCGTTTTGAGTGTGGGCAATGAGGGACGTACCGGTTGCTGTTTGGTTCTCATTTTGGCCTTGAGAAGACTTTGATTTTGTGCGGTTTGTGTTGATACGGAACTGGCTGGACGCACTTGTGCACCATTGTGTGGCAGGATGGGTGCACCGCCTGCACGTTGCAGCTGTGCATTCAATTGTTGTTGCTGCTGTTGCAGCTGTGCAGTTGCGACAGCAACCGCCTGCTGTTGCTGCTGCGTTGTCAATTGCTGTTGTGCATTCGCCTGTTGTTGCTGCTGTTGCTGTTGCTGCTGCTGTTGCTGCTGTGTCTGTTGTTGTTGTTGCTGCTGTTGCTGTTGCTTGGGCGCAAGCGCATCCAATTGAGCACGAGCCTTTGTTGGCGTCTGCGTCACATTGCACTGAATGATTTCTGTGAAAGATTGAACTTATTGTTATATATGATATATATACTTATGTTATCGACTTACGATTCTGTTGGGTTTGGAGCGCTTGATGTGTTGTTGGCTGTTGGATGAACATGCCAGATGTGTGATCGGGTGGATTGCGTAGGATGATCTGATT